>MUZC01002543.1:141331-170017 GCA_002072015.1 Radix auricularia
GGGGGGGGGATAACCGACAAAAAAAAAGTTAGCAGACTCCTGACAGCAGGGTTACAATTTCGTATGTTCTCTTGTGAATTCTCAAACTTAAGAATTATAATTATATTTAATTTTCGTGTCTTGTTAACTTACGCAAACCGGCGTCTGATAGCCTATCGACCGGTACTTTGAGAAGCATTGAATTTTTTTTTAAAAAGTCATTAAATATATTTTAAGTGACCAAATATTTCAGTGGTTTTATTTAAAGTTACCTTTTCGATGTGACGTCACATTTCTTCAACCCCCTCCCTCCCCCACGTCACGCATCGTCACAAAAGTGTGACCCCCCTCCCCCCCTAGGTGCGTGACGTCATTTATGGACGGCCCCACAGACAGACATTGCTCATCTACGACGGATTAAGAGGGGGACTGAACGGGCTAAAGCCAGGGGCCCAATGATTTAGGGGCCCCTAAAATTAATAATATTGTAAAATAAAGGTTCAAAATTGTTCGCATGAGTCCATGAAAATAACATACATAGGCTAAATTAATAAAGTCTCATCTATTTATCAGGAGAAAATGTCGGAGAGTGTGTGATATCAGGAATTGTCATCGTTTGTAATAATATCTAATAGCTACTATGCAGGAAAAAGGGAAAAATCTATTTCTTATCTGTCAACATGGAAATAAAGATGTGGAAACACGTCATATGAAACTTCGATTTGACTGGTCACGGTAATCAACTATCTGTGAAGAGCTGATGAAACAAATGGTAGTATTTCCTGTTATTATTGCTGAACTAAAATCTGCCAAGTACTTTTCGGAATCTTAGACTCCACGCCAGATATTACGTATGTGGACCAGTTAACATTGATCATCTGATATGTTGCACAATCTGCCCTGTTGAGAGATTCATCAAGTTCATACCAATGTATTCCCGTACTGTATCAGTAAATGCCAAAATTATTCTTAATTTTATGGACAAAATGACATTCAAATTCAAGATTACCCTGAACAGTCATACGACAATGGTGCAAATATGAGTGGGAAATATAACGAGAGTCAGGGCTATACTTCTGAGAATTACAGTATTGCTCATTATGTGCCGTGCACAGCTCATTCCCTAAATTGGGTTGGAAAAAGTGCAGCAGAAGTTTGTCCTAAAGCATCCAGATTTTGTGTGTGCCTTCTGCACAATCTTTATACCTGGCTTGTTGTTATCTAATCATCGTTGGAGGATACACCTGAAAGCATTGTATGATACAAGATGGTCAGCCCGATATGATGCTGTAATGTGTGTTAATAAATCATACCATAAGAATATTGCAGCTCTGGAAGGTTTGGCAACTGACGAAAATCAGCCGCGTGACATTCGTCTTGCAGCAGGAGGATTTCGGAAGGAATTTGAACAACTTGAACTCGCTATTTTACTTGAAAATGACGCTAATCGGACTAGGCCCCAGTTTGAATCGCAGTCTTAATCTGCCCCTGTTGCTCACTGCAAATTATGTATTTGACAGTATTTATTATATAGGCATAGATTGGCCTACTTAGACTTAGCTACTTCTTTTTATTTTTGAAAACTATTTTTGTGTCCAAAATAAAAACAAAACAACTCATTTTGTAATATGAAAATCAATTCTATTAGATATAGATCTATATAGTTTTCTTTAAAAATTATATTATTAACGTAATTTTTAAATCAAGAACTGGCAAATAAGATGAAAATATGATTATGTTTGTAAAAAGCAGAAATAGTTTTTATTTTTATCAATACAAGAAAGCTCGGAATAAGGGGAATACACTCTTAAATATATCCAATGTTTACAGTTGAGTAGAAAAAGGTAAGCATTGGGCACTGCGGGACTTAGCAAAGGAAATGAAATCAGGTGACTGGGATTTACAATTTTTATGTAAGTTTGTAAGGACAGGGTCCCCAAAATGTAACTTCATGTCTTTTTGTAACGTCAAATACATTTTTACTATTATTGTTTAAATTTTAGTAAGTAATATTGGTAATTTCTTATTTTAGCGCACGTAATTAGTAATTAATAGTCAGTAATATTATTCATAATGATTCATAATTATAATTATGATTCATATGCAAATTCAATTTGAAATTGGATCATGACAGAATCATTCTGTTATTAATAAGAATTAATTAATAATATTAATTATTTTTAAAAAATTAGTATTGACTATAACTTATACTTATAACTATAATACTATAATCTATAACTATAACAATTGGTTTGGGCGGAACACAGTCAGTATTAGTATTAGTAAACAATGATTCGATGAATGAAACAATGCATGGTGATGACTCCAATGATCATATATTAATATTAATAATGAAGTGGTTATCCGCAGAATTCTGGGGATAACGCTATACGTTATCCGCAGAATTCTAAATGAATCTCCTGAGTCGTGAGATAGAAATCTCGGTCACATGACTGCTATTCAGACCCGCTAGGCTTATTAAACGATAATTTTATAAAGTTTACTTTATAAATTTTAAAAGACCAAAAACGTTCAAGTCTTCCTGGTCTCATCGTTAGTGCGATGGATAGCTGGTAATTATGTCGGAGGTTTGGTTTTCGGTTGAGGAATCTTTTTTTTTTTTTTTTTGGTTTGTTTTTGTTTGTTTTGTTTTTTTGTTTGTTAAATGAATTAATTTTTAATATTTTGTTCATGATTTAGGTTAAGGTATAGGTTTTAGGGTGTGGGTTAGGTTTAGTGATAGGTTTTAGGGTGTGGGTTAGGTTTAGTGATAGGTTTTAGGGTGTACATTAGGTTTAGTGATAGGTTTTAGGGTGTGGGTTAGGTATAGTGATAGGTTTTAGGGTGTGGGTTAGGTTTAGCGATGAAATTAACAACATTTTAACAAAATGACAGCAATCGACATGAAAAACAATAAGGCTGGCACTGAGACTTGAGAATATTTCACTGAATTCTCCCTTCCACATCGAACTATTAATAGAATTCTGGGGATAACGCTCACCGTTATCGTTATCCGCAGAATTCTGGGGATAACGCCTCCCTATTAATAATATTAGTATTATACAATATTTAATATAGTAATATTTATTTTAAAAAATATAATTTTATAGTATAGTTTTATGGCATGGCATAAGACTTCATAAGACATATTGTATTATCGGGCCAAAAGCCTATTTAAATCTAATTTCTATTTCCGAGCCTAGAAGCCACTAAAAGGGACAGCAGAAATAAAAGCAGGCCTGCAGAAAAATATGAAGCATAGGTACTGCTTGAGCTTACCTTAACTGCTCCCCTTCCCCCGTCTTCATTGTACCACATTTTTATACCATTGTCCTTTACTTTGGCCTGTGACCTATGTTTAAGCTGCAAAATGACACTGTCAATATCTTGAGTTGGAAAATAATAAAACAGCAGCAGCATATGGTATATGTTTTGTAAACATACTTATTGTAAATAATTCAAATAAATTAAATATTACAGAAGTATTCTGCTCTCGCAGTGACGGCCAGGATTCAAACTAATGACTACATAAACAGTAACCCTACTTCTTACCTAGGCCTAGACCTAAGGCTAAGGCTAAGGACCAAGTAAAATGCCTATTAAAACTTTTTATACAATTTAAATACTTTACTTGTTAAATAGGCCATCAAAGATGTTTATTCAATCAAAAAGGCTGTCATGAAATTTTTACCTATTAAAGACAGATGACATAATCAATATTCAAGAATTAATGTTTAAAAATACCTTAACTCTTAAATGTCTATAAGGTTTTATAAAACTTATCTCAAGTATATTTTGCAAATATGAATTTTAAAAAATTGTTTAACTTAAAATGTATTTATTATCATACTGACTTCATCTTTAAGGATTAGCTTACGGAATGGTTATTTTACGTATACTAAAGACTATCTTGAGTTTAGTACTATTTTTACCTGTAGTCAGCTTATTACTATTTTTGGCAGAAAATTTTTGCAAAATCACATCTTTAAAAAAAACGTTAAAAAACTACCACAAAACTTCGCAAAACGATGAAAGCGCTAGCGGATAGTAAACATTGTCTTTTCTGGAAGTTGACTAAATCTTCACTAACGCTATGAATAGTTTTTGCTTGTATGATATAATTTCTAAAGAGAGCAGGGTTAGAGGCAAGGCGCACCTTACCGTGCTTTAGGATATTAAGAGTCAATTATACATATAAGAGAACACTGAAAATCTAGGTGATTATAGAAATTCTTTTGACTGTTCTTTTGTTTTGGGGTCTTACTATACTAGTTTGAGAACATTAATCAATGACTGTCATTTAGTTGTTAATAGATTAAATGTTTACCTTATCTCCTTAGGTTGGCCCAGTTTTTATGCTTTGGATTTATTTCATACAAAGATAATTTTCAAAAGATAACAAATATTGAGTTATCTTGTTCTTTCCATCAATATGGGAAAACATTTTTAATGATGAAATTTACACATTGTTCTGTATAGATCAAAGAGATGCTGTCATTTCCATCTGCAATAACTACATAATAAGATAGTAGTCACTTTTATCTAATGTGAGTAAAAAAGGTAATTATAAACTTCACATTTGTGAAAAAGCTTTAATTGTGGTTCAGTTTTATATAAATTCAAAATTTCTTTCAAAACACATCTATTCAAATTAACAATCCAACACATCTTCTACTTTTGTGTATTTTGTTTAATTCAGATATGAATGTTTTGTTTTATATATGCATATATGTTTTTATATAATGTTAAGTGCTGTGATCCTTCTTTTGGCTGTGCTACTGCGCTATATAAGTTCTGAATTTATTATTATTATTATATAACATAACATCTTATTATTATTATATACCATAACATCTTATTATTATTATATAACATAACATCTTATTATTATAATATACCATAACATCGCTTAGAATGGACATATATAATTCTTAGTTAAATCTTTGGATCATTTGATAAATCCTTTAATAACTTAAAAAGAACTAATAAACGTGCTTGAGAAACTGAAAATGGTACTTTGGGGGATATCAAGTGTGATTAAGATATGCAAATGAGTGATGCTCAAAATGTTTTAAAACAATTTTGAGATTTTAATGGGCTTTAAAGTGTTTTGCCCTCACGCTGTAAATGTTTATGTTTAAATAATAGTTTGTACTTCCTTTTTAATCAGCTCAAGTAATTATTAAATGTTTGGGAAGATAAACTTTTTTTAGATAGTGAAAGTGGAATTAGTTTTAGCAAGATGATAATAACATTAAAGCTCTCTGTTTACATTTAGTCTTATTTTACACACACAAAATTGAAAAATGATGTTTGTGTGAAGGATATATTTGTTTATTTTATACTCAGATCTTCTGCTATGGCTGAAACTTATTTGACCATGTTTATTTTACCCCTCAGTCTTTCTGCTGTGGCTGAAACTTATTTGACCATGTTTATTTTACCCTCAGTCTTTCTGCTGTGGCTGAAACTTATTTGACCATGTTTATTTTATACTCAGACCTTCTGCTGTGACTGAGACTTATTTGACCATGTTTAATTTTTTAAGGCATATAATAACATAATATTTTTTATAGAATATTTTTTTACCTTGGCTATGTAGGTCATCATTACACTTAAAATAATAGTTGAGACAGATATTTACAATGTAATAATTTTTAGGTCACAGTAGAGAATTCACAGTTTTTGAAAAATAATTCTTCTGCATGGTTTGTTGTGTAGAGGAAATGTCAAGGTCTCATAGGACCAGCAGTCAGGCATCGAATGCTTCCCATGGTTCACTCCGAACTCCCACCAGGATAAATGAGGGGGACATGGATGAAAGCACATCCCTACTTCCATCCTACGCTGATGTTGAAAGGAAGAAGCAGAGAGAAGAGGGTAATGAGTCTTCTTGTTGGCATTTTGGTTTTAAACTGTCAACTTCTGACTGCAACTGGGGACGTCTGTTATACATCAACTAAACAATTCTACTGATAATTTACTTTGATTGGTGGTGTCTTTTTATTTGAACTCTAACAAATATTTGTGAAAAAAAAATGACGTTAAATGATTTTTATGTCTCAGACAAAAATGAAATATAAATAAATACATATACATAACTGGCATTTATTTTTCCTTCAGTTAGGTAGTACATATCTAATTTTGTAGGTTTCAAAAATGATCATAAATAAGAATATTGTAAAGGGAAACTTTGGAAATAAGTTATTAAAATATTTTTAAAGTTAGTCATTGTTTATCAATTGACTACTTTCACTTACTCAAAGATTTAACAAACTAAAGAGCAAGTCTGTTACTGGCCTTACATTTCACATCTGCTGCCATCGTGGGAATCTGTGCCCTTGAAGATGGACTAACAGATAAAAACTGATACCTCTGCTTGATGTCCACTTGCAGTCTATCTTCTTTGTTTTATAGGATCCCCAATCAATCAGTCCCCCAATCAATCAGTTTCCCAATCAATCAGTTCCCCAATCAATCAGTTTCCCAATCAATCAATTCCCCAATCAATCGGTTGCCCAATGAATCAGTTCCCTAATCAATCAGTTCCCCAATCAGTTCCCCAATAAATTGGTTCCCTAATAATTTGGTTCCCCTGTCAATTGGTTCCCCAATCAATCGGTTCCCCAATCAATCGGTTCCCCAATCAATCAGTTCCCCAATCAATTGGTTCCCCAATCAATCGGTTCCCCAATCAATCGGTTCCCCAATCAATCAGTTCCCCAATCAATCAGTTCCCTAATCAATCAGTTCCCCAATCAGTTCCCCAATAAATTGGTTCCCTAATAATTTGGTTCCCCTGTCAATTGGTTCCCCAATCAATCGGTTCCCCAATCAATCGGTTCCCCAATCAATCAGTTCCCCAATCAATCGGTTCCCCAATCAATCGGTTCCCCAATCAATCAGTTCCCCAATCAATCAGTTCCCCAATCAATCAGTTCCCTAATCCCAATTGTTTACCACCTGCTGCCCTCCAGTAATGCTAACTTTTTATTGTTTAAAAATTAAACTGATTTTTTCCCCTATGAAATTAAACTCAATGGCATGTGCCTTTAATGTTTAAGAGGTTAATTTATATATCTATATATATAATTTATTGAAGCATTTACACTTTTTGATTTCCACTTCAAATAAAAAGTTTTTGCAATCCCTATATGAGCAAAGGATTCCTTATTTCAATCATTGTAAAACCATATCTTAAAGGATCCGAGTGTTTGGCTGCTCGCCACGTCCTGGCTTTCATGGCTTTCCTTGGATTTGTCAACGTCTACTGCCTGCGAGTTGACCTGAGTGTGGCGCTTGTGGCTATGGTCAACACAACGTCCAACAGCACAAACAGCAGCTCCAGCCATGAATGTCCAGACCCTAATGGTGGCAACTCATCTTCATCTAAAAAGGTCACTAGAATTTCATTTCCTTATCTTCACAACAGAAAACTTAATTTATAGGGTTTCTGCATTGTTTAACAAAGCCGTAATACACCAAAGCTATGGTGGTTCTCATGTTAAGAAAATACCCGAGGGCAAGAAATATTTTTGAAATTTGTTCTGTAAAAGAATTTTAAAAGGGAATTAAAAATGTGCTGAGTTTAAAAAGTTATTTTAAAAATGTTACAAATGCTAAGCAATATATTTTATAGCATTAAAACGGTAACATGTAATAGTACAATTAAGATAGATATTTATATACTCTTTATATTATTTCATCAGTGTTTAGATCTAACTTTCCATTAAATTTCAATGACTTTAGTTATTGGAATCAAATATTTCAAGTCCAATGACTTTAGTTATTGGAATCAAATATTTCAAGTCCAATGACTTTAGTTATTGGAATCAAATATTTCAAGTCCAATGACTTTAGTTACTGGAATCAAATATTTCAAGTCCAATGTTAATTAATAAATTATTGTTAGCATTCCCATTCAGTTAGTTGTAGTAATTGTAATTTACTCATGTGCAGACAGGAGAATTTGACTGGGATGAGAAAACCCAAGGCTACATACTAGGGGCATTCTTCTATGGCTACATAGTGACACAGTTACCTGGGGGCTGGCTGGCATCGAGGTTTGGAGGCAAGAATCTTATGGGCTACGGTGTACTGGGCACATCCATACTGACCATCATCACGCCCTTTGCTGCCAGATACAGCGTCTACATGCTGATTGCTGTCAGAGTCTTGGAGGGCATCGGAGAGGTAAGATAATAAGTCTATGTGCTAACTTCAGATTAAACCTTTGTTTTGGCCTTTATCAGTCTAGTGAGCTGTGAGTTAGTATAGAGTTAAATAGAAAGGTAATTAAGTTAAAGTTATGGCTGAAATTGTTCTAAGAGCAGTTTTATTTAGTGAGTTATAAGATGGATATATATATTTGGTGTATCATGATAAGTTTAATTAAGTTATTTTTAAGATGGATCTATATTTGTTGTATCATGATATGTTTTATTTAGTGAGTTATAAGATGGATACATATTTGGTGTATCATGATAAGTTTTATTAAGTGAGTTATAAGATGGATATATATTTGGTGTATCATGATAAGTTTTATTATGTTAGTTATAAGATGGATATATATATGGTGTATCATGATAAGTTTTATTAAGTGAGTTATAAGATGGATATATATATATGGTGTATCATGATAAGTTTTATTAAGTGAGTTATAAGATGGATATATATATATGGTGTATCATGTTACCTAAATACTTTTTACACCTCAGACTGGTTATAAAACTTGTTTATGTTATAAAACATGTTATGTTTTAAAACATTTTATGTTATAAAACGTGTTATGTTACAAAACGTGTTATGTTATAAAACATCTTATGTTATAAAACATGTTATGTTATAAAATGTGTTATGTTATAAAACGTGTTATGTTATAAAACATCTTATGTTATAAAACTTGTTATGTTATAAAACATGTAATGTTATAAAACATGTTATGTTATAAAACTTGTTATGCTATAAAACATGTTATGTTATAATACTCGTTATGTTATAAAACATGTTATGTTATGAAATATGTTATGTTATAAAACATGTTATGTTATAAAACATGTTATGTCATGAAACATGTTATGTTATAAAACATGATATGTTATAGAACATGTTATGTACCTGATATGTTGACTGTCTAGGGCGTGACCTTTCCTGCCATGCACTCAATGTGGGGCAGCTGGGCCCCTGTCTGGGAGAGGAGTAAGCTGGTGGCCTTCACCTACGCAGGTCAGTTTGTTTGTAGTGTCATCAAATATTGGTGGCCTTCAGCTACGCAGGTCAGTTTGTTTGTAGTGTCATCAAACATTGGTGGCCTTCACCTACGCAGGTCAGTTTAGTAGTAGTGTCATCAAATATTGGTGGCCTTCACCTACGCAGGTCAGTTTAGTAGTAGTGTCATCAAATATTGGTGGCACACAGGTGTCAGGTCAGTTTGGTAATAGTATCATCAAACATTGGTGGCACACAGGTGTGAGGTCAGTTTGGTAATAGTATCATCAAACATTGGTGGCACACAGAAGGTGTCAGGTCAGTTTGTTAGTAGTGTTATCAAACATTGGTGGCACACAGAAGGTGTCAGGTCAGTTTGTTAGTAGTGTCATCAAACATTGGTGGCACACAGAAGGTGTCAGGTCAGTTTGTTAGTAGTGTCATCAAACATTGGTGGCACACAGAAGGTGTGAGGTCAGTTTGGTAATAGTATCATCAAACATGGGACGTGGTGGTCGAGAGGTAGCGCTCTCGACTGTCATACCGATGGTCACGGGTTCGAATCCACACGAAGGTGAGGATTTGTTCTCGCGGCCTGAGGAGTCCCCAAGTCACCCAGCTCCGAATGGGTACCTAACTAGACAATAGTTAGGCGGCTGGGGTAATGCGTGGAACCCCTATAGCCGTGGCCTGTGACCGCTGCATCACTTGCCAACAGATCATCTCTCATGGTCTGTGGACGCAATTATCTTCTGCATAGAAGGAGCGTCTGTATATCTAAGATAAGATAACATTGGTTGCACACAGAAGGTGTCAGGTCAGTTTGGTAGTAGTGTCATCAAACATTGGTGGCACACAGAAGGTGTGAGATCAGTTTGTTAGTATCATCAAACATTGGTGGCACACAGAATGAGCGCGTGTAATAGATAAGTTAAAACAATGATGAGTGGATGGATGAAGAGAATAAACCATATTCATAACCTCATCGCTCGCATAATTTTATGACCATTATGGGAAATCAATGATGGACCATTGTTGTTTGTAAAAGCCAGAATTTAAATAGTTGAATAATTTTTATTTCTTCATTTTCTTTTCGATTGTTAATATAATTTTATACTTTTTAACACTAGAAATGGAGCTCAATTAGAAGTTATTTTTTCCCTCCATTAAAATGTAACAGGAGCACAACTAGGCACAGTTATTTCCCTTCCAATCTCTGGCATCTTGTGCGACAGTGAGATAGCTGGTGGATGGCCTTCTGCCTTCTACGTCTTTGGTGAGTTTATTTAGTGGTACATGTTTTTTGTGAGGCTTTTAGTGAGTCTTTGGTGAGTTTATGTAGTGATACAAATAGTTTTTGTGAGGCTTTTAGTGAGTCTTTGTTGAGTTTATGTAGTGATACAAATAATTTTGTGAGGCTTTTAGTGAGTCTTTGGTGAGTTCATGTAGCGATAAAAATAATTTGGTGAGGCTTTTAGTGAGTCTTTGGTGAGTTCATGTAGCGATAAAAATAATTTGGTGAGGCTTTTAGTGAGTATTTAGTGAGTTCAAGTAGGGATACAAATAGTATTTGTGGTAGCATTTATTAGCAAGCAGCCTTGCCTTAAGTCACTACTATAATAAAATTTGAATCAATTCTCATGGAAATCTCTTCTTTCATTAAGGGGCACATAAGTTTGTTTCTATTTTACAGATGCTGTGGGTTGCCTCCCTGTGTCATACTAAGTTTGTGTCAATGTTTCAGGTACCCTGGGTTGTGTGTGGTTTGTCGCTTGGATGTTGTTAGTCCACAACACACCAGCAGATCATCCCAGGATATCCGTCAGTGAGAGGGAATATATTGAAAGTTCTATCGGAAAAAAGGAGGTGAGAGGGAATATATTGAAAGTTCTATGGGAAAAAAAGAGGTGAGAGGGAATATATTGAAAGTTCTATGGGAAAAAAAGAGGTGAGAGGGAATATATTGAAAGTTCTATTGGAAAAAAGGAGGTGAGAGGGAATATATTGAAAGTTCTATTGGTAAAAAAGATGTAAGTAACTCAAGAGATTTCCTCAACTGGGAAAAAAGGAGGTGAGAGGGAATATATTGAAAGTTCTATGAGAAAAAAGGAGGTGAGAGGGAATATATTGAAAGTTCTATTGGTAAAAAAGATGTAAGTAACTCAAGAGATTTCCTCAACTTATATTATAGACTATTCTTGAAACTATTACTTGCAGTTAACGTTTTGCTAGAGGAGAGTTTCTAACAATTATTTAAGTTTAAAGGATTTCTCAGGTTGAATGTGATCCAGACATTCAAAAAACTGTTCACTTTCGAATATTATTATTTGTAACAATATTGAGGCAACTAAACACGTCCGTGATTTGTTATTTAGCTAACTTCATAAGTCTTTTTTCACACATTTTACTGTCACTATGAGCCCATCTGACTAAACATTTTACTGTCACGATGAGTCCATCTGACTAAACATTTTACTGTCACTATGAGTCCACCTGACTAAACATTTTACTGTCACTATGAGTCCACCTGACTAAACATTTTACTGCCACTATGAGTCCACCTGACTAAACATTTTACTGTCACTATGAGTCCATCTGACTAAACATTTGCAGCCTTTAAGGTTTAAGTTAAGTAAGCACTGCCTCGCTAGTCTCATATTTAAAGAATTCTATCAGGACAAACAATTCTATTACACTATTGTCCCACTGACCACAGATCTTAAGCACACCCTGGAAACAGATCGCCACATGTCCAGCTGTGTGGGCCATCATCGTGGCCCATTTCACCTCCAACTGGGGGTTCTACACCCTGCTGACCAGTCTTCCCACCTACATGAGCAACATCCTTAAGTTTAATGTGAAACAGGTGAGTCAGCAACAGGTGGGTCACCAACAGGTGTGGCAGCAACATAGGGGTCAGCAAAATGTGGGTCACCAACAGGTGTGTCAACAACATAGGGGTCAGCAACTTGTGGGTCATTAACAGGTGTGTCAGCAACATAGGGGTCAGCAACTTGTGGGTCACCAACAGGTGTGTCAACAACATAGGGGTCAGCAACATGTGGGTCATTAACAGGTGTGTCAGCAACATAGGGGTCAGCAACTTGTGGGTCAGCTCATGCTGTGTCATTTCTAACTTTGTCTAATTTTATTTTAATTGTCCAGTGAAACAGTCTAATTTTATGTTAATTTATCTATTAGTTTTAAGTCTATTTTCCCAAGTCTGTCTATTTTCTAAGTCTATTGCATGAACATGATTATTCCCTGATCCTCAGAATGGCCTTCTGTCTGCCCTGCCGTACGCTTGTTGCTGGCTCATGCAGAATGCCTCTGGTTTCACAGCTGATTACCTGAGGCATCGTGGCTATGTGTCTACTAGAAACGCTCGTAAAATTTTCAACAGCATTGGTAACTTTGATTAACTGGCATTTGTTCTCATTAATAAAGAAATATTCTCTTAACAAAAGTACTTAGAAAGTTTACTTATTATCCTGCTCAAAGTATAAATTTACTTTAGATAGAGTGGTTATACAATTGATATTAATGTTAGCTCCCTGGTAAATTACTTTAGATAGAATGGTTATACAATTGATATTAATGTTAGCTCCCTGGTAAAGTAACTTTAGATAGAATGGTTACCCAATTGATATTAATGTTAACTTCCTGGTAAAGTAACTTTAGACTTTAGATAGAATGGTTACCCAATTGATATTAATGTTAGCTCCCTGGTAAAGTAACTTTAGACTTTAGATAGAATGATTATACAATTGATATTAATGTTAGCTCCCTGGTAAAGTAACTTTAGACTTTAGATAGAATGGTTATACAATTGATATTAATATTAGCTCCCTGGTAAAGTAACTTTAGACTTTCGATAGAATGGTTATACAATTGATATTAATGTTAGCTCCCTGGTAAAGTAACTTTAGATAGAATGGTTACCCAATTGATATTAATGTTAGCTTCCTGGTAAATTAACTTTAGACTTTAGATAGAATGGTTACCTAATTGATATTAATGTTAGCTCCCTGGTAAAGTAACTTTAGACTTTAGATAGAATGGTTATACAATTGATATTAATGTTAGCTCCCTGGTAAAGTAACTTTAGATAGAATGGCTACATAACGTTTAATGCCCCAGAAGGGTTTTGCAAAACATCCGCCTCAATCCCTTAAGGAATCCCCGTATTGCAATCAACTGGTTATGAAATTTAAAGTATTGCGTCAAATGTATTTATGTTATTATAGTCATACTGACTTCATTTTAAAAAATAAGAATAGTTATTTTACATAACCAAAAGACCGTCTTGACTTTAAAACTATTTTACCTGTAGTTTAGAACTATTATTTTTATAATAAAGTATAGCAAAATCGCATCTTAAAAAAAAAACAACCCGTAAAAACTACAAAAAGCTTCGCTAATTGAGTGATAACACTAGTGAGGGAAATGGCCACCATTGCCGGAAGTCAAATGCGACATCTTTCACGCACTGAAGAGTATTTACTTTCTGTGATTTCATTTCTAAAGAGAGCACTATCAAGGTGCGCTTTATACCGCTTTGGTTTAGCGGACAGGCGCGCATCACAACGCTTTGGGGCATTAAACGTTAATTGAAATTAATGTTAGCTCCCTGGTAAAACAAGTCCGATTCATTTCTTCTATACAATAGTCAGTTTTCTTCTGAAGTATTAGAAGCTAATTTTTCACTCCATTGTCATGAACGCAAGTTAAAAGAAAGACAACTCCACAGGATTGTGTGCCCCTGGTTTCCTTCTTCTCGTTGTCGGGTACGTTGGCTGTGACCACCTCCTGGCCATGGTCTTCTTGACATTATCTGTGGGACTCGGAGGGGGCATTATGGGAGGATACAACGTTAACCATCTGGACATTGCCCCGAAATTTGCAGGTCAGTGAGAAAATTTAAGTTGTTTACAGTACATGACAGACCTGGTCAACGAGGTAATGTAATTAGTGATTTCAAACAAGTTATTGACAGTATATTACAGAGCAACGAGTCAAATCCTGCCACAATTAGGCTAAATTTATAGGCATTGCATGCTGGGCTGGAAATACATTGTCTGCCATCACACTTCTAGAAATAGATTGTCTGCCATCACACTTCTATAAATAGATTGTCTGCCATCACACTTCTATAAATAGATTGTCTGACATCACACTTCTATAAATAGATTGTCTGCCATCACACTTCTATAAATACATTGTCTGCCATCACACTTCTAGAAATAGATTGTCTGACATCACACTTCTATAAATAGATTGTCTGACATCACACTTCTAGAAATAGATTGTCTGCCATCACACTTCTAGAAATAGATTGTCTGACATCACACTTCTATAAATAGATTGTCTGCCATCACACTTCTAGAAATAGATTGTCTGACATCACACTTCTATAAATACATTGTCTGACATCACACTTCTAGAAATAGATTGTCTGACATCACACTTCTATAAATAGATTGTCTGACATCACACTTCTAGAAATAGTTGTCTGACATCACACTTCTATAAATAGATTGTCTGACATCACACTTCTAGAAATAGATTGTCTGACATCCATCCATCCATCTATTAGGTGCCATGCCCAGAGGCGTAGGCGATCATGCTTCTCCACCGCTCTCTGTATTTGGTATTGCCTATCAGCTCCGCTGTTGATGGTGCCCCATGCCATCTTGTCAGCCCGTCCAGCATCTTTTCTCTCTGTCTGCCTCGATCCCGTTTGCCCTCTATCTTTCCTGTTTTTTTAACTGTGTGTAGCTTGCTGCGCCTCATGATGTGTCCAAAAAAACCAGATTGTAGCTTTGTAATGCTAGACATAATGTCCGACATCATTGAATAAATAAAATTTTTAAAAGTGAGTCATTTCACAAAATGAAACTGAAAGAACTATTTAAATACATTTTTTGGGGGGTGTAGCTGTCAAAATATTTTAATGATGAATTATGGTACATGCTTTCCTGATTTCCACTAACACTTAAAGTCACCTTGTAGGAGAGAATTCTTTCAGCTAAACTTAGATACCATGAATTTAAAAATTCTTGTGTATATTTTGCTAGCCAGCATCCCAGTGTCTAACAAAACTCAATGACCACCGAACATGTTTTCCCAGTCTCTAACAAAACTCAATGACCACCAAACATGTTTTTCCAGTGTCTAACAAAACTCAATGACCACCGAACAATTTTCTTTGGGTTAGGATGGTTTATTATGAAGTTTGGGGAATACTTTGTTTGCCTTGTTAAAGTTATGGAAACAAAAAAGCCTCGGCATTTCTTAGAATCAATTATTAATGACGAATGAATGACTATAAAGAGTTTTACATGATTAGATGTTTAGTGTGAAAATTGAACTTGACCTCTGTGTGCCTATAGAGTTGTGTTGTATTTTAAAAATTTCTCATAATGAACCACTGTCCATATTACATAGTATTACAGGCAGTGGTTCTAAAATTTTCCTTTTGAGGATTATAATTTCTCGCAAACCTTACTATGTAAAACTGTTGCTCCCATCGTAGTGTGCTGCAACAGGCTGGTTCTGAAGTTAGCATGGCTGGTGCCAGCTGACAATGCCATGAACATAAGAACAAAACTCAGCCTGATGTTTATAGATGTTTGTTGGTGTACAGGTCGATTTCTTTTTTAAAAAACTGTGCTGCCCCTGCTTTAGAAATATGTTTCCCCATGATCAGAAACTAAGTGGTGTCCCCTTGTTTTCAGGTGTGCTGATGGGAGTGACGAACTGTGTTGCCACTGTGCCAGGATTTCTTGGGCCAGCGGTCGTCGGATATCTGACAGATAACAATGTAAGTTGTTGGATATCTGACAGATAACTATGTAAGTTGTTGGATATCTGACAGATAACTATGTAAGTTGTTGGATATCTGACAGATAACTATGTAAGTTGTTGGATATCTGACGGATAACAATGTAAGTTGTTGGATATCTGACAGATAACTATGTAAGTTGTTGGATATCTGATGGATAACAATGTAAGTTGTCGGATATCTGACGGATAACAATGTAAGTTGTTGGATATCTGACGGATAACAATGTAAGTTGTTGGATATCTGACAGATAACTATGTAAGTTGTTGGATATCTGACGGATAACAATGTAAGTTGTTGGATATCTGACGGATAACAATGTAGGTTGTTGGATATCTGATGGATAACAATGTAAGTTGTCGGATATCTGATGGATAACAATGTAAGTTGTTGGATATCTGACGGATAACAATGTAAGTTGTTGGGTATCTGATGGATAACAATGTAGGTTGTTGGATATCTGATGGATAACAATGTAAGTTGTTGGATATCTGACGGATAACAATGTAAGTTGTTGGGTATCTGACAGATAACAATGTAGGTTGTTGGATATCTGATGGATAACAATGTAAGTTGTTGGATAGCTGACGGATAACAATGTAAGTTGTTGGATATCTGACGGATAACAATGTAAGTTGTTGGATATCTGACGGATAACAATGTAGGTTGTTGGATATCTGATGGATAACAATGTAAGTTGTTGGATATCTGATGGATAGCAATGAAAGTTGTTGGATATCTGACAGATAACAATGTAAGTTGTTGGATATCTGACAGATAACAATGTAAGTTGTTGGATATCTGACAGATAAAGTTGTTGGATATCTGACAGATAACAATGTAAGTTGTTGGATATCTGACAGATAACAAAGTAAGTCTTCATGTCGTAATGGTGAGATTGTTAGTCAGGGAATAGAAATTCTGTCCCTATGTGTCGTAATGGTGAGATTGTTAGTCAGGGAATAGAAATTCTGTCCCTATGTGTCGTAATGGTGAGATTGTTAGTCAGGAAATAGAAATTCTGTCTCTATGTGTCGTAATGGTGAGATTGTTAGTCAGGCAATAGAAATTCTGTCTCTATGTGTGTGGAAGTACGGGTGGGGGGGCGGGGCAGTCACTACTTACAAAATTTTGTAAATACAGCTAATATTTTATCAAAGATTTATTTAACCCTATAATAATGATCTCTTTTCAGGTCACAGATTCATTCTCTCTTTATTTTGTTATTTTTACCCAGGGCTGCCTGATTTAAATAAACATTTACTAATATTTACATTAATATTGATTGTTTCTATATAAACATGAACTAATTATCACATATATTGATTGTTTCTATATAAACATGAACTAATTATCATATATATTGATTGTTTCTATATAAACATGAACTAATTATCTTATATATTGATTGTTTCTATATAAACACGAACTAATTATCATATATATTGATTGTTTCTATATAAACACGAACTAATTATCATATATATTGATTGTTTCTATATAAACATGAACTAATTATCATATATATTGATTGTTTCTATATGAACATGAACTAATTATCATATATATTGATAGTTTCTATATAAACATGAACTAATTATCATATATATTGATTGTTTCTATATAAACATGAACTAATTATCATATATATTGATTGTTTCTATATAAACATGAACTAATTATCACATATATATTGATTGTTTCTAAATAAACATGAACTAATTATCATATATATTGATTGTTTCTATATAAACGTGAACTATTAGCACTTACCATTATTGTTTCTATCCAACAAAAGATTTTATTTGTTTATGTATTTGTGTTGTCCTGCAGCAAACCCGTGGACAGTGGAAGATCATATTCTACATCACGTCATGCATGTACTTCTTTGGGGCCATCTTCTACAACATCTTTGCTAAAGGGGAGGAGATGCCGTGGTCTCGGACACCACATAAGGAACTGGTTGGTATTCAGAGCTCACCACCTCCACCACCACCACCATCTCCACCACAAGGTGGAACTGAGGCCTCCGTCAGCGTAGCTCCACCTCCAGAGTATTCGGAATGATTTCACTGCTGGTCTTTCATTCGATGTTTATGTTGAAACATGACAAAGTTCATGGTAAATAATTTGATCTTGTCGGAGTTGGTAAATGACTTGTGGCTCATAGAACAAATATTTTGATGTGTGGCTCATAGAACAAATATTTTGTTGTGTGACTCATAAAGCAAATCTTTTGTTGTGTGGCTCATAGAACAAATTTTTTGTTGTGTGGCTCATAGAGAAAATCTTTTGTTGTGTGGCTCATAGAGCAAATCTTTTGTTGTGTGGCTCATAGAACAAATCTTTTGTTGTGTGGCTCATAGAACAAATCTTTTGTTGTGTGGCTGTGTGGCTCATAGAACAAATCTTTTGTTGTGTGGCTCATAGAACAAATCTTTTGTTGTGTGGCTCATAGAACAAATCTTTTGTTGTGTGACTCATAGAGCAAATCTTTTGTTGTGTGGCTGTGTGGCTCATAGAACAAATCTTTTGTTGTGTGGCTCATAGAACAAATATTTTGATGTGTGGCTGTGTGGCTCATAGAACAAATCTTTTGTTGTGTGGCTGTGTGGCTCATAGAACAAATCTTTTGTTGTGTGGCTCATAGAACAAATCTTTTGTTGTGTGGCTCATAGAACAAATCTTTTGTTGTGTGGATCATAGAACAAATCTTTTGTTGTGTGGCTCATAGAACAAATCATTTGTTGTGTGGCTCATAGAGCAATTCTTTTGTTGTGTGGCTCATAGAGCAAATCTTTTGTTGTGTGGCTCATAGAGCAAATCTTTTGTTGTGTGGCTCATAGAGCAATTCTTTTGTTGTGTGGCTCATAGAACAAATCTTTTGTTGTGTGGCTGTGTGGCTCATAGAGCAAATCTTTTGTTGTGTGGCTCATAGAGCAAATCTTTTGTTGTGTGGCTCATAGAGCAAATCTTTCATTGTTTATCTAAACTGAATTAGAAGGGCGACATTAAATTATTTCAAAATGGACAACAGCTGTGTTTGTGGATGTTGGACAACAGCTGTGTTTATGGATGTTGGGCAACAGCTGTGTTTGTGGATGTTGGACAACAGCTGTGTTTATGGATGTTGGGCAACAGCTGTGTTTGTGGATGTTGGGCAACAGCTGTGTTTATGGATGTTGGGCAACAGCTGTGTTTGTGGATGTTGGACAACAGCTGTGTTTATGGATGTTGGGCAACAGCTGTGTTTGTGAATGTTGGACAACAGCTGTGTTTATGGATGTTGGGCAACAGCTGTGTTTATGGATGTTGGACAACAGCTGTGTTTATGGATGTTGGACAACAGCTGTGTTTATGGATGTTGGACAACAGCTGTGTTTATGGATGTTGGACAACAGGATATTGTTTTTGTTAATGGGTGAGGCTCTTGTTTGTGATTGTTGGATTTACTTTATGGATACAGGGCTTTATGTTTGGATTCTGGGTTTGTTGATGGATTATTGGATTATGTTTATATGTGAATGTTACTTTCAATTTAAACACACAACTAAAATTTTCAGCATTGTTGACACCATTTGACATCCGTGACATGAGATGACATCATAATTAAAACTATTTGACATCTGTGACATGAGATGACATCATAATTAAAACTATTTGACATCTGTGACATGACTTGATATCATAATTAAAACTATTTGACATCTGTGACATGACTTGACATCATAATTAAAACCATTTGACATCTGTGACATGAGATTCCATGTCACTTTGTTTGTGACGCATAAGTCAAAATTGGCATTAATTTGAATCTGTCTCTAAACACATTGTTCGGGTCAGAGTGAGATGAACAATAAAAGAATTATTTGTTCACATTATTGGTATCATTTTTTGGACAAACTTACTATTTTAATTATTTTATTTTTACATCTATTAGAAAAGACAAAATTATTTTTTGTGTTTCCAAATGACTGGAAATGTTTTTTGATCCAAACAATCAGAAATGCTTTTTATCTAAACAATTGGAAATGTTTTTTGATCTAAACAATTAGAAATGTTTATTTTATCCAGCAGATATGTTTTTTAAAAATAAAACAATATTGTTATAGTTGACATTGTACAAATTTATTTTCATCACATAAATATATTTGACATATATTTTTTACATATGTTGTACATATAATGTGCATATATTATACATATATTGTGCATATTTTATACATATATTGTGCATATATTATACAGATATTAACCAAGACACAATGTTAGAATTTTAAGAATAACTTCAACACAATAAGATTTTCTGTAACATGTAACCTTCAATTGACATCAGGGGTAAATAACTCTTATGTCAACTGTAATATTTAAAAGAGTGTGAGTGATGGCCCCTTGGTATCAGATTAGTGGCTCCTGACTGTCATGTGATTTGTAAATCTTTCGGTCTTTTTTTTTTATCCAAAGAATCATGTTGAAGATAAACATCATTTAAAATCCTTTGATTACTTGCTAAATGAACAAATAATTCTATCTACAATAGTTTTGAAATGTGTGTTGTGATGATAGAATGCTTTTAAAATAAAATACAGTAGAACCTCTTATATGAGTAATTCGCGTAATGAGCCAAACAATGTGAAAAATTTAGTGAGCGACACACATTCATTTGTTGAGCCGGGACTTCCGCACTGATGCATTAGTTTGTGTTTAGCACTCAGCCTGTTAGCGTATTGTTTTCGTGCGTGATCATCTGTTTATACAAATTTTGCATTCAGACAGTATTCGTATTTTTTTATGACCAAAGTGTAAGAACCTGTTCTAAAATGTCCTGGAAGAAAAAAAAACCACAAGAAGACAATCATAAGACAGAAAAAATAACTGTTGAAATGAAACGTAGAATCATTGAAAGCGAGAATACAGTGTGAGTGGGTCTAATCTAGCACATGTACAATCGATCATCAATAATCTGCACTATTCTCAAAAACAAATTTAAGGAGATGGATGCTTCAAAGGGAGTGTCAAAATTTTCTTCAAAATGGTTACGACACGTTTGCATCAAATTCTGAAGCGTTGGCAAAAATAAATGTCTTTAGACAGTTAGAATTAAATATTTGTCATAAATTATTTGACATAAATTTATATTTTTATTTAAATTTTTTGTTTCAAATCTAAATTGTTACACTCCTTAACAAGTCATTTAATTTTTTTTTAAAATTAAATGTTTATAATTTTTTTTTTTACTAATGAGTATTTTCACAGCATGGAATGCATTATTGTATTTTACATTGAATTGTGTGGGGAAATTTGTTTTGTTTAACAAGTGAGATTCTGGAAAGAATTTTGCTTGTTATAAGAGGTTCAACTGTAATGAAAAAAAAGTTCATGAAAAAAAAGACAAGGACAATTTTTTCGAAGCAACCATTTATATTTTTATTATCAGGTGTTGAAATACTTACATCCTGAAGAGTTTTCAATTCCAAATGAATATCACACTGTAAATAAAATATCATTTTTTAAATGGAAAACAATTTTATTTCAGTGTGATTCCCTTCTTGACAGGAGATTAATCACGCTCAAAAATTTACTAAACATTGGAGTTAAATTATTAATTAAAATTATTAATTGAACTCTCCACATCATAGTCCCGCAATAACCACATGGTGTACATTGATCACACTACTACATAGTCCCGCTATAACCACACGGTGTACATTGATCACACCACATCATAGTCCCACAATAACCACATCATAGTCCCACAATAACCAGATGGTGTACATTGATCACACCACATCATAGTCCCACAATAACCAGATGGTGTACATTGATCACTCCACATCATAGTCCCACAATAACCAGATGGTGTACATTGATCACACCACATCATAGTCCCACAATAACCACATGGTGTACATTGATCACACCACATCATAGTCCCACAATAGCCACATCATAGTCCCACAATAGCCACATCATAGTCCCACAATAACCACATCATAGTCCCACAATAACCACATCATAGTCCCACAATAACCACATCATAGTCCCGCAATAACCACACCATAGTCCCACAATAACCACATCATAGTCCCACAATAGCCACATCATAGTCCCACAATAGCCACATCATAGTCCCACAATAACCACATCATAGTCCCACAATAGCCACATCATAGTCCCACAATAGCCACATCATAGTCCCACAATAACCAGATGGTGTCCAAAAATAAGGACAGGGTTGTTTTAATCATGACTTTGTTTTTACTAGGGTTCTTGTATATAGAAATATCCCATATTGATGTCATGTGATTTTTAAAATTTGACATTAATTAGGAGATTTTCTTGGGTAACTCTAAGATTGGACTGACTTCTTTGGTACTGAAATATTTGGGTAACTCTAATATTGGAATGACTTCTTTGGTACTGAAATATTTGGGTAACTCTAATATTGGAATGACTTCTTTGGTACTGAAATATTTGACTTGAGAAAATATTTATAAAAATATTGTCTCAGTATCTGGATGAAGTTTTGATTTTTTTGTATAGAAAAATATATAATTTTACATTTAATATAGTTATGACATTAAAAATCTTGGAATTTTTTATGTTTAAGTTAGAATTTCATCAAACCCTTATCACAAATCTATCAATTTTTTCACTACCATCACACTTGATAGCACAAACCTATAAACCAATGATTCAAACTGGCACAAGAAAATACACATGAATGCTATAAGTGCAATAAATGAAATGTTGTCTTCTAAAATGTTCATGATTCTTTGAATGTGTAGAAGGGATGAGTGAACGTTTGTGCTTTGCTGTAGAAAGGTTTCAATGAATGTTAAATTAATGGTCATTAAGCTCATCATGTGGTGGTCAAGATTAAATCAGTGGTCAGATGGACTCCTCATGTGGTGGTCAAGATTAAATCAGTGGCCAGATGGACTCCTCATGTGGTGGTCAAGATTAATTCAGTGGCCAGATGGACACCTCATGTGGTGGTCAAGATTATATTTGGGACCAGATGGACTCATCAAGTGGTGGTCAAGATTAAATGGACTCCTCATGTGGTGGTCAAGATTAAATCAGTGGCCAGATGGACTTCTCATGTGGTGGTCAAGATTAAATCAGTGGCCAGATGGACTCCTCATGTGGTGGTCAGGATTATGTTTGGGACCAGATGGACTCATCAAATGGTGGTCAAGATTAAATGGACTCCTCATGTGGTGGTCAAGATTAAATGGACTCTTCATGTGGTGGTCAAGATTAAATTAGTGACCAGATTCTTCATGTGGACATTGATAAATGACAGAAGCACATATTGACAAATGACAGCTACAAATTTTGATAAATGAAAGCAATACGTAATGACAAATAACAACGGCACGTATTGACAAATGACAGCGATACATATTGACAAATGACAGCGGTACATATTGACAAATGACAGCAGTACATATTGACAAATGACAGCAGTACATATTGACAAATTACATGTTTCACCAAGATTGTACTACCACCCCAGACGCGGTTCTACCATCTGAGTAGAAGTACATAATGACAGGAGTGATGAAAGACCTTGCAATAATCAAACAGTACACGGTCCATATAGAGACAACGTTTCCAATGTCGAGACGGCCCGTGATGGCTGGGTTGATACACGCCAGGTGGACGATGGAAATGATCAACAACAACAGCTGTTCTTTTTTTAACCTGGTGAGGGGTGAACGGGGCGTCACATCTAGTGTAACACGTGGGGCGTCCTCAGCCACAGCCCCGCCTTGACTCCCTGCGTACATGTGGTCACGTCGTGTGAGCGGGGAGCTGGGGTGGTGTGGTGAGGTTGTTGGGAGATATCTCAGGTATCGCTCACCTGCGGAAGGATGCAGCTGTAAGGGTGGAGCTGATTCTACAGGTGGTGCAGTAGGTTCCTGCCTGTTACTATGAAAACTGTCTGGGTTTGTTCCTTGGTAGCGTGGAACATGAATGTAGATAGGGAGCGTGATGTAGAAGGAGAATATGTATCTTGATGTGGTATGTGTATGTGTATGGGAGTGGCATTACTCGTGGTGGTGGTTGTTTGTGGGGCCAAGTTCTCTACTGGCGGGCTCGTCACGAAACAGACATTATCGTATTCCACTAGAGGACTGGTCATCTCATGGTCAATAACTTCATCCGCACAAGGTCTGACCACCTGCTGGACATTATCACCGACTATTTGTTGATGGCGCCCTTGATCTGACATGTGACATTTGACAATAACGGAGCTGACAACAGCACCACACGACGGGAGCACGTACGCGACAACCACCAACGCCGCAGTGTGGTCTCCTCCGGTTAAACCAAGGGGAAGAACAATGACAAGCCCTAAAATCCAAGGGATGCTACTCGTCACTAGCGACAACATTATCCTCTGACGCTTGCTTCTATGCGCATCTTTGTGACCTCGGTAAGCCACGCCATTTAAGACGATGAGTCCGACTCCGTACACAAAGCTGTTGAGGTAAAAGAAGTAGTGGTACGTTATTTCTCTAAAGGTCCCTTGCCCTCCTCTGCAACCACCGAACATATCGCACGCAAAAACCAGCAGTGGGTAAAGCGAGTAGATGACGTCACCAATGGCTAGGGAAATGATCTTCATAGTCTTCGCCTTGTCTATGAAATCAAAGGTTCTCACATTCTTGTACAGCAGCACGCCGTTGGAGACGACAATGAAATGGATGAAACTGACGAAGACGACTTGTAGAGTTTGTTCGACGTAGGCCATTTCTTGTGATCTGTGTTTGCCTCTTGAACGGGTCGTGAAAGTAATTTGAGCTACAAGATCTGTGAAGAGATTGTTTGAATGTAGTTGTGAGTTACACGAAGAGACATTATTTAGTGTGAGCAAAGTTGGTACATTAAGAAATCCCAATTAAGTTGTTAAACGCCAATAGTCGAGACAAAGTTTAGATACAAAAACATCAAATCTCTTCCAATTAATTCAAGAACTGGCCATTTATTAGCACCATGGGCACTGCTCTAATCCATTTCTTACGCCCCTGGATATAATTCAATTTGAGGTTATTGTTAACAATAGACCCGTCGACGGAACCCGGGTACCCGTTGCGGAGTAATTCAACGGGTAGTAAAATGGCGCACGGATACCCGTGAAAATGTTACTGCAATATCTTTACCACCAGTGTTTGAACTGTGGCTCTTCTGTGTTCAAATTTCGGCTCACGAATAATTAATCAAATAAAAACTTTTTTTTGGTGAATATATACTGTGAAATACGTCTTAACTTGAAAACGCTTAAAAAGAAATGAGTGTTAAACGGGAAAAAAAGCATGATCCCGACAAACTTCAAAGTATTTTGATACACTTTTTTTTTCCCTCAAGAACATGAAACAAAATTCATTTAAAACAAAAAAGTTTTAGTTCTTTGAATTGTTCAAATAAGGAAAATAGAACACAACGCCGATAAGAAGGGCTATAGAAATGACCTTGGAATTGGCTTTGAAATTTATACGCCGCTCATCGTTGTTACCGATTGAGTGAGCCAATGTCGTTTATCCAGCCCCTCCCCCCCCCCCTCACTCACACGTGTCTCCACTCCTATTCCCATAGTACGTTTTAAAAACAATTATTTCAATCGTTGAATTATTTTCATTATAATAACAAAAATAAATGATGGGGGTGGGTCGGTCCACTCAGTATGACACAAAATAGGACACAAGAGTGATAACTAGGAGTGGCTAGAAATGATCTTGGTTTTGACTTTGAAATGCGACGCTCATTTCTGTTGCCGATTGAGACGCGCCAATTTCTTTTATCTTACCTCCCCCCCCCAACTAACATATGTCTCCAATCATATCCCCACCATACTTTAAAAGGAATAGACACCTGCTATATTTTGTGTGTGTGTATCTTTTTTTCTTATAAAATCATATTTCAATCATTGAACAATATTCGCTGTATTACAAAAATAAATGCTTGGGGATGGGTCCACTAAGTAGGCCACGTCCTGAAAAGTTTAGTTAATTAAAACAGTTTTCAGCAACAGCTATGAACTAGAAATAACCCGTCATGTCATCATATGATTAGCGCCCCCCCCACCTCAAAAAATCACCTTCGCACCCCTCTGCTCATTGTTTTTTATACCACTCTACTGCAGTAGTATAGCAATGTATTTCAATGTCATCATTTTCCTATCGTTGACTCATTACATCAAGATTTGCACTACCACAAAAAACAAAGCAGTAAAAGGCTAATGATAGTTATAGCGAGCATAATGATGAAAATTTTGAGGCATTTCGAACGGGTACCCTGGCAGCATTTTTCAACAATATTGACAGCCGTAGTTAAAACATGCAGTGGCAATATAACTAGCGTTGCGGAAATTAACGATTAATTTCTAGATTAATCGTCAAAAATTATAAAGATTAATTTATTTTTAACGATTAATCGACCTATCACTTACAAATTATTGGAAGTCAGGAATAAAATAAAAAATAATTTTAAAAAGCAACAGATAAATAACAAATTTCCTGAACATTACGTGAAGATTTTGGGTTTAAACTATTGAATGTCGGATAAGTTCAAATTGTTGATAAAGTTTGCCTTTCATGGTTCTAACACTTCGCCTACTTATCAAACTAAATAAAAAGCGTGTAGAGCTAATGGCATTAATGGAGTGAGTCAGAGACAGAAAATGACGCCAGCTGTTCTGATGACTTACTGCGTTACAAAAAGGAGATGAAAGTTCCTGAATCCATTAACCCTCTACAATGGTGGAAACTTAATGAACACCGATATCCGATAATGTCATTCCTAGCCAAGACCGTTTTGAGCATACCATTTACCTCAGTTCCATGTGAATGATTGTTGAGCTCGGCTGGTTACATTATCATTAAGACCCGCTCATGACTTGAACCAAATAAGGCCATATTATATAAATTGTAATGTAATTACTAACAGAAAGTATATTTCAAAATATCCTTATATGGTACAGTACTTCACCTGAATGTTAGTACTCTTTGTACAGAAACTTTACATTTGTGTTGCCTGTTGGAGTAAGGACATGTTACCTCCCTGTTGACTGTTTCACTAATGAATCTGATAAGTAGTTCTTGGAAATATTGTGACCCGTCCAAATGTCAGGTTAAAACTGTGCATGCTGATAAGAGGGAAAGATAACGAGGCACTAGACTAAGAAAGTATGTTACATGTTTCTTAACTAACCATAACGAGGCACTAGACTAAGAAAGTCTATTATATGTTTCCTAACTTACCATAACGAGGCACTAGACTAAGAAAGTATGTTACATGTTTCCTAACTTACCATAACGAGGCACTAGACTAAGAAAGTTTATTATATGTTTCCTAACTTACCATAACGAGGCACTAGACTAAGAAAGGTTATTATATGTTTCCTAACTTACCATAACGAGGTACTAGACTAAGAAAGTTTGTTATATGTTTCCTAACTTACCATAACGAGGCACTAGACTAAGAAAGTTGTTATATGTTTCCTAACTTACCATAACGAGACACTAGACTAAGAAAGTATGTTATATGTTTCCTAACTTACCATAACGAGGCACTAGACTAAGAAAGTATGTTATATGTTTCCAAACTTACCATAACGAGGCACTAGACTAAGCAACTGACCCAAAAAATGTCTGTTCAATGAATCACTATGCCAGTATCCATTGACCGTGTCTCTACAGTAGTCCACTTAGCCAGTGTCCACAATGTCTCATCAATTGACCACTTAGTCAGTGTCCACAATGTCTCCTCAATTGACCACTTAGCCAGTGTCCAAAATGTTTCTTCAATTGACCTCTTAGCCAGTGTCCAAAATGTTTCTTCAATTGACCACTTAGCCAGTGTCCACCATGTTTCTTCAATTGACCACTTAGCTATTGTCCACAATGTCTCCTCAATTGACCACTTAGTCAGTGTCCACAATGTCTCCTCAATTGACCACTTAGCCAGTGTCCAAAATGTTTCTTCAATTGACCACTTTGCCAGTGTCCACCATGTTTCTTCAATTGACCCCTTAGCCAGTGTCCACAATGTCTCCTCAATTGACCACTTAGCAAGTGTCCACCATGTTTCTTCAATTGACCACTTAGCCAGTGTCCACAATGTCTCCTCAATTGACCACTTAGGCAGTGTCCACCATGTTTCTTCAATTGACCCCTTAGCCAGTGTCCACAATGTCTCCTCAATTGACCACTTAGCCAGTGTCCACCATGTTTCTTCAATTGACCACTTAGCCAGTGTCCAAAATGTTTCTTCAACTGACCACTAAGCCAGTGTCCACCATGTTTCTTCAATTGACCACTTAGCCAGTGTCCACCATGTTTCTTCAATTGACCCCTTAGCCAGTGTCCACAATGTCTCCTCAGTTGACCACTTAGCCAGTGTCCACCATGTTTCTTCAATTGACCACTTAGGCAGTGTCCACAATGTCTCTTCAGTTGACCACTTAGCCAGTGTCCACCATGTTTCTTCAATTGACCACTTAGCCAGTGTCCTCCACGTTTCTTCAATGTTAGCCAGTGTCTACCATGTGACTGTCGTAAGTTAACACAAAGATAGACACAGCTCTTCACTGCCTCGAGTGTTTCTCATTTTAGCTTGATTCGGGAACATGGGGGGGGGGGGGGGGG
>MUZC01002543.1:170024-192124 GCA_002072015.1 Radix auricularia
GGGGGGGGCTGTGCTACTGATATCGACCCTGAAGACTTCCCTTTGTATATGTCGCTACAAACACTTTCAGAAGAGGCTGCACCAATTCTGGTTAAATCCTGTTTCTATTGTTTGGTGTGAATATGTTTTCATTAATACTTTCTAGAATGCGGCATATGAACACGACAATCAATTCAATAATATCTAGGGCTTGTTAAATTAAGAAGACAAACAAGCAAATAACATTTAGTCAAGCTATTAAACTGTTAGCACTAAAACGAAATTGTAAAAACCTGCTATCAGATACTTAATCGTTTAGATTTCAACTTGAAACTTCATTTTGATACCAGTTGGTTTGAGGGCATGTTTATCTTTCTTTGTCATCAACGCTTAGTAACAGGTGAACACAGTCAGTAACAGGTGAACACACTCAGTAACAGGTGAACACACTCAGTAACAGGTGAACACACTCAGTAACAGGTGAACACACTCAGTAACAGATGAACACATACTCAGTAACAGGTGAACACACTCAGTAACAGGTGAACACACTCAGTAACAGGTGAACACACACAGTAACAGGTGAACACACACAGTAACAGGTGAACACACTCAGAGACAGGTGAACATAGTAACAGGTGAACACACTCATTAACAGGTGAACACACTCAGTAACAGGTGAACACACTCAGAGGCATGTGAACACAGTAACAGGTGAACACACTCATTAACATGTGAACACAGTAACAGGTGAACACACTCAGATGTTGCTACCGTAATTGAAACTTCCACATTGCTAGCATTGATGAAATATTACACATCCCAGTCACTCGCAGATTTGTAAAAGAAAATAAACAATTTCTTTTAAAGGTTTGATACTTTGATTCCATGCGGTAATTATCTAACTACAATTGTTCATGGTTGTTTCTAAAAGTTACACAACGTTACACGTTACACGTTCAATTACTCCTGATTTCATCTTATCTTGTTTAGCGGCTACTGTCAGGTTGGCTAAAGTCGGGTTGGCTAAAGTCAGGTTGGCTAAAGTCGGGTCGGCTAAAGTCAGGTTGGCCAAAGTCAGGTTGGCTAAAGTCGGGTTGGCTAAAGTCAGGTTGGCTAAAGTCAGGTTGGCTAAAGTCAGGTTGGCTAAAGTCAGGTTGGCCAAAGTCGGGTTGGCCAAAGTCAGGTTGGCTAAAGTCAGGTTGGCTAAAGTCAAGTTGGCCAAAGTCAGGTTGGCTAAAGTCAGGTTGGCTAAAGTCGGGTTGGCTTAAGTCAGGTTGGCTAAAGTCGGGTTGGCTAAAGTCAGGTTGGCTAAAGTCGGGTTGGTTAATATTTATTATGACGTATCAAATTATAGAAATGAGAAAACCAAATAATGCAAAATATGTTAGGAAAGCGCTGGCCTAAACGTTTATTGTGTCGCACAAATTCTTAAGATTCTATCTATTTATTTAATAACGTTATCATATAACAATCTGTCAACAATAATCTATGATTATTTTATTGTTTTTATCTTGCTCCGTTTTTTATGGATTTCTTTGTGATTAGACATGGATTGCCCTGATTGCCCTGACTGCAGATCTACTGGCTGGTGATCAATGCATGAGTTGTACGTCTCATTTTCTTAACTGTAGCTGATAACACACATTGTATTGTAACACACTTTATTACAACATCTTACCGGAAACTTAGAGGCACTTGCTGAGATAGTGACGTCAATTTTCTTGTCTGGATTTACTGACAGTTTTAACAATTAAAAGAAAAACGTTTACAGTAATTGACCAAAGTTTGTTTCCTGATTCAATTTAAAACTGTTTCTTTATTTGAAATGAATAATTAGACTTTTCATCATGTAAATAATGTTTTTGTTTCCGTTTAATTATTCTTTTGCCATGTAAATTAAGTTTTGTTATTTCTTCCTTTTGATGGAATATTTTTGTTGTTCCCTTTCATGGAGTATTTTTGTTGTTCCCTTTCATAAAGTATTTTTGTTGTTCCCATTCATGGAGTATTTTTGTTGTTCCCTTTCATGGAGTATTTTTGTTGTTCTCTTTGAAAAAGTATTTTTGTTGTTCCCTTTGAAAAAGTATTTTTGTTGTTCTTTTTGAAAAAGTACTTTTGTTGTTCTTTTTGAAAAAGAATTTTTGTTGTTCTCTTTGAAAAATTATTTTTTTGTTCTCTTTGAAAAAGTATTTGTATTGTTCCCTTTGAAAATGTATTTTTGTTGTTCTCTTTAAAAAGGTATTTTTTGTTCTCTTTGAAAAAGTATTTTTGTTTTTTTCCCTATGAAAAAGTATTCTTGTTGTTCCCTTTGATATAGACCAATAAAGATAACTTAAATCAGTCGGATTCACACAAAGACGTTAGGACAGGGGTCAGAAAACGTCCAGTAACTCGCTTAGATTATAATTCAACTCGAATACACTTCAATATTCCAGATGCTAATTTCGTGAACACAGACAATGACCACAGGTCAACGTTCCAACAGTGACCGCTCGCTGGTCTCAAGTAGTTCCCATGACGTCACTTCCAGCTGTGACGTGGATGAGAACACGTCACTACTTCAAAGCCATTCTGATGGGGAGAAATTGAAGAAAGGTAATTTCATTGCAGTAGTTGCAAAGTTAGTATGCCGTCAATATGAACACACGTGATGCACATCAATATGAACACACGTGTTACACATCAATATGAACACACGTGTTACACATCAATATGAACACACGTGTTACACATCAATATGAACACTCATGTTACACATCAATATGAACACACGTGTTGCACATCAATATGAACACACGTGTTGCACATCAATATGAACACACGTGTTACACATCAATATGAACACACGTGTTACACATCAATATGAACACACGTGCTACACATCAATATGAACACACTTGTTACACATCAATATGAACACACGTGTTACACATCAATATGAACATACGTGTTTGTAGCTTCTAATGAATTCATCTAATTGATTTAAAATATGTTCATGATTCCAGGTGCTAATAACGTTGATGCCCGCCATGCCCAAAGTCCTAAGGGCATTGGTGCCCGCCACGTCTTAGCTTTCATGGCATTTCTTGGTTTCATGAACGTCTTCTGTCTGCGTGTTGTTCTGAGCGTGGCTCTGGTGGCAATGGTCAACTCGACGGACAGTATGTCAAACACAACGGAAGACAAGGAATGTCCGGCTCCTGGTACAGGAAATAAAACTGCTGTAACTAAGGTCATTATAGTCAAACAAATACATTGTCACTGTAACTAAGGTCATTATAGTCATACAAATACATTGCCACTGTAACTAAGGTCATTATAGTCATACAAATACATTGCCACTGTAACTAAGGTCATTATAGTCAAACAAATACATTGTCACTGTAACTAAGGTCATTATAGTCATACAAATACATTGACACTCACACTAAGGTCATTGAATGAATGAATCGGCTTCCTTCCGTCTCGCGAGACGATGGTGCATCACCGTTGGGTTGGGTTGTATGTCTCGCGAGACGATGGTGCATCACCGTTGGGTTGGGTTGTATGTCTCGCGAGACGATGGTGCATCACCGTTGGGTTGGGTTGCATGTCTCGCGAGACGATGGTGCATCACCGTTGGGTTGGGTTGNGGATTTTCTAATGCTAGAAGACTCACTCTTTTCAGTGGTTTGAGCGGTTTGCGAGTTTGAACGGTTTAAAATGACTCCATTAATACATGACAGGGACATGGTTTTCTCATCGACCTGTTGACGCAGCTCTCCGCCCTTTAACGCTAATCAAAAACTTCCGGTCCTTTTATCCGTGTCATTTTGCGGTCATAAATATAAGTCTCGTTCTTGTTTACTTTTTTAAAAATATCTGTTAGGGGTCAACATTCAACATCGAAGCTTAGTGTTTTGGTTTTTTTTAAATTGTTAATCAGAATTTCGACGTGGAATGGGTTGTCTGAGGAAACCAGGAAAACCAACACTTTATCAACAATTAAAACTAATAAAATGCAAGACTAGGCACAAATCATGCAACAGATAAAATAAGATGGCTATTGCGATTCAATGGTTAGCATAGACAAGACCCCCATCCCCCACTATCACCTCGAGTATGTTAGCCCCAAACGGCCTAAAGTCTCGGGGATGTAGGCCGTTGGGTTGGGTTGTATGTCTCGCGAGGCGATGGTGCATCACCGTTGGGTTGGGTTGTATGTCTCGCGAGGCGATGGTGCATCACCGTTGGGTTGGGTTGCATTTTCTCGAGTGGCTGTGCAGTCCTATCCTTGAGTGGCAGTCTTTGCCACAGTTTTTACACACGAGTTCTGTGCTTCCAAATGTTTTGGCCTTTCTCCTAGCTCTTCTGTCTGCAGCCTCCTCCATTCTTCGCTCCTCGGCTACTATGACGCCCTCTTTGACAACTGTGCGCCACGTAGATCGGTCTTCTGCCTTACACTCCCAGTCATTTGTATGTATTTTGGCTGCTTTCATGTCCCTTTGAAAGACATCTTTAAATTGCAAGCGTGGGCGACCTGTTTTCCTCTTTCCTGAAGCAAGTTCACCATAAAGGAGATCCTTCGGGATGCGGCCGGGGCTCATTCTTTTGACATGTCCTAGCCACCTCAGGCGTCTTTCACTAAGAATTGAGAACATGCTTTGGGTATTGGCACGCGTTAGGACCTCACTATTAGGCACTTTGTCTTGCCATTTAATACCAAGGATGCGACGCAGGCATCTCAAATGGAAGCTGTTAAGCTTGCGCTATTGTGATGTATAAGTGGTCCATTAAGGTCATTATAGTCATACCAATACATTGACACTGTAACTAAGGTCATTATAGTCATCTTTATATATATAATTCCCGTAAACGACCATATGACCCCGGGTGGGTTGAAAGATCACAGTAGGCAAGCGGAGTGGGATAAAAAGAAAAAAAGGTGCCCCCCGCCCCAATGTTTTTGCGTACTTCCTTCAAAGTGTAACATGAATTGTAATGTAGTTGTTATCATGTCCACCTTGCACGCGGAGTGTCCTAGGTTCAATTCCCAGATGGATCGGAAGATCACAGTCTATGGTTGGCAAGGAATGGTAGTAAATGGTGGGGGGGGGGGGCAGGTAACAACAGCCGCTGTGCACATGTCTCCACGTGCACTCGCATTTTTTCTATTACTTTGTGCTGCTGTTTGTGTCCGTTATCTCAAACCACCCCCGCCTTTCGTTCTTTGCACTATCTATGATGAGCAAGTCTGCGGCGTATGATCTATTCCTGTCTGTTACATTCTGACATGATCTATTCCTGTCTGTTACATTCTGATATGATCTATTTCTGTTTGATTCTGACATGATCTATTTCTGTTACACTCTGACATGATCTATTTCTGTAACACTCTGACATGATCTATTTCTGTTACACTCTGACATGATCTATTTCTGTTACACTCTGACATGATCTATTTCTACCACATTCTGACATGATCTATTTCTGTTACATTCTGACAGGATCTATTTCTACCTGTTACATTTTGATATGATCTATTTCTATTATATTCTTACATGATCTATTCTTGTTACACTCTGACATGATCTGTTTTTCAGTCTGTTAGATTCTGACATAATCTATTTGCTAACAGACTGGAGAGTTCGACTGGGACGAGAGGACCCAGGGCTACGTACTGGGAGCCTTCTTCTACGGTTACATTGTCACACAATTCCCTGGGGGCTGGATCGCCACAAGATTTGGCGGCAAAAATCTGTTTGGTTATGCTGGACTTTGCACGGCCGTGCTGACGCTGGTCAGTCCTGTAGCTGCCAGGTGTAGTGTTTACCTTTTGATCACGGTCAGGATACTGTTGGGATTGGCGCAGGTGAGATACGTTATGAGTGAAGACCATGAACAATGTCACTATTTTTTAATTGTTAATTTAATAGGCCAGATTTTTTGTAGTAAAGTATGATTCCGTCATTAATCATATCCATAATTTAATACCACAGAAAAAACATTTCTATAAACAACTAGCCTTACAATGACGTCGTTAGTTCTTATACTTTACATAACTTTAAAAATGTGGCCTAAATTCTGCCAATTTTAAGCCATATTTACTGAATTACTACGTGGAAAGCTTAACGCATAGGTATTTTAAAAAGTTACCACTAATATTTGTAGAAACGCTGATATCCTTAACTTTTGGGTGTTGCTCATCTCATCTGTTGCTCATCTCATCTGTTGCTCGTCTCATCTGTTGCTCGTCTCATCTGTTGCTCGTCTCTTCTGTTGCTCATCTCATCTGTTGCTCGTCTCATCTTTTGCTCGTCTCATCTGTTGCTCGTCTCATCTGTTGCTCATCTCATCTGTTGCTCATCTCATCTGTTGCTCATCTCATCTGTTGCTCATCTCATCTGTTGCTCGTCTCATCTGTTGCTCGTCTCAACTGTTGCTCATGTCATCTGTTGCTCGTCTCATCTGTTGCTCATCTCATCTGTTGCTCATCTCATCTGTTGCTCATCTCATCTGTTGCTCATCTCATCTGTTGCTCATCTCATCTGTTGCTCGTCTCATCTGTTGCTCATCTCATCTGTTGCTCATCTCATCTGTTGCTCATCTGATCTGTTGCTCGTCTCATCTGTTGCTCATCTCATCTGTTGCTCATCTCATCTGTATTATAATTTCCCCCACATCTATACGCTGTCTTTTAACAAGCTAGTTGTTTCCCTTTAAAAATATCAAACTTATATCGTAAGGAGCCAAACACTGCATCGGGAAATATTTTTCTGATACTTGACATTTAAACATTGACATTGTCTATGTTTGCTAAACATGTCCAAACATTATTATGATATTCTTTCCCTATTTCAACATTGAGAAAACAATATGTCATTTTTTTTTTGCGAAATACTCTCAAAATAATATTCATGTATTACTCAACAGGGCGTCATAGCCCCAGCCATGCATTCGATGTGGGGGCAATGGGCCCCTGTGTTTGAGAGGAGCAAGCTCGTTGCGTTCGCGGGTTCCGGTAAGAGGAAAATCCAAGTAATATTAAAATTATCTTTTACTGGCTTAGTTGTACAATCAGTTTTTTTTCCTTGCTGATGGGAGGGGGGTAGAGTAGGTGGGGGCTTTTTCCTAATTATTTTATGGGGCGGAATTATAGACCAGGAATATATTCTATATCAAGAATATATTTTATACCAAGAATGTATTCTGTAATTAGAGTAGTTACTATACCAAGAGTTGATTCTATACCAAGAGTAGATTCCATACCAAGAGTAGATTCTATAGCAAGAGTAGATTCTATACCAAGCGTAGATTCTATACCAAGAGTTGATTCTATACCAAGAGTAGATTCCATACCAAGAGTAGATTCTATAGCAAGGGTAGATTCTATACCAAGAGTTGATTCTATACCAAGAGTAGATTCCAGACCAAGAGTAAATTCTAGACCAAGAGTAGATTCTAGACCAAGCGTCTCATACTCCCATCCATCACTTGGCTTTTACTACAGAAATCACTTCTTATTTTTTATCTTTAAAAGCCAAATTAATTCTTATTTTTCCTGGTTTATGTTTAATGTCAGGGGCTCAGATGGGGACAGTGATCTCCCATCTTGTGTCTGGTCTACTGTGTGATAGTGACATAGCCGGTGGGTGGCCTTCGTCTTTCTATTTCTTTGGTAGGTATACGTTTAGTTAATGTCTTTGTTGTTAATGTGGTATACGGTACATTATTTCATTGGTAGGTATACGGTATACAGTATATCATGTCTTTGGTAGCTATAGAATACATTATGTCTTTGTTATGGATACGATGTGCAGTATATTATTTTATTAGTAGGTATATGGTAACACAGGACAATATGTCTTTGGTAGGTATATATATGGTAATATTTATGGTCATATAAACTATCGTAAAATTTTTAATAGATATTATATGCAACATCGTTGTATCTTAATCAAAATAAAAGAAATTGAAGAGAATACCAAGATAAAGAAACAAATACATTATTACCACAAAAAAAAAAAAAAAATAAATTTTATTATACTTTTTGGCGATCAATTTTTTGTGTTAAATTTTCTTTGTTAAAAATCTGAGCTTACAAACTTATATGCATAGTTCTAATCCGTTTCTCCTTTAATTGTGACACTATAAATTTCATTTACGAAATAATTGCGTTTTAAATTTTGTATATATGCCATGTAGTTTTAAAGTAAAGACAGTTTTTGTATTGATAATTTTCATGGCAGAAAACGTTTTTTCCTTCATTTCCTTATATAGAAATGCGACTGTCACCACTGATCCTTTTCTATCTAATGCCGTATCATAAGGATGAAAAGCTTAAATAAATCCCAAAACTGATGTTTTATTATTTTTTTCAAATGTTTCTGCATCAATAATTCACATTTAAATTTAATATCATGGCAATAAATACTATAATAAATGACTATAGGACGAGATATAAGTAAAATCTAATTTTAATGTAAATCATTAAATTTTTTAAAGAGTCATAATGCTGGGAAATATTTTCTAATCTTTTAATATTTCTCTATGAACTCATTTCATGTGACAGGTTCCCTTGGAATAGTCTGGTTCATTGCCTGGATGTTCCTTGTGTTCGACTCACCAGCTAAACATCCCCGGATATCAGCAGCAGAGAGAGATTACATCGAAAGTTCCTTGGGAACAAAGGGGAACATGAAGGTGAGGATTAATTTAGTCGGGATTTGATGGAGGTAAGAATTAAATTAGTCAGGGTTTTATGAAGGTAAGGGTTAACTTAGTCAGGATCTTATAATGAATTTAAGTGAGTAGTCAGCCAGTCGACATGTGTAAGTAAATGAGAAATGCATTCTATTATGTGATTTTAAACCATCATTAGAAACTAGATTTAGATTATTTATTTGCTCTGGTATGAAAACAATTATTCTTAACGGTTACAGACGCTCCTTTAGTACAGAAGATTATTGCGTTATTCTTTTATAAATTTAAATAAGCTAAAACTATTCCAGTTCCTGTTTACGATGGTTTTTTTATTTATCAAATTCCATTGCTAAAAAGAAGGGAAAATATGAACAAGTTTCCCTAACATTTTCATTTTTACTTTCATTTTTCTTTTTTGGATTCGGAAGAAATAGTCATTTTATAATGGAAACAAAGAAAATATTTTTAAAATTATTATTCGAAATAAAATAAAATCATTCCCCAAAAATTATAAATAACTTGCAGCCATTGAAAACTCCATGGAGAAAACTTCTGACATGTCCGGCTGTTTGGGCGATTGCCGTGGCGCAGTTTACAAGTAACTGGGGATTCTACACTTTATTAACTACATTACCTACCTACATGAGCACAGTCCTTAAGTTTAACATGAAGCAGGTGAGTCTTGCATTTCATTCAAATGATGAAATGAGACGGGCTGATTAAAATAATTGATCTACAATCTACAGTGCTTTAATGAAACAAAGATTGATAAAAATTGTTCCATTGTTAAAAAAAACCCAGACTACTTTGTATTTGAAATAGTAATAGTAATAGAGATTGTTAATAGAATATATATATATATATATATATATACATATTAAAATAAAAATCTCACGGTTGCTCTACAAAATGTAACAGGATTTTTTTAAAAAATCGGCGACACTAAAATATTTTACCATAAGATCAATGGATTTAACATGGTTTATTTTTATTATTATTTTTTTTAAATTTTTTAAAAAAATTTTTATTGGTGGTAAAAGATTTTTAAAATATCACGAGTTATCTAAAAATGTCTCTTCTACTCACATCCATTTTCTCGATTTTTCTACGTTTTCGTCAAATTATTTTTCCTGTGATTCACAGAATGGATTACGTCAAAACCGTTTTCATGTTATACACAAAACGGATTTTGTTAAAGTCTTTTCCCTTGTAATCAACGGAATGAATTATGTTAAAGCCTTCATCCATGTAATCCACAAAACGGATTTTGTTAAAGTCTTTTCCCTTGTAATCAACGGAATGAATTATGTTAAAGCTCTTATCAATATGATCCACAGATTGGATTATGTTAAAGTCTTTTCCCTTGTAATCAACGGAATGAATTATGTTAAAGCTCTTATCAATATGATCCACAGATGGGATTATGTTAAAGCCTTCATCCATGTAATCCACAAAATGGATTATGTTAAAGCTCCACTTATCCATATAATCCACAGAATCGATTATGTTAAAGCCCCACTTATCCATATAATACACAGAATGGATTATGTTAAAGCTCCACTCATCCATATACTCCTCAGAATGGATTATGTTAAAGCTCCACTTATCCATATACTCCACGGAATGGATTATGTTAAAGCCCTTATCCATTTAATCCACAGAACGGGTTTTTCACAGCCTTGCCCTACGCCGTCTGCTGGACTCTACAGAACGTGTCCGGGGTCACGGCTGACTGGTTGCGGCGTAACGGATATTTGTCAACCAAAAATACCAGGAAACTGTTCAACACAATCGGTAGGTTGTTTGTGACTAATCAGCCATCGCTAAATAAATGTCGTGTCACCCGCGTCAGTTAAAGAACTCATTGTCAATCTTGTGTTCCTCTGAAAGTTTTTTTTAACTAAACCTAAATCTTAAAGCCAGAGGCGTCGCTGGGGTTGGTGTCACCAGGGGCGGTAGCTCATGGTGTCACCGCTGCATGACTTAAGGGACCGTCAATAAATGACTTCACACGATTTTTCCGAATTTTACCCCACCCTTTCTTCGCGTCATACTTTGTCTCAAAAATAGACCCGCCCCCTTTTTTCGGTATGACGTCACAAAGCGTTGACAACACCTCCCACTAAGCCGTATTTTCTAAATTTAAATTAGCATGTTGCAAATTATTTTTTGTCATTTAAATAAGTATTTAGTGTAAGTCTGCACTCTAATATCGTAAAACGCGCGAAGCCATTGAAAACGTAATTAAATAAATAGTTAACAATCAAATATTTTAGTGGAACTTTTATTTAAAGTTGCGCGTTGTTGATGTGACGTCAAATTAAAAAAAACCCACATCCCTCCCACTCGTCACAGATGCGTGACCCCCTCCCCCCTTGGACGTCATTTATACACAGCCCTTGATCAGGGTTGCCAACTCAATAAAATAAAATTTATGGACAAATATAAGAATTTTCAACAAAATTTACGGACAAATATAAGAATTTTCAACAAAATTTACGGACAATTTTTTTTTACGGACTCTTTTAACTTAAAATGTTGACCTTAAATTGAACGAATATGAAGCATAATCCAAGCGATGTAGGTAAAAATGTAACGTCTCCATATGAGCACGTCTCCATTACCATGTTCATATTTTATAACGTTAGTTTATTTTATGACATTCATCATCAATGACAGTGTTTAATTCCTCCTGCTTATGATCATACATTGAAACATGTTTATTGGCGATCATAGTGGGAATATTTTTTGTTCACTTTAGCTTTTTTAACAAAAATCCTATCCACGTTTTCGTTTATTTTACAGTTTTCAAGGCCATCGTCTACGCTTGTATTAATCTTGACAGCCATTTTTTAACAACAAATACTATTGTTACATTCATGTCGTCATAATTTACGCGTAATAGTGACTTACAACTAACGATCTATCTAAACAAATCTATCTTGCCGCGATGCGTCTCGCCGCGCGAGCCTAGCTGTCCAGAAAGCGCTTACAGTTATTAATAGAGCGCGGGATGCCTCTAAAACACTTTAAAAATTAAAATTTGAATCAAGAAAATAGATATCCCAAACTTAATTTACGGATTTTTTAAAACGTTGAGGTTGTCATTTTTTTACGGACTTATTAATTTTTTTACTGAAATTTAAGACAGGCAATTTTACGACAAATCTTTACGGACTGTCCGTAAATTTACGAACGGTTGGCAACCCTGCCCTTGATCCATAGAACTCCCAGTCTTCCAGTGCCAAATAAAGGGAAACATAGAATTTTACTTTTTTTGTCACCCGGTGAGGTCAACGGCGCCCAATTTTTTCAAAAGCCGTAGTAACTTATCCTGGTGCTTGTTTGATAAATACGAAACAATAAACTTCCTGAAATGTACACAAAGTAATTTGTAATTAAAAAATCCTCAAATTTTCTTTTTATATCGTTCCCTTTTCCGAAATAAAAATAAAAAAAGCTAAAACAATGACGTCATATAATATTTTTATTACGCCGAGACACCACACGCTTTTTAACTGCTATGAACTGTTTTTTTTTACTATATTAAAATACTAGCAACAAAAGCCCGTCCCAGGACGTTTAGCCGTCGTTTCGGTGGCATGTTGTACCTCCCGTCCAACATAATTTAACAAAATTTCATTATATATTGTTGGTACGATATAAATGTTTTACATTGAATGCATTTTTAAACTGTGTATTATTATTTTTTATGTAAAACGCTGTGAGACAAGTTGCTTGGCTGGGTACTGCGATGCACAAATTATTTTTAAAAAAATATCATTTCACTTGTCCGTAACATCACTATATTACAGTTTGAGTGTTCATTATGAGCTTACATACAGGTATGTGTGGGCCTGGTCTCATGCTGATAGTATACTTACCTACAGGTATGTGTGGTCCTGGTCTCATGCTGATAGTATACTTACCTACAGGTATGTGTGGTCCTGGTCTCATGGTCTCATGCTGATAGTATACTTACCTACAGGTATGTGTGGTCCTGGTCTCATGCTGATACTCACTGGCTATGTTGGCTGTGATCACGTGCTGGCTATGGTCTGCTTGACCCTGGCTGTAGGACTGAGAAGTGGGATACTGGCAGGATACAGCGTCAACCACCTAGACATATCACCAAAGTTTGCAGGTCTGTCGGTGAATTAACATACATCTAAACTTTAGACTTTATCTTTATCTAAAGGGTTTTGTATTTATAAACAAAATGGGGGGGGGGGTGTGAGACTCTTATCAAGTATATAAAAATGTAAATGGAAAAGACGTAAACAGGGTAAGGGTTAGCCTGACAGGACGTAACAAAACAGAGATCGTTTCGGCAAAGAACCTCTTTCAACGGACATACAATACACAAATGAAACGAATATAAAGAATAAAAACTTAGCTGCTGTGAAAGCCAAAGAGTCAATGTGAGTTTACTTTCGTTGACTCTTAGGATTTCGACGCAGCTAAGTCTTTTTTTTAATTTTATTTTAAATATTCGTTTTATTTGTGTATTGTTTGTCCGTTGAAAATGGCTCTTTGCCGAAACTTTCTCTGTTTTGTTACGTCCTGTCAGGCTAACCCTTACCTTGTTTACTTCTTTTCCATTTACTTTGCATTTATAAAACCCATCTCAAACTGCTTTTGAAGCTAGACTTTCCTATTTATGTAGATTATTATATGAAATTAATCAGCTAGTAAAAATAAAAGCCTTTACCTGAAGGCACTGAGCTCATGAAATAAAAATAAATATACTTCCCTCCACTTAGAACATGGACATACAAGAAACAAATCTTTACGTCAAAGACATAAAACTCTGACATTACACACATTTAAGACTCTGACTTTACACACATAAGACTCTGACTTTACACACATAAGACTCTGACTTTACACACATAAAACTCTGACTTTACACACATAAGACTCTGACTTTACACACATAAGACTCTCTTTCTTTACAGACGTAAATTTAATGTAAGGGACATAACCTTCATTCAACATAAATGTTGCAAATTGTTTCCCTTGTCATGTGAAATGAAACAGAAAGTTATTAGGGGTGGGGGTGGTGGGCGAGTTTTGAAACGTGATTATTTAACTTCACATTCTATTTATAAATAAAGTATTAATCAAAGAATTGATACAACATAAATACAACATTAATACGACATGAATACAACATTGATACAACATGAATATAACATGAATATAATATTAGTACAACATGAATATAATATTAGTACAACATGAATATAACATTAGTACAACATGAATACAACATGAATATAACATTAGTACAACATGAATATAACATGAATACAACATGAATATAACATTAGTACAACATGAATACAACATGAATACAACATGAATATAACATGAATATAACATGAATAGAACATGAATATAACATTAGTACAACATGAATACAACATGAATATAACATGAATACAACATGAATATAACATTAGTACAACATGAATACAACATGAATACAACATGAATATAACATTAGTACAACATGAATACAACATGAATATAACATTAGTACAACATGAATACATAATGAATACAACATTAGTACAACATGAATACAACATTAGTACAACATGAATACAACATGAATATAACATTAGTACAACATTAGTACAACATGAATATAACATTAGTACAACATGAATATAACATTAGTACAACATGAATATAACATTAGTACAACATGAATACAACATGAATACAAGATTCACTTTGACTGTCACAGGTGTTTTGATGGGTTTGACCAATGGTCTGGCCACTATCCCAGGATTCCTCGGACCTGCTGTTGTCGGGTACCTCACTGATGGCAATGTGAGTATTAAGATCCAAGAGCTTTCATTTGATATCTTTTTCATATATTAATACACATGTACTGCCCCATTTACTGCCCCATTTACAGCCCCATTTACTGCCCCCTTTACTGTCCCATTTACTGCCTCATTTACAGCCCCATTTACTGCCCCCTTTACTGCCACATCTACTGCCCCATTTACTGCCCCCTTTACTGCCCCATTTACTGCCAAGAAATAAAAACACACTTGTAGCTGATTTGAAATGTTTTCATGCCTTACTAAGGGATGTAGTGGTGAACTTAATAAAAGAAAAATTATAATCAATAAATATAGTACTTATGAGTTTTAAATAATACGTGGAAAAATGATTATAGAGTCCACATGTTTATGACATAATCTAAATATCTTATCGAACCTTAGACTTTGTAAAAGTAATAGTTTTCATATGTAATGAGAAAATAAAATTATACAATTAAAAAGCTTATTTACAGTGGTGAGACCAGTCTTTGAATATTCTTCTTCAGTAAAGAAACAATCTCCACAGAAAAAAAAGAGGAAATCATTGGAAAAGAAGACACAGAGAAATTAGAACAAATTAAAAAAAAAAAAAACGAGCTTCCAAATTCATAAATGGAGAATATTCAAAATTGAGAATTGTAACACCATTAGTTAAATCTCCAAATCTTGTAATAATACATGAAGCAATAAATTCAAACACATATCTACAGTAAAAGTTTATTTAGAACAAACACCCCGATACTTAGAAATAAAAACAATATTTGTTTATTTGATTCGCAAGAACAAGCTTATGAAATACTCGTCTGTCAATCCGGCCTGGAATGAGTTGTGTGAAAACGTCAAGTAAACCAACATACAATCAATATTTAAAGTCTAAAAATAATATATGAGACTGGACACAATGCATGGACAAGTGTAGACTGCAGTAATCTTCTGTATAGAAAAAGCGTCTACAATATTTTAGAAGTTGAAACCGGCCTGCACAAATCAAAACACGCTGGATGTCTTTTAAAAACATAGGTATTAAATAGATGTAAGGAATGTTATAGCTTAGTCGGCCTAACATAAATTTATTATAATCGGCACCCTTCCATCTCATGAGACGATGGTGCATCCCAGTTGGGATTGGGTGGGTTGGTGTGCATTTCCTCGTGTAGGTGAGCAGTCATATCCTTGATACAATTTATTATTCGCTGATTTAACTTAGGATTCAAATTCGTTGTTTTCGTCACTTTCGGAATTTATTTTCAGCCATTAACATTTTTTCTCTCCCCTATCAGCAAAGCCGAGGTCAATGGCGCATAATCTTCTACATCACTGCCAGTTTGTCCTTCACTGGAGCCTTAGTTTTTAACCTTCTGGCTGAGGGTGAAGAAAGGCAATGGTCCAAGGATGCTCAGAAAGTGGAAACGGAACGATCGCCATCTTCAGCGACAAATATTCAGACGTGACCTTCACCCCTCAGTGTTAAAGAATGGGAGCGCCCTGACCTGAAATAAAACAAAGAATTTTATTTGAGATGTTAAGAGTATTGGTAGATAAATGTGCTCTGTTGAAACAGTCCCCTTTGTATGACAGGGGTCTCTAGGTCTGGGACAGGGATCTTTAGGTCTGGGACAGGGGTCTTTAGGTCTGGGACAGGGGTCTTTAGGTCTGGGACGGGGGTCTTTAGGTCTGGGACAGGGGTCTTTAGGTCTGGGACAGGGGTCTTTAGGTCTGGGACAGGGGTCTCTAGGTCTGGGACGGGGGTCTTTAGGTCTGGGACAGGGGTCTTTAGGTCTGGGACAGGGATCTTTAGGTCTGGGACAGGGATCTTTAGGTCTGGGACAGGGGTCTCTAGGTCTGGGACAGGGGTCTCTAGGTCTGGGACAGGGGTCTCTAGGCCTGGGACAGGGGTCTTTAACTCAATGGTCTGGGACAACAAACAAAAGGCTGATACTTTGAGCTCGAAAATTTTAATACCAGATAAAATCACAAGCAGAGGCCTCACTAGGGTTGGTGTCACCCGGGGCGGTAGCTCATAGTGTCACCCGGGGCGGTAGCCCCGTCATGATTTAACCCAAAGAACTCCTCCGAGTTTTCCAGTGCCAAATAACGGGAATATATAGAATTTTACAGTCTGGTGTCACCCCCCTGATGGTGTCACCCAGGGCGGCCCGCCCCCACCGCACCCCCCTAGCGACGCCACTGATCACAAGAACTGATGAAATACAGCAAATTGTAAAATTGTTGCTATGCTGAGACAGATTAGATTTATTATTGAAAAAGTTGTACTTATCATTCTTTGTGTCAGTCCTAATTTTTGACTGTTAGTATTTCTAACTGTCACTGTCATGTTTTTTATTACTATTCTTAATTGTAACTGTCATTTTGTTACTCTATTGGAAAAAAAAATGGTTTATATCCAGCAATTGACATTTTTACAAGATGTTTCAAACATCTTTTGTCTGTTTGAATGATTTAAGTATGATTGAAGTGTGCTCAGTAATCATTGATTGTCATTCAATAAAGAAATGCTACGAACAGATGGTCGTTGATTGATTTTGAAATAGATTCAAATAATTCAATGTACATCATATCTCAGAAGTTTGAAAGCATTTCATTATTTTAAAAAAAAACAAAAAAAAAACAAATGTTAGCCCAATGTCACACAAGTTTAATATATGGCTTTGGTTGTTGAAGTATTTTAAAATTTATTCGTGTTTTGTTTCTAATCTTTAGCGTCACGCACTGCTAGCCTTGGTTTAAAAAAAAAATCATGTTAAGCCTGGTACCTATTGGAATTCAGGACGTGTTAGCGCATTTTCGTATTATGTATCAGTACTTATGTTAGATATCAGTAATTGTGTTTAGATTTTAGACATATTTTTATGAATTTTCTTGTGTAATGAATATACCTGACATTTTTTAAATTTAAAAGTCATTTCTTTACATTTTAAAAAAAAATTATTTTCTCTTTAATCCAACTACAAGTCACCACAAATGATGACGTAAAACTCACTAAACTTTTACACATATTCTAATGACGTCAACTAAAAAAAAACAACTAATTCTTTTGCACCCTTTGGCACCACTCTTCAATGCTTGCAGGATTACGCATTCGACTTCCGGCAATGGCGGCCGTTCCCTGCGCTAGTGTTACCTCTCGATTCGAAATATTTTTTGGTAGTTTTAACGGGGTTTTTTAACGGATCGAGTAACTGAGTGTTGATGCACAAATGGCAGGTCAGGGCATACAAAAAACATATATACATCATGGGTCTAGGACTTATGGATGCTGTGATCAAGGGTGATGACAGACGGACGGACAAAACGGGTGCAATAGCGATTTCGACATCTCGAAAATGCGCTAAAAATCCTGAAACGGCGTTCAATAAATGAACAACTGATAAATCAATAAATTTAAGTATATCGATTAATACATTTTATTTGCGTGATAAGGGGGGGGGGAGGGGAGCAAAAGGTTGTGTCAAAAAATTTGGCATAAGAAATGGACACACCATTCATACAAAAGATGTTTACATTAACTTAATGGGAAATGTTCCCATTAGTTAGACTAGTGGTGCTCAAATTATTTTAAATAGATTACAGAGTATCAGGACATTATTATTTTACTGACTCAATGATCCAACTAAACAATGGGCCCCTAGGAGACACAAGCCAATTCAAAAAATCATGTTAAGCCTGGTCCCTATTGGAATTCAGGACGTGTTAGCGCATTTTCGTATTATGTATCAGTACTTATGTTAGATATCAGAATTATGTAGTTATCAGTAATTATGTTTAGATTTTAGACATATTTTTATGAATTTTCTTGTGTAATGAATATACCTGACATTTTTTTTATTTAAAAGTCATTTCTTTACATTTAAAAAAAAATATTTTCTCTTTAATCTAACTACAAGTCACCACAAATGATGACGTAAAACTCTCTAAACTTTTACACATATTCTAATGACGTCAACTAAAAAAAAAACAACTAATTCTTTTGCACCCTTTCGCACCACTCTTCAATGCCCGAGGAATTATGTATTCGACTTCCGGCAATGGCGGCCGTTCCCTGCGCTAGTGTTACCTCTCGATTCGAAATATTTTTTGGTAGTTTTAACGGGTTTTTTTAACGGATCGAGTAACTGAGTGTTGATGCACAAATGGGTCTAGGACTTATGGATGCTGAGATCAAGGGTGATGACGGACGGACGGACAAAACGGGTGCAATAGCGCATTCGACTTCTCGAAAATGCGCTAAAAATTTACTTAGAACAGACTGATGTTGGACCGTAAACTTTTGGATATTTTTGTTAAAATATTTTGAGTTTTTATTAACAAAATTCGTTTTAGATAATTTTATGCGTTTGTTTTTTGTTTTGTTTTTTAAATTCATTGTTTTGTGTAAACATGCTCTCATTTTTTAAAAAAGGAATTTTGTATATGAATGTTTAAATATGTATTTGATAAAATTGAACTTGATAGATGACAGGATTTATTCATTAGAAATTTCGTGTTGGTGGCAAAGTCGGTATGTATTTTAATCAAATTGAATTGTTTTATTAAAGGGCATGAGTACGTGTACTCACACACACATACACACACACACATGCACGAACACACACACACGCATACTCACTCACGCATACACACATGCACACTCACACACGCACGAACACACACGCACGCACGCACACACATACGCACATACGCTCACACACACGCACGCACACAAAAACTTACGCACGCACACACGCACGCTCACACACACGCACGCACGCACACACACACGCTCGCACACACACACTTACGCACACACACACACACACACGCATATATATTATATGCTCCATTCCTTATTGCCGTCACTTTCTCTTCTTCCTTACCCAAGTATCCTCACAATGTTTCCTGTCATGTCCTCGTAATCTCATCAATTAAGGCTCCCCCTTATCCCCTACTCTCATGACCTAAATATTTAAATATTCACCTACCTAGATCCGAATGAGGTCAATCCGTCAATGGAGCTACATCTCAGTCAGTGGCAAGTGTGATTGTGCGCATGTCAACATAGTGGCAAGTTGGATTGTGCGCATGTCAACATAGTGGCAAGTAGGATTGTGCGCATGTCAACATATTGCAAGTAGGATTGTGCGCATGTCGACATACTGGCAAGTAGGATTGTGCGCATGTCAGCATAGTGGCAAGTAGGATTGTGCGCATGTCAACATACTGCAAGTAGGATTGTGCGCATGTCATTGTACGATGAAACGAAGATTAGACTCGTCAGTGTGGTCGATAATCCATCAAACATTCGTGCAAGTTTAGGCAAAGCACGGCGCTCCGCGGAATTCACCCTTCAGAGTTTTAAAATTGTTTCAAAGTTTGTGGTAGAGCGAGAAGGTACCCACTCGCATTTATCAGCCAAATTGTAGATCTATTTGTCAACGTCAATAAGAAACACATTTTTGGGATATAATTCTTGGGAACTTATTTATTTAGAACTCATTGCACATGAAATATTTTATTTTGGTTAAAATTTGGGATGAGGTTTTTGTTTCTCTTAGCCTCACCTCAACTAATCTACGCCATATGCTGGGAATAAACGAAACAAAAAGCATATTAATTTTTACAGTACATTAATATATCCTGTAAATAAGATCTTGCGGCTAAATAGATTTGAAAATTCTTTTAAAATAAACTCATTTACATGCTATAAAAATGTTGATTTCATTTTTTTTTTGTTTTTTTTGTTTGTTTGTTGTTGTTGTTGTTAAAATGACTTTGATTTGAAATCTCAACCAAAAATTAAATCATAAATAACAAGGGATCCGATAATTAAACTAAATTTAACAGCAGAAATAATTTAAGCAAAACCTGGTCCACAATCGTCTACTTAAAAATATATCACGTGATCTCTTCACTCATTTGACCAACTGCTAAAACACGTTATTTAAAAAAAAAAATAAAATAAAACCGTAACAAAATGTGCTCCAATGTTTCATCTGATGAGTTAAAAGTAAACAATGTCACACTTGCCCAGACGGAGAGAATTGGCCGCTGATATTCAATGATTTTAGAAAATCTTTTCCCAGGTATTGGTTGATATTTCAATCATGATTTTTTGAAAGGTAACCGGCACTAGTCAGACATACGTCGTTAATCATGAACTTCTAATATCATAAGAGGTTTACTTATGTGGCAAATAACTTAAGCTTTCGTGGAAACGAAATGTATGGTAAATATGATGGAGCTGCACTCAAGATTCGCTGGCTGGTAAAATAAAGGAGAGAAATATCAATATAAACAAAATAGATGAAATAACTTCATAAAGTATGTTTGAGAAGATGGGGCAAATAATATTTTAGTTTCATTATGTGGCTGTTTAAATATGAAACATTGCTTGTTCAAGTGAATTAAACGTCTTCATACACTATGTTCAGAAGTTATACTATGATTTTAATAATATTCTCAACAAATATATTGTAAGTTAAACGCTATACGCCAAGTGTTCTAAGAAATCATCAAAATTGTCTACATGCAATTATTGGTCACAGATTTCTTACAGAAATCTGCATACTGCATATGTTGGTACTAAGTGTATAGAAATATTGCAAATAATTGGGCTAAACACCTAAGCAAACACACCATTCAATATCTCAAAATGAGTGGGCTAAACACCTAAGCAAACACACCATTCAATATCTCAAAATGAGTGGGCTAAACACTAAACAAACACACCATTCAATATCTCAAAATGAGTGGGCTAAACACCTAAGCAAATTCACCATTCAATATCTCAAAATGAGTGGGCTAAACACTAAACAAACACACCATTCAATATCACAAAATGAGTGGGCTAAACACTAAACAAACACACCATTCAATATCTCAAAATGAGTGGGCTAAACACTAAACAAACACACCATTCAATATCTCAAAATGAGTGGGCTAAACACTAAACAAACACACCTATCAATATCTCAAAATGAGTGGGCTAAACACCTAAACAAACACACCATTCAATATCTCAAAATGAGTGGGCTAAACACTAAACAAACACACCATTCAGTATCTCAAAATGAGTGGGCTAAACACTAAACAAACACACCATTCAATATCTCAAAAATGAGTGGGCTAAACACTAAACAAACACACCATTCAATATCTCAAAATGAGTGGGCTAAACACTAAACAAACACACCATTCAATATCTCAAAATGAGTGGGCTAAACACTAAACAAACACACCATTCAATATCTCAAAATGAGTGGGCTAAACACTAAACAAACACACCATTCAATATCTCAAAATGAGTGGGCTAAACACTAAACAAACACACCATTCAATATCTCAAAATGAGTGGGCTAAACACTAAACAAACACACCATTCAATATCTCAAAATGAGTGGGCTAAACACTAAACAAACACACCATTCAATATCTCAAAATGAGTGGGCTAAACACTAAACAAACACACCATTCAATATCTCAAAATGAGTGGGCTAAACACTAAACAAACACACCATTCAATATCTCTTATTTAGAACTCATTGCACATGAAATATTTTATTTTGGTTAAAATTTGGGATGAGGTTTTTGTTTCTCTTA
>MUZC01002543.1:202117-230059 GCA_002072015.1 Radix auricularia
TTTAGTTCTGCCCCGGGCAGCTCATACCCACGCTACGCCGCTGGCCCTACCACATCTGACATCTACAATTCGCCAGAAGTTTAGCTGAAGACCAGGCGAGAAAGAAAGCACGAATGACCCTCGCTCGACTCGCTAGGGTCTAACAAGCATTGTGTGTTGTTGGCAAGCGGGGTTGCGGTAGGGTAGGGGGGGGCGTAACCCGACACCAACAATGCATTTGTCGTTCACTCACGTTATTCTCATTTCTCCGTGCTGCTGTTTGTGTCCGCCCCCAACCGCCCGTTCTTTGCAGTATCTATAAGCCAGTCAGTGGCGTATGCTACGCCGTGGAGAGTATCTAGTTAAAATAATGGGGGGGGGGGATAAATTCCATACATTTTTAGTCTACAACAGCCATACAACATTGATAATTACAGTTTGATTCTATTTTTGTTGTTGAATATACTAGATCTTTAAAAGTCTGTTAATAATTAAAACGTTTTGATTTGGTATGCTAATTGACATTTCGAAAAGTGAATCATAGATTTTTATTTATTATTATTATTTTGCCGTGTGACACTATCACAAGGAGTGACACCAACAGTACAATTCTGGACGTTCCCATGCTTTAGCGAGGGCAGACTTGGCTGAGCTCTTTGGGGGAAGTCTTGAAGGAGTAACACTATGAGCTACCGCCCTGTGTAACACCAACTCTAGTGACGCCCCTGGACACCGTCATGGGGTAACTAGCGCAGACCATTAACTTAACGGGGAGTTTGAAACGTTACGCATTTGATTAATTTTTTAAAAAAAGTTTTTATTTTCAACATAAAACACACACAGACACAGACACACACACACACACACACACGCGCGCACACGCGCGCGCAATAATATATGTAATTCCATATTCATGAATTAAAAGTATATATTCATTACTAACACATTAACCTGTTATTTGAATGTTCACTAGTTTTCTAAGACCCCTAATATTTCATTTGTTTGCCATATCTTTTATTTTATGTACCTAACACATAAGCAGTTGCATTTTTCAGAAAAAAGCTTCCAGTGAATCACACACAACAATGGAGCTGTCATCCGCCTCCAAAGTCCATTTAAAGTCATTCTGCATGAAACACAATTGTAGAAGAGCCTTTTGCTAAGAATAAGTTGATCATTCTGGAACATTTTCAAATGTTTTCTAAGACACATCTAGTATTACAGCCTCTTATCCTTACTTTGATTTCTTTTAATAGATATTTATGTCCTTTAAGTTCATTGGGGAAACATGTCCATTTTTAAGAATGTGTCCCACCTGCTCATATTCCTATGACCAAAAAGTCTTTTAACAACTTGTATCCAGTATGAAAATTATGTTTAAAAACACAGGGCAGCCTTGTGTTTTGACAAAATTGAAGTCGACTAATATTTTTGAACCCTGGATATATGAATTATTCGCATATACATTTGGTATATAATAAATGTGTAGAACTCCTCAACTTAAACATCAAATCAACCACTGTATACAGTGGATGAATGGCTTAGTAGGTACCGGGTTTGTAGAATATTAATTGGTATAGTTTACAAATATTCCAACTAAATCCAATATAAAAAACAATTCATTGAAATCTTGTGGATGTAGAGACTGCCTCACACTCACTGATTCTCCAGTTGAATTTCTTCCCAGATATGTAGTCTGGCTTTCTTTCTGGCTGGGAGAAAGTTTAGAATACAGACTTGGCGGTCATCATGAACAGCACATGAGTTTGCCATGGGAATATAACAAAAAGAAATGAGTTGACTGCAATGATCATTGATGTCATATTTATTTATTTTTTTGAAGAAGGGTTTAGACATAATTGTATAATAAATATAAAGAAAAAAACAAACTTTACCCAATTTGTCTCTTTTTAAAATATTAAATATTGTGTGAAATCATTAGTACTATAATGACATGCAGCATTTTTTCTTGGTAAACAGTAGTGATCATAGAAGATAACTGAACCTAAACCAAAGAAACGTAATAAAAAATCATTTGAATAAGGTAATTGCCATACCAGGTCCAATTCAGATGTTTGTAATATACGTTTAAAAGATGAAGTTTTGTGTGTGAAAGGTGTGCTGGAATGGTGTGTTTGTGACAAATGTGTTACGTGGTTTCATATTGAATGTCTTCCTATGGGAACTAATGTTAATTCATATATATGTGTAAATTTTGTTTCATTTGATTTCCTACTTTCATTTTTGTCACTATGATTTTGATGCGTGTCAACAAATCTTTGATTATAAACTGTTTCTGTACCATTACTTTACATGTCATTTAAACACATTTTTGCTGCAATCATCAGCCCTGTCCCTGTCATGTCATATTTTACTTGGTTTTTTAATGAATTTTAAATGTAACTCAGTGTGCTCATTTTTTTAGTTTGAATGTTTATTTACTTGTCATTTATCTCTGGAACTATTTTGCCTATTGCCTCTTAATCATATTGGTTTATTTTTTAATTAACCAATATCTGTTCAATTGCAAAAAGAAATAAAACTTAAGTGATCATGATCTGGATTTAGTTTTAATCGGTTAATGTTTTGTTCAAAGAATGCTCACGATAATTATAAATGAATGGCTACCACATTTCACCATCAGCTTTTAAAAAGAGTTGAAACATTCTAAAACAGCCAATAGTTACCTTATAATTCTCTTGGTCAAAAAATAAATTTGTGGCATAAAAAATGTGTGTACATTACATTTAAAAAGCAGGGAAAATGTAGTGGGCGAGAGATTCAGTAATAATGCATCAATTTAGTGATTAGCTCAAAGTTAAAGAATTTAATTCCTATTAACTTTAACACATCTATGGTGTATATGCTATTTACATACCTGCTTTAGGTTTTATAAAGCTTAGAGCACACAATTAAATGTAAAAGTATCTAGGTAACCAAAACCACACTCATACAAGCTTTATTTAACTCAATGTTTATTCACACTACTCTATCACACGGACAGGACAATCTATATATATATATATATATATATATATATAAATGAAAGTATGTCTGTGTGTGTGCTTGTCCTTTATAGCAGACTAAACCATTCATCTGATCGTCATAAATTTTTGAGACTGTTAAGAATGCTCCTAGGATGTTAACTGGCAACTTTTTTCTCAATTAAACACAGGGCGTCGGGGGCCCATAATGTCATTTTTTGCTTATATGAGCTATATAAAAATGAGTTTAAGCGCTAACTACTTGCTATATTGATGGATCTTAACCAAACTTTGTATATAAATACTTGCTAGGCAATATTAAAATACCATAGTGTACTGAAATCCTAATGGCAACTCCTTCGGGGCTGGGGGCCCAAAATACGTGTTTTCGTAAATGTTTAAGATTTTATTCCCCAATTCTATTATTAAAGGTCTTGACAAATAATGATAAATGTATCCATTATTATCCTTATAAAATGAACAGATGTTTTCAACTTTATATCTTGCCCTGAATGGGCCCTTAATATTGTTTTTTGCTTATATGAGCGACATAAAAAAAAGTTTAAGTGCTAGCTACTTGGTAAATTGATGAATCTTAAACAAACTTTTCAGTAAATGTTAAAGATATTTTGACCATTCAATTTGACCACCCAAACAGCTGCAATAAAAAACGCACAAAAGTCCCACTTAAATATTTGATTGTTTACAATTTATTTAATGACGTTTTCAATGGCTCCACGCAGTGTTACGATATTAGAGTGCAAATGTACAATAAATACATATTTAAATGACAAAAAATATTTTGCAACAGGCGAATTTTTATTTAGACAATATGGCTTTTTGGGGTGTCAAAGCTTTGTGACGTCATAGCGGAAAAATGAGTGGGGGTCTTAGATTTTGTGACGAAGTATGACGCGAAAAGGGGGGGGCGGGTGGTAAAAATAGGCAACGTCACGAGACGTCATTTATGGAAGAGTGGCACCATGAGCTACCGCCCCATCCTGTGGTCTCTTAAACCAGATCTGTTGTCCAGTAGTCTCTTAAACCAGATCTGTTGTCCAGTGAACTCTTTAACTAGATCTGTTGTCCAGTGAACTCTTTAACCAGATCTGTTGTCCAGTAGTCTCTTAAACCAGATCTGTTGTCCAGTAGTCTCTTAAACCAGATCTGTTGTCCAGTAGTCTCTTTAACCAGATCTGTTGTCCAGTAGTCTCTTTAACCAGATCTGTTGTCCAGTGAACTCTTTAACCAGATCTGTTGTCCAGTGAACTCTTTAACCAGATCTGTTGTCCTGTGGTCTCTTAAACCAGATCTATTGTCAGGTGATCTCTTAAACCAGATCTGTTGTCAGGTGATCTCTTAAACCAGATCTGTTGTGCGCCCCAGATCGATAGAGTAGACAAACGGTTGATATTAACTAGAATACGGTTACTGTAAACAAGCAGGTCACGGTCTGGTAGTCCCAGATGAAGTTCTATAAATATAGTATAGAGATTTTAAAAAGAATGTGTTATACCGAGGAAGGCTGTCATACAAATCTTAGATGTTTGATCGCTAGGTTCCTCAATGAGCCTGTTTGGAAATGGCAATGATACGAATCAGCAAACTTTTTTTCGTCAGAAATGGTAGACGAGGCCAATAATGAGTTCTTTATCAAAGGGCTTGTGTCGTCCTTGCTAATATCACAAGACCGGTAACACTAAGTCAATTTAATTGATGTGCTTGCGCAAATAATTGCTTTTTTTTTTTTTTTTTTATTGATTTAGTAGGTGCCAGTTTTTTCAAGTTTCGAAATCAATGTTTCACTAAAGCACGTATATATATATACAGTTATCGGTAACATTATATAAGTCGTATATTACTTATAAAGAGAAAGCGTTTGATGTTCTTGTTTTAAACTATTGGCTGTGACATCCCTAGATAGTAGCCGTATACTTTTATAGCTTTTTGTTCCTACTGTTGCCTTACAATTCTCAGCATCAATTAAGATGGGAAGTAAATCTAATGTAAGAATTGTTTCTAATAAAATTTGTAAAAATTCATAATTAAAACATTTTACTACATTCTGCTGTGTTTAGCGGTTGTTACAATGAAAATTTATTTATATCCTTGACATTAACTGAAGTGAAGGTAATGAGTTCACACCTCATCATTTGGATAAAAGTAGGTTAGATTACGTCATCAGATTGCTATCACTATTTGTTTATGAGAAAAGCTGACGCTTGAAAAAAAAAGTCCCGGTTATATTGTAAAGGCTTCTGTGAATGTCATGGTTAATTTAGTCCCCTATTTTTGTTTTTGTTACACTTTTTCCGGGAATCCAGTATTCTATTTTCAGAATTCAGGTAAGCAGATACTTACCTTTTAAGGTTAGCGTTAAAATTAGACTCCCTATGCCTATGTGATTGTGCCTGCCTACATATACACATTTTTTGTTCAGCTTTGCTTACCAAATGTGAGGTTGTGTGAAGAAGATAACAGCGACTACCACGATGTTTTCTAGCCTTGCGTATCTTGTCGTGTTATTCTTGTCTCAATGCATACGGTTTACCGTCACTAGGGATAGCAGTTGTGATGTGAACATTCCATCCAGGCCTATGCCGCAGATCCAAGAATTCGGCCTCGCTTTCGCTCTTTCGGACATCAAACCTACAGTTTGTGGTGAAGGGGAGTATCTCGACTGGTTCACGTGCAGGCCTTGCCAAGATGGAACGTTCATGACCCAAAAAATGATAGAGTCAAATCACCATCATTGTCAGAGATGCTACCAGCCTGGGATGGTAGGTCGATTTATTTTCGTCTCTTGACCATTATAGANTAAATTGCAGGTTAAAAATAAAAAAAAAAAAAAAAAAAAAAGGGGGTTTTTTTAAAGGCTTGAATAAATTGGGGGGGGGGGGGGCAGTGGAGGTGGCGGGTACAAGTTATGACAGTCATGTTCTGTTTAAGGGGCCGTCCTTAAATGACGTCACATACCTAGTGGGGAGGGGGGTCTTACCTTTGTGACGATGTCATGTGTGACGAGAATCGACGAGAAGGGTGTGGGAGGATTCAAGATCAAGAACTGGGAAGTCATATCTAAATGCGTAACTTAAAGACAAGTTTTGTTTAAATGTTTGATTGCTTACATTTTATTTAATGACGCTTTACATGTCTTCACGCGTGTTACGATATTAGAGAGCTGCCTAACTCTAAATACATGATTAAATGACTAAACAAAAATTATTTCAAACATGCTCACGTTCAAATTGAAAATACGGCTTTTATGTGTGTGTGTGTGTGTGTGGTGGGGGGGTGGGGAGACAAAGCTTTGTGGTGTCATAGGAAGGGGGATAATTTTTTTGTTACGACTTGTGACGAGGGAGGGAGGGGGACACAAAAAATCAGCCAAAATTGCATGACGTCATTTATGGAGGGCCGCTAATCCATGATACTAAGTCCGCTCATGTTATCAGTGTATACTGTAAGGTGTGTTGACCTAATCATTACGCTTATTATTATATTATGTTATTGCTGACTCAGAGAGAAGGCATTTAGACTAGTGCTATATAAGTTCACTGACACTCAAACACACAGTCGAAAATTTAAATAACTTGTACACATAAACATTTAAATAGCTTGTACACACAAACATTTAAATAACTTGTACACACAGTCAAACATTTAAATAACTTGTACACACAGTCGCATCACGAATATCAAATCAGTTCGTATTCTAATACAAAGTCTTACACAAGTTTCAAATACATGAAATAATGATTTATTAACACAAACAGAAGACACTGCAGACATCATGACTTAATGAAAACACAATTAAAACAAATCAGAGGCGTCACCAGGGTTGATGTCACCCGGGGCGGTAGCTCATGGTATCATCCCCTCACGACTTACCCCATAGAACTCCTTCGAGTCTTCCAGTGCAAAATAACGGGAACATACATAATTTTACATTTTGGTGTCAACTCCTGTGATGGTGTCATCCGGGGAGGCCAGCCCCCACCGCACCCCCTAGTGACGCCACTGAAACTAATTATGGATATCTAATCCAACGTATAATGGTCTAAAATGTTTGTTTATTGCATATCCCTAGTACGAGATAGTTGTCGAGCCGTGCACCAAGACCAGAGACGCAAAAATCATGTGTGAAGACGGATATTTCAGGTGCGAAGTACCGGGAAAACCCTGTCAGTCTGAGTGCAGGCGGTGCGACGTGTGCGGCCTGGGAATTAATATGTTCAAAAACTTCGAAGTCCGAGAGTGCAGTGGATACGACAACACAATCTGTTGTCCGCTAGAGGACATGGAGTATGGAGATGGTGGATGTGTCATTAAAAGAACGGAACCAACAACAACAACCAAATATAACGAAACAACTTTAAAATTAACTTCAACAACTACTGAAAGTACAGGAAGTCATTCTGCCTACTCAAGTAATAATGGGAATTCTTTTCGCCAAAATTTATCCATATATTTATTTGGTTTATTTTGTCTCTATGCTTTCGACATACATTTTGGAATTTCATGAGCATAGTGTAAGCACAGATAGCAACTATAGGACAACTAACAAATTGAGTTTGTGTTACATTTATAGACACGCAAAATTGGAATATCGTCTTTTTGTATGCTCATTTTATAAAGTGTAACCAAAATGCCAGAAAAGCGTGGGCACCCTGCCTCCCTCCACCGACTCTAAGAACTATCTGGGCTGAAAGCGTGGGCACCCTGCCTCCCTCCACCGACTCTAAGAACTATCTGGGCTGAAAGCGTATGCTGCAAAAAAACGGCGGACACTTTCTGGTCCTGAACATCGGACATGGGACATAGGACAAAGGTCATGGGACAAACATCATGGGACAAAGGTCATAGGCCACTGGGCCTTGAAGTAGTTGATAAAAAGCTACTCCAAGACAGTGTCTTAAACTAGCCGGTAGATACCTACTTGGCGGCACTTTCTTTAAGTAGCTGATACAATAAGACAACAGTAGTAACCATGGTTACTGGGGTTTTCAAATAAGTTGGTTAATTTACAAATTACTGAAGGGTATACGTGGCATTAGATTTTTAAACAGTTTTTTTTTGTAAAAACAGAGGAGCTCATTAAAATATTTTGTACCTTTTTTAAAATGTAATTGCTTGTATAAATTTTTTTATAATAATAAAAATAAAAGAAAGCATTTTGCTACAGCAATACATATCCTGGAGGTTAGTTTTAGTGTGTTTAATTATTGCTAAATAACGTTAAATAAGTATGACTGATTGCGTGCTGTGCTATATCAATACTGTTGTACAATATTGAAACGTGTTGTTAGACATTTTTATGGACCGTATAAAAAATGTAAAATAATTTTAGATGCATCAAATGATGTATAAAGAAGAAACGCTTGTAAGTAATAGTATAGAGTGATTGAGTCAAAGATTTTAGAGTGATTGAGTGATTGAGTCTTTTTTGTTTGTGTCTAGTGGCAGACTGGTTCGTTTTTCAATTGATATTAAATAGATCATTTTAAATATACCTTATCGTTGTGTTGTTGTTTTTTTCTTTTTTTATATTTAAAAAATAATTATTTACAATTCAAGTGAAATATAGTCTCCAGCGTTTTTTGAATTTAAATTCGTCATTTTAGTTTATAAAGAATTGAATTTTCTTATGTTGGTTTTACCAGCGCAAATAAAGTACGAAACCAAAAATTACACAGAGGACTTTCAGAAGAACTTTTAAAATTGAATATGAAAGCGTCAGGGTATGGTTCCACGAATGTCTGTGACAAGATTCTAAATATTATAGATTAAGGCAGACAAACTACATCTAATATTCTATTTTCTGGGGCGAGTTTTAAAATATATTTTTGTCAGTAAATAGCTCTACAATGAGTCAAGATTTGTAACTTACAATAGTTTTATTAGCAGAGACAAAGACCTTGAAGACAAAAACGTAAAGAAACCACAATGATTCATACTCATAGACTTTTGTTATGGTGTATAAATAAAGAATGGTTGGCACGTATCCAAGGGCTGGGCTCTAAAATTCTATAACCCAGAAGTTATATGTAAATTGTAAATACGTGTATGAGACATACCTACTCAGTATAAGTGTGTATGGTTGTAATGGCACAGATTATGGGAATTCCCTAAATGATTTACCTGAAACAGTCTGCTCGACGTAAATTTTATACAGAAATGTTAAGCATTAGTTATGCACGCTTTTATAGTCACGACATCAGTGTTCTATATACGTAATATTGACACTCATGGGCCGCACAAAGCATGTCTCACAGTTTAAAGATGTATAATGGAGATAAATTTAGAAGATGTGTCACAAGTTACACTTTTGAATTTGTATAAATGATTTTCCCAACAACATCTCAACAGGAACAAAAGGTAGGTTATTTGCTGATGATTGTATAATCTTTAGAACAATAAAATTAGAACAAGATAGCAAAATTTAACAAAAGGACTTGGATGAATTGATAAAATGGGAAACTAAATGGAATATGTCTTTCCGCCCAGAAAAGTGTCAACCGTTAATAGTAAAAAAGAAAAAGAAACAAATAAATTTGAAATTTTTAATTCATGGAAAAGACCTAACCCAAACTAAAGATGCAAAATACTTAGGAGTCATAATAAATGAGATACTATCATGGAATCTAATTGTCAATGAAGTTATTAAAAAATCAAACAAAACCTTAGGCTTCATAAAAATAAACGTTTACAAATGTAATCAGAGGCGTCACTAGGGTTGGTGTCACCCGGGGCGGCAGCTCATGGTGTCACCCGGGGCGGTAGCTCATGGTGTCACCCCCTCATGATTTAATCCATAGAACTCCTTTGTGTTTTCCAGTGCCAAATAACGGGAATATATAGAGTTTTATGGTCTGGTGTCACCCCCCTGATGGTGTCACCCGGGGCGGCCCGCCCCCTCCGCACCCCCCTAGCAACGCCACTGAATGTAATAAAGATATCAAACTAAAATGCTACTGCTACCTCACCCTGGTAAGACCTATCCTAGAATACGTATATCCTGTAATGGACCCATCCACCAAAGAAAATATTGATAAACTAGAACAAATAAAAAAAAAGAGCTGCCCGATTAATTTCTGGAGAATATTCAAAACTCACAAGAGTAACACCATTAGTTAAATCATTAAACCTTGAAACACTAGAGGATAGAAGAACCAAGAGTGAATTACACATAAAGCAATTAACTCTAATTTAGAAATACAAATGAAAGATAACTTAATACAACCCTCAGATAGACATAAGGATAGAAACACCTTTCTTATTCCATATGCAAGAACAAAAACATACACGTTTTCTTTCTTTCTGTCGGGAATTCGAGCGTGAAATTTTTTGTCTGAATAAACCAGGAAAACCAACACGCACTTTATCAACTTTTAAAACTCTATGAATGCGGGACGAAACACAAACCATAGATAAGCGTAGGACGCAATAATCTTCTGCAAAGAAGGAGCGTCTGTAACAGATAAGATAAGATAGGAAGATTTCATTTCGTTAACTCGAATAAATGGTAAATATAATCTGCAATTAAAAACTGGGTCTAATCTTGTGCAGGGTCTAATCTCGTGCAGGGACTAATCTCGTGCAGGGTCTAATTGTGTGCAGGGTCTAATCTTTGGCTTGGTCTAAACTTATACTGGTTCCAGTGTTGTTCAACGAATAAAGTGGCCATTCAGTTTGCTACCTGTTCTATTGTCGGATGAACCAGAATTTTGCCTGTCAACTCTGTCACAAAATCATCCGTGACGTCAAGACATCTACACTGACCACTGAGTGATGTCTGTCATATTTTTGGACGCCCTTCAAAATCTCAATTTTTATTTTTTTAACTGAAAGACCGATCCTAAATGAGTTTAAAAAAAAAATTGAATCAGTTGTGTAACCAAAGAGCAAAATTAGAACAGATTTAACAGAGAATACCACCGAGCAAGTTTTTCATTTCTTCACTTGCACACATGCTTTGACACGTCCTCCAGAATGAGTGAGAGTTCATAATTGATTACAAACAAGTTTCTTCGCTAAGTCTCTTACACAAACTGTAGACTATATGAAATTTCTAAAGTCTTTAAAAGTGTTCATGACATAAATCAACTTTTTTTGGAAAAAGTCAAATTTATTCGATTCATCAGTCCATTCAATGTGTATTCACTTCATTAAAGTACAGATCAACGACACTGTCCACTGTGGCCAGGGACCCCTCCGACCAGTGGATGTCTTGGGAATAATCCGACCCAACAACGAACACATCATCGGTCAAGGACGGCCGGCTGACCTTGGCGATAAAGTCCGAGAACTTGTAACCAGCTTTTCTGATGATCCACCCGCCCCCGAAGGGAAACGACTCCCAGAACTGGGACAGAGCGGAGAGCGGCTTCGGGATGTCGACCATCTTGACTCCATAGACCAACGCCAGCTCAGCTACAAGATGATTGGCCAGCACATCGGAGACTGAGTTAGGACCTGGGGCCGAGCCCACGACGGGCTGCCCCATTGTGTTGAGTTTTTTAAGTAGTTCAGCCTTACCGTCATCCGCGAAGCTGGCCATGATGACGTAGGTGCCAGTCTGCGGCGAGCGCCCCCAGTCGGAGCAGTAATTGAAGGTGAGGTCGGAAAATGCGAGTTTTGATTGGTTGGTGGCGTCGACCAACCACCAGGGACTTGAGAATGCGAGAAACACTTTGCTGCTTTTACTTTCTCTGACAGCGTTGATAGCCTCTCGCATGTGGGCCTCTCTGTTGTGGTTTGAGAATAAATAAATCATTAAAAAAAAAAGAGAATACTTATTATTATATTTAACCATTTTTTAAAATATATTTTTTTACAATTTATTTACAAAAACTAATTATTTTATTTCATTTTTTGAATCATCCATTTGTTCACGGAATATTTGTAAGTAATTTTAAGTCAACCTTTCTGTAGTTAAAACTTAAGATCTGGCTGTATCTCTACTTGTCATTGTGAAATATTAGTCTGTATACCCTATTTGACAATCATCTAATATAACTTATAACAATAACAATTATTGTATAACACCTTACGACCATAAGTTAACAAAAAATACAACAAAGCTACATTACATATAGTCATATAAGAATAATAAAAACTGAAGTTTGATCCTGGTAGTTTGAAATGTATCATATTTGTGATTAATATAACTTAACATTGTCACTTTCGTTACTTTATCTATAGACTTTTAAAAACAAATTAAATTTTTATCATATAGCGGGGAAAAAAAACTAAAGTACTTCTGGACGTAGAAAGTAGATGCTGTAAATTTTTTTTCAAAATTACAATAATTCCACATTTATCCACACCTATCCACAATCAATCCTAATTAATACACACTTATCCACATACTCAAGACGAGACATAAAATAATATTTATTTTAAAAAAAAATGAATATTTACTTCAGCGGTTCCCACTCTAATTCAGCGAGGGCAAAGTTGGAGATGGCAAGAATAACTTTGACAGCACAAACGTTTTGTTTAGCTTCCTGCAGAATTAAATATTTCATATACTTTTTACATATACATACGGTGATATTTTATGCAAAAAGGGTACTTTAACTCATATTTAACAGAGGCTAAATAAGCAGTAAGATCAGGGAACGCCTGTTCCAATGCATTCAATATAAAAGCCCAAATCACTGTCTCCGTAACTCTGAGGGACATAGACATAGTACAACAGTCGATAGTAGTTAAAAAAATTCGTGTGGTGTTTCTCGCCTTAAAATATTATATAACATCATTGTTAGACGTTATATTTTAATGTTGGAAAAGGGAACGATGTAAAAAAGGGATTTGAGCATTTATAATAATAACATACTTTGTGTACATTTCAGGAAGTTTAATATTTGGTATTTATCAAACAAGGATAAATTACATATCCTTTCAACCCCTAGTCTATATATAATAAAGGCAATTTTCTGTCCGGTGATCGATAGCGATTGGCCCCTCAAAATCCCACAGACTTCGACAGCCAATCAGAAAAATTAAATTTCAATTACATAATAACACGTTTACGCTGACGTTCAAAATGAGTTATTTTTGGTGCAGTTATTTTTCAATACTTTAAAAGCTTATTTTTAGCGTCATGCTTTGGGATTTATAGTCAAAAACTTTTGTTTTTACGGGTTATTTATTACAACTAATCACTAGAATGAATAGTAATTTGTCGCGAAGAACATGTATGGCCAGTCGAGACGGCCGTAGGAGGGGGGAGTCAAAACATGCCACTCTAAACGACGGCGATTAATTTCTCGATTAATCGGTAAATTATTTTAATCGATAATATAATGATTAAAAATAATAAAAAAAAGTTTTTTTTGTTTTTTTAAAATTCGATTTATTAATAAATAATTAATAATAGTTTTATTTATTATTATTTTTTTACGTACAAACTTCTCCGTTCAGGGAGTTCAGAAAGTGTATACTTTAAAATAACCTGTTTTATAAGGACAGTGATATAAAAAAACAAACATAGTTTTTAACTATTTAACAATAACACAATTTAAATTCATTGACATCATATTGAACTACTTATTTTTAAATATATTCCCTAACAATAGTAAGTGTTTTAAATTTAATTAAATTAAATACAAAGGTTATAAGCATTTTAAAAAATGCAATAAAAGGGCACAAAATATGAAGGAAAACGAAATAGTGATAAAAGAGATTATGAGATCTTTAAAATAAATCATAGCTTTCGAACCACTTGAGATGATAAAAAGATGATCTTTATGTTTTTACTAATCATCAAACAAGTTCTATGACTTTTATATTTGTAAAATTAATTTGAAATTTTCATTCAAGTGTCTCAACTTTAATACGTTATTTAACTTCTTTTCAGTGCTAACTGTTTTAAAAATAACTTAATGAAAATACTAATTGCCTGTTTTTATTACCTCCCTTGAAATTTTCAGTTTAATGACGTCATACATCTTTATTTTTAGCTTAACAAAATTATCGATTAATTAATCGGTAATTTTTCAAAAGTTAACGATTAAATTTAATTTAATCGATAACAGCCCTAATTTAAAGACAATGTAATTCATCCAAATAACTGTGATTAAGAAAAATTATATTTGAACATACATATCTACGTCATCCTAATTAAATCAAATCATAGTCTTAACTGAATACAACAAAGCTCCTCGTTTATTTATTTATAATTTAACAGAATATCAGAGTAGGATATTTCTGGACTTTTCCTCGTTAACCACTGTTCTTTCCACTTACACGATTACCACCTGTTTAAAGCTTGATTATACCTGTAATTTGGGTACACAAATTATATTTTACTGGGGAGAAGAACACGCATTTATCCTCAATTTGTTTGCTATGTAAAACCACCTATTTTTTATTATTAATAATTATAAGTAATNTATATATATATATATATGTGTGTGTGTGTGTGTTATTGTTCATAATATTGCTAATGTTAGTTTGACATTTTAATACATACTAAAAGCGTCAAGTGTTTGTCGATATTGCAATAATAAAGACATAAATACACGCACTAAAACATTTGGCGCAGGGTCGTTCTCTTTTTGTCCAGCCCAACAATGGAATTCTCTACCATTACACATCCGTAGTTTTAAAACAACAAAGTCCTTCAAGACTGCACTTATGACGCATCTTTCCAACATTTATTTTCAAAATTAATGAAACAACATTTCTTTTGATGATTAACGAATAGACTAGATCTAGTTCTTTGTGGTATGTATTGTAATTAATGTGGTTGTTATGGTATGAATGCTAATTAGTTATTATATGTAGTTCCTTACTGGGATACGGCGCTTTATAAATTATCTATTTATTATTATTTTTATTATTATTATTATTATTATTATTATTATTAGTAGTAGTAGTAGTAGTAGTAGTAGTAGTATTATAGATAATTGATAATATAATAGATAACATAGATATTATGCATGTTTAAAAAAAACCCAAAAAACTTTGAATGTTGTAATTATCATGTGAATTATATTTTGACTACTTGCCACATGTTAAATGTTCACTCGACTCAGGATTGTAAGTTTCTAAATTGTATTTTAATGCTACAAACCAATTGAAAAGTCTGTCCATTCTTTGTCTTTGTTTCTTGGAATAGAAGCTGATACTCGCTCTTTTTGTTTCTATGAATGGCCAACAGTTGACGATTTCGATTAAATCGGTTCCTAAAATAAACAGAAATTTATATGTGTCATTTAGAAAATGTGGAATAGTATTGATAAGGGACTTTTCTTCATAAACTATAACAAGGGAATGAACCCCGAGTACTTTCTCAAGTTGTCATTCTTTGTTTTCAAATATGTTATGGTTAAAAAATAATGTTTGTTGATCTCGGAAATAGAGGGGAGCGCATTTAATATCATTCAATAATATAGTTTTTTTTAAAAAAAGGGAAATATTGCTTTACGTATCGTAATCCAATCCATGTATACTTTTCAAGGAAATGGAAACAAAAGAACAGAGTAAATTAAAAAGATTTTTGTTTCCCACCTTGGTTGTACATTTATTTTCTGAACACGTATGAAATCCGATTTATTTTCTTGTTAATGTGATCCATTAAAAACAATCTAGCATTTGTTTGAATATTTTAAAATGACGCCACGCGATTTTGAACGATTCCCCCCTCCCGCCACCTCGCCCTTGTCACACGTCGTCAAAAACTTAAACCCATCTCCAATATGAAGTCACAAAGCTTTGCTTCACGACCCCCTCCTTATAAAAAGGAATTATTTTCCTTTGACAATGAGCATGTTTCAAAACACTTTTGTGCCATCTAAGTATGTATTTAGTGTAAGTCTGCACTCTAATATCGTAACACGCCATTTAAAAAGTCATGAAATAAATTGTAAGTTTAATCAAATATTTAAGTGGAGATTTCATTTAAAGTTGCACGTTTTGATGTGAGTTCACAGTTCTTAACCCCCTCCCCCCATGCCCCATCTCATCACACAACGTCACAAATGTGTGACCCCATCTCCCAAGCTGCGTGACGTCATGTATGAACGGCCCTAAATGTTATGAAACAACTGCCACTAACATCAGGGACATACCTTGGACTTGCACTCAGGAAGGCACTGACAAGTTTCTTAGGCAGGGCGCTCATCCCTTCTGTTATACACTGAAGATTAGATGCGCCCCTGTAAAGTAAATGGAAACTGGATAACAATATATTTTTTTTAAATATAAATTTGATTTTGATAGTATGTTCTGAGACAAATTAATTTTTTTGTACTTTAGATTACGTAGCTCATACATAATAAAATATTCACCAAAATTGTTATTAATTTAAAATAATTAGAATCTTACACAATTGGTTATAATATGCTGAAAAAAAAGAGATACTTTTTGGTGTTTTTATTTTGTAGTTTTGCTTTATTAAATTAAATGTGTTGCATCCTTGGCATTAAATGGTAGGCAAGAGTGCCAAATAGTGAGGTACTGATGCGTCCCAATATCCAAAGCACGTTCTCAATACTAGTGAAAATTGCCTAAGAGGGTTAGGACTTGTAAAATGAATTAGCCCGGGTCGCATCCCCATGAACCTCCTATATGGAGAGCTGGCATCGGGAAATAGGAAGACAGGTCACCCACGTCTCAGATTTAAAGATGTCTGCCAGAGAGACATGAAAGTTGCCAGAATAAACACAGGTGACTGGGAATGCAAAGCAGAAGACCGATCTACGTGGCGCACAGTTGTCAACTGTCAACAGGGCGTCGTAGTTGCAGAGGAGCGAAGAATGAAGGAGGCTACAGACAGAAGAGTAGAAGAGCTAAGGAGAAAGGCCAAAACATTAGAAAGCATGGCACTCGCATGCAAAAGTTGTGGTAAGGGCTGTCACTCAAGGACAGGACTGCAAAGCCACGCGAGGAAATGCAACCCAACGGCCTAGCACCATATAGCCATATAGCCATATATTATATTATATATTGTAACGAGCTCGGATACTCGTGGGACTAATATCTCTGCTGTCACTCAAGTCTTAATTACTCGTCACATTTTTCTCGTATTCCAACACAAAACTCCAGGACTGAAAGATTATTATTACTTTCTTGCTTCACTAAGAGTTCAAGATACACTTTAATCTAACTGTGCGTTGTCCCCTCGAGTCTCTGTTTCCCCGGCCCTCTCCTGTCTGACCCTGTCCGTTCATTTGTCTCGTCCTATAACCAACTCCTCAGTCCCGAGGCCACGCCCATGTCCAACTAACTCCCGTCACAGTTTCTAATGTCTCCAGTCCATCACTCATCAAGTCCCGCCCTCCCTAGATTAACTGGGGGCTGGGCCGCTTGGACATAACCTGTCTCTTGTGAGACCCCCACCCCTTACCTATTCCCCCCACCTAGGCGCAGGTGGCCCGTGTGTTCGTCTACCCCGAGGCAGTTCACACCTCCGGTCTGCTGACCACCTGGATTAAGCTACAGCGTGGACACTTCTTAACAGTAGCATTCCACTTTGAACGCCTCTGTCCCCTAGCAGTCCTTGAGCTCGTATCTAAAAGCACGCGGTCAGATCATAGCGGTCTACTTCTACACCCCAAAGGACCAGCCGTCTCTTTGAATGCTGAGTAACCGCCCTTAGGGCCTCCACCATGTATAATTTGTTCCACGGCCCGGTACCAGTCTGCGGACAGAGGGCTGGAAACCACTGCTTTAATTCGTGCTGGTACCATTAAAAGTGTGTGCGTGGGGGGTGGGGGTCTTAGTCAATATTAGACTGTCCATATTCCCTTTAACCTGCCCTGCAGATCAGTGACCGACGCCACGCAGCAGTTTAGAATTATCTCGCAGCAAATTTGCACAAAAAATAAATAAATAATTAAATTAAAAAAAAAAAAAACGGATGCTGTGCAACCTTGCACGCGAGTTGTTTTTTTTTTCATTTCGCACACGTACCAAATAACCTCAGACCGAACATTGGATATGGTGGGGAGGAGGGGCTTTGGTACTCACGATTCTTTCCCCAGTCTGTTCTCAAAGACGCCCACAGGAGAGGAGTCCGGTGCTGTCAGTGAGTCGTACAGTGAAAGTGCCCGGATGAATTCCTTCCCGTCTGGACTCGCCACCGTATCAAACGCTTCATTAAACCTGGATATGGTCGGGGGGGGGGGGGGNGGGGGTGGGGGGTGGAGGGTCAGGATGAATCAAATGTTGACTTTCTTAATGGCCCCATATCTTATTACTCTTAATTGACCTTACATAGGACCAAAAATCTATTTTTTTCTCCAATCCAAATCTTGTTTTTTTTTAAAAAAAGAAAGAAAACTTTTGATTGCATCATTTATTCTAGCAGACCAAGGTCATCATACATCCAAGATGTTAAACTATTTTTCATTTATTTTAGCAGACCAAGGTCATCATACATCCAAGATGTTAAACTATTTTTCATTTATTCTAGCAGACGAAGGTCATCATACATGCAAGATGTTAAACTATTTTTTTAAGGCACGCTAAAATTATAGATTGTGTTGTCTGTTTTGTTTCTTTTAGAATGTTTGTATGTATTTAATGTGATGTATTTGATGTGATGTATTTGATGTGATGTCAGTGGCGTAGCTAGAACTTTTGCCGCCCGGGGCGGTCTCCAGTATGACGCCCTTTTAAGGGAACCCATAATGACGTCACGCACGGGGGGGGGGGGGGGGGGTCACAAATTTGACGTCATTCAAAACGCGCGACTTTGAATAAAAGTTACACTGAAATATATGATTACCGACACTTAATTCATTGACGTTTTACGTGGTTTCCGATATGTTATGATATTAGAGTGCATCCTTAAACTTAAAACATATTTAAATGACCAAAAATGATTTTAAACATGCTCATTTTCAAATAGAAAATACCGCTTGTATGCGGGTGATAAAATAATGAAGGACATTGTAAAGGGGGGACGGGACATTTTTACCATTGCATGCTCTATTTATGTAAGCAGTAATAAAAAGAGCCGCATAAGATAACAGACCTATAATAAACATTTATAAAAATACAAGATAATTGTTTAGAAGGCCACAAGAAAGTTATAAGATTGCAGCCCCCCCCCCCCTCAAATAAAACAAAAGATATTCCAAATTTGCTCCCAAAAACAATAACAATGGATAGATCTATGCTTTTATTTTTTATTTATAAATATACTAATTCTTTTAATTAAAAAAAAACAATTGTATATAAACATATTTTTTATTATTTATACTTTAATAGTAGAAGAATCGTGTATTATGTTAACAAAATTTAAATTATTTATAATATCTTGTTCTATGGACAATATTGCAAGATTTCGTAGTCTTAAATCACTTACCGTGGAGCGAATATATATATATTTTTTCAACTTCAGTTTGGCTGGAGAAGCTCCTTTCACAACTAGATACACTGATAGCAATTGTTGAAAAAGTTCTTAGCTTTGTTGGGTAAAGAATTTTCCAATATTTACTGTTGAATATATTTTAATAGATCAGGGGGGGGGGGCATTTTCCCCCGTTTTTTTAAAACATAATGCCTCTTCTTGTAGTGTAGGTGCAACCAGGGCTGGTCTTAGGCTATTGGAACGTATGCGGTCGCAGTGGGCCTCGTGATTTCATAGGCCCCACCTATCTTAATTTTCACTTATTATTCTTATTAATACCTTATCCCTACCCAAACTGGGGCCCCCGAAATCCTTTTTGCATACTTAGCATAGGGGCCCGCAGACCGGCCCCGTGTACTGCCATAAAAACCTGAACCCTTTCTCTTTCAATCTCGAACAATTCTTTACCAATGTAAATTAAAGAAATGTATTTGATGTTCAAATTCTTCGCTTAGTAGGCTAGATTGTATTATCCACGAATATTTTCTTGCAAGGACTTATTACTCATCACCGCATTCTTTTATTTTCTTTTATAATTACATTTATGGATAAAAACAGTTCTCGTACTTTTTTCTCTAAAGATAGAACAACGTCTTCTGAATTTTCCCCACTCATATTTTACTCCTTTTAACTCAGTGTGCAAACTATATATCCAAGTCTCTGTAACAGCGTTCTGTATTAGCTCATATCTTTGTTCCATGAAATGGTTTTGCATAGTTTGCATTAATTTAAAAAAAGACGGGTTCCCATAAATTGAGATATCATAGAAAAGAAAAACATTGCATTGAACTGAGTAAAATACTAGCATCTGATCTCGTTTTACAAGTTACTTCAGATGTCAATTTTTCCAAGACTCTTGAAATTTTTAAGTATGTCTTTTTAGGAATTATTTATGTTATTGTGGTATTTATTAACGGAGAAATGAATAACCGTTCATTTTTAATGAAGTATTTTAATGAAAAAACACAAGCTATATGTGCTACTTTAATGCAACAAAAACAAAGTAAATTAAATTTTTTAATAAGCTACCTTATATAATTTTATGAAACCTGAAACAGTAATATAAATTACTACTTGCAAGTTAAACACAATATTTGAATCACCATGTGATGTAGGTACTTGTTAGCGCATCATTCTGCTCATGTCGAAATTCCACGCAAAAACTCTCATGGCGATATTAATACTACATATATATTCTGACCAGCGGTGATGTGTTGTTGTTTTTTGTGTAGATTTCTTTACAAATTGTTACCCTTTTTTGAGCGATTTTAAATTTCTAACGGTTTTGCGTTACTTATAACAATAACTATGTAATAAAACAAATGTTGCAAGAATCCTTTAATTAATTAAAACTCAAAATTTAGATTCTTTTTGTGTCACTATCGCTTTCCCCATTCAAATGAAAAGGGGTTGCTTTCGAAAATGGCCTTAATTTTCAAATGTCCACAAATGCCACCCTTGGAATGAGTGCCGCCCGGGGCGGACCGCCCCCAACACCCCCCTCTAGCTACGCCACTGTGTGATGTATTTGATGTGATGTATTTGATGTGATGTATTTGATGTGATGTATTTGATGTGATGTATAAGATGTGATGTATTTGATGTGATGTATTTGATGTGATGTATTTGATGTGATGTATTGAATGTCATGTATTTGATGTGATGTATTTAATGTCATGTACTTGATGTGATGTATTTGATGTGATGTATTTGAAGTGATGTATTTGATGTGATGTATTTGATGTGATGTCTTTGTGTGATGTATTGGATGTGATGTATTTGATGTCATGTATTTGATGTCATGTATTTGGTGTGATGTATTTGATGTGATGTATTTGATTTGATGTATTTGATGTGATGAACTTGATGTGATGTATTTGATGTGATGTACTTGATGTGATGTATTGGATGTGATGTATTTGATGTGATGTATTTGATGTGATGTATTTGATGTCATATATTTGATGTGATGTATATGATGTGATGTATTTGATGTCATGAATTTGATGTCATGTATTTGATGTATTTGATGTGATGTATTTGATGTGATGTATATGATGTCTTGTATTTGATGTGATGTATATGATGACATGTATTTGATGTGATGTATTTGATGTCATGTATTTGATGTCATGTATTTGATGTCATGTATTTGATGTATTTGATGTGATGTATATGATGTCATGTATTTGATGTGATGTATATGATGTCATGTATTTGATTTGATGTATTTGATGTCATGTATTTGATGTCATGTATTTGATGTCATGTATTTGATGTATTTGATGTGATGTATATGATGTGATGTATATGATGTCATGTATTTGATGTGATGTATATGGTGTCATGTATTTGATGTGATGTATTTGATGTGATGTATTTGATGTGATGTACTTGCTGTGATGTATTTGATGTGATGTTTTTGATGTGATGTACTTGATGTGATGTATTTGATGTGATGTATTTGATGTGATGTATTTGATGTGATGTATTTGATGTGATGTATTTGATGTGATGTATATGATGTCATGTATTTGATGTGATGTATATGATGTCATGTATTTGATGTGATGTATTTGTTGTGATGTTCTTGACGTGATGTACTTGCTGTGATGTATTTGATGTGATGTTCTTGATGTGATGTACATGATGTGATGTACTTGCTGTGATGTATTTGATGTGATGTACTTGATGTGATGTACTTGATGTGATGTACTTGATGTGATGTTCTTGATGTGATGTACTTGATGTGATGTACTTGATGTGATGTATTTGATGTGATGTACTTGATGTGATGTACTTGATGCGATGTATTTGATGTCACTCACGGGACTGTATACAACAATCTTCCATCGACCATCGTTAAGTTGGTTAAAATCTCTTCGTTGACTTCACTGTCATTGTAGCCCGTCATTTGTTGGAGGTAAAACCTTTTGGTTGGAGGATATATGACGAGGTCAAAGGTCATCTGATACTATCTTAACAAGTAGATGATAAATTTATTTGACAACATTTAGCATTCGACTAGATCAGTGGTTCCTAAACTTTTTTTGCACGTGGACCCCTTTTATAGTCAAAACTTGCCCACAGACCCCCAAGTGACAAAACGCTATATAAATGTATAGTATATTAAATTTACTAATTAAAAAAAAAAAACAACATTTTGTTAAAGAATTATTTATTTAAATTTAATTTTTGTTCAATTTGTTTTTAAGTGACTGGGATGAACTTGGTGAGATTTATATCCGGCTCAATTTTTGTCAGCAGCAAACGCAAATCCCCATGAGCACTAATATCTAGCAGGTTTCTTTTCTCTGTGACGGGGTTCATAACTGCACTGAATCAACAATCTACCAAATACAAAGACGGGAAAGTAGTCAACAACTTTGGAACAATAACCCATAATGCAGGATTTACGATGGGGAATTTTTTTGTAATCAGAATTTGTGGTATCCTTGTACAAACATTGGTTTAAGTTCCTCATTTGGTAACAATTCAATAATTTGCTCATGTACTAATATTCAATCATCTCTGTCTTGGATCTGAGTTTGTCCCTGCGCAAAAGGGTTCAACACCCAGTCGAGAATATCCTAATGAAGAATGTCCTCAAATCTTTGGTTCAGGTCTGCATGAAGAGGCGCTAAGTGTTGACAGTAGGCACACAAGTCTTCATTTCTCTTTGCAACTTCGAGAGATTTTAAATCTGAGAACAGTCTCCTCACCACAAGTTTTGTTTATACAAAAATAGTTTTGCAACAAAACGCAGATATTACGCTTTTAGTTTTGATTAAATTTAATTGGTCACCTTGAAGTTTCCAATTATTTTCTTTAAATTGGCAAACAAATCTGTCATTTGGGCTATGTCATTTTTTGAGATAATTAAATTTTGTCTCAAATCATTGTCTTTGCCTTCCAGGAATTCAAGCACTTAATAAGAGAGCATAAAATCGATTTAAACATACACTTTTAGATAACCATCGAAGTTCTTTGTGAAGTAGTGAACGATTATAGGCTTCATTATTTTCCAAACAAAGTTTAGCAAATGATATCTCATTGAAGGCATTCCTTTTGCTTTTATTAACTGCTCCAAGGACATAATCTATTGATACATGCAAAACATCACTAAGATTTTTGCAACTAAAGTATGTCGATGAATGACACAATGCACTGAACATACATTTGGTACAGCTTGTTTTAAGTGTGCCAGAAAGCCTCGGTATCATCATAACATTTCCGGAGCACCGTCAGTAGCAACATAAATTATATTAGTCAAGGTATATCTTTTTCATTGAAAAATCTCTTTTAATTCAGTCAAGAACGCCCCACCTTTCGTATTAGTTTCCAAACATTTAGCAAACAACAGGTCTTGGCAAAATTGTTCTTCATTAACAAAGTTTTACGTAAGCTAAAAGTAAAGCATCATTTCCTGGTAAAGTGGACTCGGCAAGTTGTGGAGAATATTCAGGTGTCTTTTTAGTACTCAAATAAATAATTTTCAACACACTGAGTCATTTCGCTAATCCTTCTTTGGACAGAATTATTGCTCAGTGGAATTCTTTTTGTGATTTCGAAAGCTGGTTTGTGCAACACAGTGCTTATCACCTCACTTACAGCTGGTAAAATAAGTTCTTCACTAATCGTATGGGGCTTTCCAGACTTTGCAATCAATATATAAATATTATAAGACGCACGCAGTCTATTTCATCTAGTCATCTCGCTTTGATGTTGTCCCCATGAGTTGTTGAAGTGAGGGTGTTTTCAAATATGTGTCTTGGACTGCTTCTAAATCATTAAATTTTTTTTATCTTATTTATCACTATGCATTTTCATTAAAAGTTCCTCAAGCTTGTAAGGTTTCATAAAATCTTTCGACAAAATTTGATTACACAGAAGACCCATTGGTAACATACTATTTCTTGGTTTCTATAAGCAATTTATGCATGTAGCAGCCTAATTGCAATGCTGTATAAAACTATTTTTGCTATTCTGTCTCACACTGCGCAATCTAAAACTTGAAAAATAAAAAAAGGGGGATGCAGGTGAGATTTCCATGTTTTAATATACATTTTTATAAGGTTTTTAAAGTAATTTTTATGTTAACTACATATTAATTTTTTAAAATCAGAATAGGCCTGTATATTAGAAAATATTTTAAAATGTTGTTTTGCTAACTCTCTAAAAGGTGTTTGGTCGAATTTTGAATTTTAAAAAATCTTTTATCTTATCTTATCCTATCTTATCTTAAATTATCTATTACAGACGCTTCTTCTGTAAAGAAGATTATTGTGCCCTATGTATATCTATGGTTTGCTGCCTTGATTTAGAATCGTCAAATCATATCAAATGTGGTATCAATGTAAAGCTTGATTCTTCCTGCATCGGATAAATATAACTTACCGACACGTCACAATTTACCCAAGCCTGCAATCATTTCCGCTTAAATATTGTATTTTTATGACCTACATATAGGGTCTCCGCCTTTCTCACGCATTAAACTTGACAAACCATTCAATTAACCAAGTATCTTGATTGGTTACAGCTGTTGGATTATCGTAGTTCTTTTTCAATTTTTAGGTCAAACAACTTTATTTTACTCTGGACCTAAAAATTTCTACAACAGTATATGTATTGTTTATTTTTATTTCCGTAATAACAACAAATCACAATTTTATTATTTTATCCTAATTTAAGACTTTCCGCGGACCCCCTGACGTTGTTCAGGGACCCCCAAATCAATTTTAATTGTCCACGGACCCCCTGAACGGTTCCGCGGACCCCTGGGGGTCGGTAGGGACCACTTTGGGAACCACTGGACTAGATCTAAAACAAAAAAAACTAAAAAAAAAAAAAACCCCTCCAACAAATCATTTTTGACGTAAGAGGGGGTTGGAACCCTAAATAATCCTTCCCTCCCTAACAATCTCAATATAAATCCCTGTAAAAATGTAAACTGTCAGATCGTGCGATATGAACTTACTTTAGTTTCATAACGCATCAACCGCATTTGCCTGTCGGAAATGTGAAGGAAATCAAGAAATCAAGCGTTGGGCAGATAAATGTGGAGCTAGTGCTCGATGCCGACAAGTCGGGCCCCTGTTGTTTGTTACAGCTACAGTATTGAAGTGAGTGCATGGGTTAATGACTAACATATTCAATCCACCACTAACCTGATGAGATCTCCCTGATTGGCCTTCTCCCCGTGACGTAAGTTGTAAGGTACATCACCTGTCAGGAGTCTCTCAGCACTGAGACCTTGACCTCTCAAATAGTACCAGGCTTCAGAGGCGTCCCCGTGTTTGTCAGAGAAAGACTCGTTTAACAGACCTTTTGTGGGGTGGGGGAGTTGTGGCATGCAGAGGACAGTGGGGGGGGGGGTAACATATTAGTTACATTCCTTTTATAGTGAAGTTTTTTTTTTATTAAAAAAAATAAAGTTAAAAATAAATAAATACTCAAACTATGGTACGTCACATAGCTACAATTTGGCATATGTCTTTGTGGGACAGCTAGAGATGTCATCTAGCTACAATATGACATATCTCTTTGTGGGACAGCTATAGATGTATCTAGCTACAATATGGCATATGTCTCTTTTGCACAGCTAGAGATGTCATCTAGCTACAATACGGCATAAATCTCTTTGGGACAGTTTGAGATGTCATCTAGCTACAATATTAAGGCATATGTCTCTGTGGGACAGCTAGATATGTCATCTAGCTACAATATGACATATGTCTGTGGGACAGCTAGAGATGTCATCTAGCTACATGACATGTCACATAATCTTTCATATTCACACTTACACAATGACAAAAACGTCTTTTCCCTCGTCACTGTCTTGCAATATGTATGATCAATACACTACCTAGTTCTTTGATCAGGCGCACGACTCGGGGATGTACTTCCGGTATGAACCTCATCCCCCCTGCCTCCAGGGGCACGTCGGGTATGTTGGGAAGGAATGTTGTAAACAACCGGCCACCGATGCGGTCAGAGTATTCAAACAGCTCCACACTCTGATTGGTGTTTCTCAGCTTGTAGGCGGAGTATGCCCCGCCTGGCCCCGCCCCTATGATTGCGACATCCACCCTTCGGTCGCATTCTGAAACAGATAAAAACCAATAATAAAAATATAGAAAATACGTGTGACAGGTTTTATCGAAAGTCTAATTTTGACGGTCAAAAACTGCAACGACAGCCCCCCCCCCTCTCGAAAAAAAAAATCTAAGGTTTTGATTATTATTTTTCGAATGCCAATGAAGTTGATTCAAATTTTAAAAATTTAATTTCAGAACACATCAAATTTCAAACCTTCAAAAAAAAAAAAAAAAAAAAAAAAAAAAAAGCCTTGCCCCATGCCAATCTCTCACTACATCGTCAACGCCACTGACTTAAGAAAGAAGATCAGGCTATGGCAGCTGCACTTAGTGTAACAATATATTTAGATTTAAAAAAAAACAAAACAATTCTATATTGTTATTAAAAAATCTTTCTTTATAAAGATCGAATAGATTATAAATCCAGGAAGCTATGTTTGTGTTTCTATTTGTTTTCTAAGTGACGCAGTGATAATTTATCGCATTTTAGTACTGGTGTTTACTAAGTAACGTTATAGGTAATTTATCGCATTTTAGTACTGGTGTTTACTAAGTAACGTTATAGGTAATTTTTCGTATTTTAGTATTCGTGTTTTGCATTCTAGGTCCAAAACCCATCCAACCACCGACCCACCCACCCACATGTATCCAGAAGCCAGAATTAACTAAAAGTTATAGCCCAAAACATGCCACTTTGGAGAAGAATTTCCAAAGTTTTTTTTAGTTCGTTAACTTACTATTAAAAATGATTAGCTAGTAAATGAGATGGGTAATTACTGAAAGACATGACATATGTATATTAAAACAACAAAGGGAGATAGCTTCAAATAAAATATATAATTTGGTTTTCATTTTCTGAATTAATTGCATCCCTTATCAGTTGCATTTCCATGTTAGTGTCAGATACGTTAGAATCTACCAGTAGATTAGATTGACTTGAAATTTCGTAAGATTTTTTATCACGTTAATCAATGACACTCCTTAAAAACTAAGTAACGATAATCTAGATAATAAATAGTTAGTAAAGTTAGTTTTTTAAAATTAGAAAAATAGAATTAACTATTGTTACACCACATAAAACCTAAAAAAAAAAAAAAAAAAAAAAAAAAAAAAAAAAAAAAGAAAAAAGAATAATCAAATTAGGAATTTATCTCCTATTGGTCATCAAGTTTTTAAAGTTTGGTCAAGATCCATTCATTTAAACAGTAGCCAAAGTTTAAACTAATTTTTATTTAACACAGTCTGTGAAAATTTAATTATTATTTTGTCTGTTACCACGGGGAATTGTACTCTCCAACTTTCCAAATTTTCATTATTCTACCTACACGGGAAGATGAAGTATTAGAGATGAGTCAGTAAGACAGGGCTTTGCCTCTTATAAGTAAAGATATCCCTATGTCAAATTGGTATATTCTGACCTAGGGGTATATTCTGGCCTATCGGTAGATTCTGGCCTATAGGTATATTCTGACCTAGTGGTATATTCTGACCTAGTGGTGTATTCTGACCTAGTGGT
>MUZC01002543.1:246946-262864 GCA_002072015.1 Radix auricularia
AAAAAAGTGTTTGATTACCTTAAAGGTTCCCATTCTAGAAGATCTAAGGCAGCTTTTGGGATCGCCAGGATGACCTTGTCTGCCGTCAACGTCAGTTGATGAGGCTGAGAGAACAAAAATAGTTTGACATTTAGTTCACACTAGAAACTTGCTGGGGTCTGAAATAAAACACTCTGTAAAAAGTCGTCGAAAGCGCCCCAGAAAACTAAAGACTATACTGTAAACTGTAGTACATCTGAATAAGGAATGCGTCGAGATTCAAAGGATCCCATATACGAAAGGCCACTGGAAGACAATTTTGTTCCAAGATACGAAAGGCCACTGGAAGACAAGCACGGCTGACAACACTGGAAATAAAGTGACGTCATTCAACGGGCCACCGACAGTTCTGCTCTCCTATTGGACAATTCCAGCCTTATTGCTGTGTTGTTCGCTTGCTGTTGGTTACCCAAACTCGTGAAAACGTTCGGGACATCTATTTGAAAATCTTATTTTAAAGACCATGGCTTCAAATAAATAAATAATTGATCAACTCACCCGAAAGGTCAAAGTTCACACAGTATTTTTCATTAATTTGTTAAATTATGTTTTCTAGTTTATTATTCCTATTCCCTTCCTTATGTATGTTACGCCTTGTAGATCTACTTTTAAGGCTTAAGGAGTTCTACTTTCTTTCTCTTTTTATAGTTTATCATTATTTTTTTTTATATTATTATTTTTTGTGTTGTTTCTGTGTTGCTTGGAACTGATTAGCTTTGTACATTTAAATCTTTGTTCGAGATACGAAAGTTCCAAGATACGAAGGCCACACAGGAACGGATTAATTTCGAAGTCCCACTGTACTTTGAACGACACTTAATTGGGACTGCTTAGAAATGGGAGACAAACCAGCGCTGTAGGGAAATGGGAGACAACCCTGAGATGTATAGAAATGGGAGGCAAACCAGCGCTTTAGGGAAATGGGAGTCAAGTCTGTTGACATAATTATGTTTAAAAATCTTAGCTTGTATTTAGCAACGCGCTGATTCCGTCTTCAAATTCCAGGGTGTAAGGAGTATGAGGGCCTTCTATAGCTGCGGAGTGGGAACCTCTGGCAAACGTCATCGTTAAAATAAAGTGTAGTTAAAAACTGCATACGTACTTTATTATAATATACTAGGGGTTGTATTGCGCCTTCGGCGCCCACTCTTTTTTTTTTTTTTTTGTCAAAAGCCCAAATAACTTATCCTTGTTTCATGAATACGAAATATTAAACTTCATGAAATGTATACAAAATATTTTCTTATATTATAAATGTTGATTTTTGGCGCTTCATCACCTGCCTCAGCGACGCGTGCAGCTTCTCGCGCTTCGACTTCTCTAATCTAAAGTACACAAAATGATGTCTATGTTGTATACATCAACACACATGCAGACGTCGCAGGTGCGTGTGTTGTTTCGGTAACTGGCGTTCTATTTTATTTATAAATCATTTTGCGCACCGATGCACACCAAATAATGACGTCATATTAAATATTTTTACAGCGCTAATCACCACACGATTTTTCAACTGCTATAGACTGTTGTACATCGTTACTTAGCGTTCCACATCCATCCAGCGAGTGACCTGGACTATTATATTATTTATTATACAAAAAAAAAAAAAACACACACACACAACACAACCGGTTCCCACCTGTTCTAAAGTCACGCCATTTCTTGTCTGGGTGCGTGCGAACACAAGCTGCTGGCGGCCATCTTGAAGTCGTTTGACGGACAAAAGTTTGTGGTTTGGACTAAACCGGTTCCTGGATTTAAATAAAAAATAATGTAATCATAATTTAACATTTAATGAGTACAGCAGTAGTTTTTCACTAATTGACAGGGTAGTAGCTCAATAGTAATTCTTTTATAACCTAAAACGATTAAATTAATCTATTCATAAATATAATATCAAAAGGAATATTTTTTTAAAATCTAACTTCTTATGAGAAAGCTGAATTCATGTCTACATTCTCTAGATTTCTTCCACAAATTTTTATGATAATTTAACAAAATAATAACACCGGAAGTCTCGTTTCGGTCAGACAAAAATAGCGAAGCTCTGTTTTTCTCAATTCGACGTCGGTACATTTGAAAAAATGACACTCATTTTTGGAAAGTATCATTGAAACACAGTCTTTTGGAAATATTTTCCAGTTATTTTTCTTTTCTGACGTACTTGAAGCTAGCTCCAAGGAATGCTTGGACCAAAGTCTGTGGTAACGTGCTCATTCCTGTCGGGATGGTTTGTACCTGGAAACCTTGCCTGGGGAAAGATGACGACATGCATCGTTAGGTTAGTGGGTCTCAAACAATCTTGTAGGCTGGTAAATGTGCAAGAGTTATTTTTTTCTCTTCATAAAATTGACCGCCAATCATACTCATGTCAAACTCATTGTATCGACATTCAATGGTGATAGGACAGTATCCTGGGGGTCGATGAGGATAGGACAGTATCCTGGGGTCGATTGGGGATAGGCCAGTATCCTGGGGTCGATTGGGGATAGGACAGTATCCTGGGGTCGATTGGGGATAGGCCAGTATCCTGGGGGTCGATTGGGGATATGTCAGTATCCTTTGGTCTATCTAGATTTAAATACAAAGGTATATTAGGTAAAATTGATACTTCAGTTGCTTGGTATTAATGAAGGGTAGTGTGACGAGTACGAGTGTTCGAGATGGTTGTGGTTTTTGGGAATATTTGCTTTGTCTTGGTCAGTCTCAACGTCAAGAGATAAGGCTAAGATTTGTGTTGTTATGTCAGATATGGTTGGTTGGGTCATCTCAGATTTTTCTTGTTATGTCAGATATGGTTGGTTGGGTCATCTCAGATTTTTCTTGTTATGTTATGTCAGATATGGTTGGTTGGGTCATCTCAGATTTTTCTTGATATGTTATGTCAGATATGGTTGGTTGGGTCATCTCAGATTTTTCTTGTTATGTTATGTCAGATATGGTTGGTTGGGTCATCTCAGATTTTTCTTGTTATGTTATGTCAGATACAGTTGGGTGGGTCATCTCAGATTTTTCTTTTTATGTTATGTCAGATATGGTTGGGTGGGTCATCTCAGATTTTTCTTGTTATGTTATGTCAGATATGGTTGGTTGAGTCATCTCAGATTTTTCTTGTTATGTTATGTCAGATATGGTTGGTTGGGTCATCTCAGATTTTTCTTGTTATGTTATGTCAGATATGGTTGGTTGGGTCATCTTAGATTTTTAGATATGTGGTCGATGTCATTGATGTGATTCCAGCTACTGACCATTTCATCTGTCTTTAAAATGACCATTTCATCTGTCCTTTAAATGACAATTTAGTTTGCCATTAAAGTGATAATTTCCTTTGTTACTCACGCATATTTTCCCAGGTTGTTCTCAAAGAGGCTCACTGGCGATGTGTCCGGCGCCAGGTCAGATTCAAACTTGTCGACTGCACGCATGAACGCCTTCCCATCAGGTGTTGCCACGGAATCAAACGCCTCGTCGAACCTGGCAGAAGGACATGACAAAATCCAGAACCATTCCACTATCTACCCCCACTCCTTTTAATTGCTTACATAACCGTTGCCCTGGGTAGCCGAATCTGATTAGGTATATAGCCTAGCAAGGCGATAATTTCTGTCTTAATACAATTTGTCATTACTCACGGGATCTTGTACAAGTATCTGCCGTCCGCGGCCTTTAAACTGCTTAGAATTTCTTCGTTGATTTCACTGCCATTGTATCCCGTCATTTTGTATAGGTAGTACCTAGTATGGGATGCCTTGTGTTTATTCGTTGGGTAATTATGAAGTGGATGGGTACAGAAATGATGACAGTGATGTATGCGATGATAACGAAGGTGATAGATACGGTAGTTATAACGGTGATTGATTCAGCAATCGCCAATCCCTGTCTAAGATCAACGATCCCCAACCCCGTCTGAGGTGCATGACCCCAAATCCTGACTAAGATCCACGACCCCCAAACTTGACTGAAATCCAGGATCCCCATCCCTGTCTAAGATCAACGACCCCCAATCCTGACTAAGATCCATGACCCCCAACCCTGACTAAGATCCATGACCCCCAATCCTGACTAAGATCCATGACCCCCAACCCTGACTAAGATCCACGATCCCCATCCCTGTCTAAGATCCCCGATACCGCATGTCTAAGATTCACAATCACCATCCGTGTCTAAGAACCCTGATCCCAATCCCTATCTAAGATCCCCGATCACTAGCATCCCTGCCACCTATCCCTGTCTAAGATCCCGGCCAAATATCGCTAAGATCCCTGCCACCTATCTCTGTCTAAGATCCCTGACCCTATCCCTATGTAATATTCGTGACCCCAGAGGCGTCACTAGGGTTGGTGTCACCCGGGGCGGTAGCTCATGGTGTCACCCGGGGCGGTAGCTTTTGGTGTCACCCCTCACGATTTAAACTATAGAACTCCTCCGAGTTTTCCAGTGCCAAATAACGGGAATATAGAGAATTCTACAGTCTCGTGTCACCCCCCTGATGGTGTCACCCGGGGCGGCCCGCCCCCACCACACCCCCCTAGCGACGCCACTGCGTGACCCCATTCCTGTCAAAGATCCCTTACCCCATATCTTTCTAAGATTCCTGACCCAATCCCTGTCTTAGATTCCTGACCCCATCGGTGATTACCTGATGATATCCTTCTGATTGGCTTTTTCTTCAGGGGCCAGGTTGTAAGGGACATAACCTCCCAGGAACTGCTCTGTGCTGAGACGCATCCCCCTGAGGTAGTACATGGCGTGGGCTGGGTTACCGTGCTTGTTGGAGAATGGTTCACGGGGTAAACCTGGGTACACGCGGGCAGCAAGAACATGTCTTAATACAACAACTATTCATTGGCGTCACAGAGCGACACACTTTGACAATTTTTAAACACATTCAATGACATCACACAGCGACACACTTTGACAGACAATTTTTAAACACATTCAGTGACATCACACAGCGACACACTTTGACAGACAATTTTTAAACACATTCAATGACATCACACAGCGACACACTTTGACAGACAATTTTTAAACACATACAGTGCCATCACACGGCGACACAAACATTTTGAACATATTCAGTGAAGTCATTCAATGCCAGAATTCAAAACACATTCCGTCCCCATGACGTCATGCATTCACATATTATAGGGCTAACATACATATGAAAGACTTAAAGTGCCCTGACCACTGATTTCATGTGCATGGACATCTTCTTGCTAACAATATGGATATACGATTGTATCGTAACAGTTAAACAAGTCATGCGTAGTCTGCATAAGTGGATGGAAGACCTGTAAAACGTGGTATGAGTGAGCCTGACAGGACTAAACAAAGCATGTAAATTGGGTATGAGTGAGCCTGACAGGACGTGATAAAAAATTTACACGAGGTATGAGTGAGCCTGACAAGACGTAATAAAACAGCGAAAGTTTCGGCAAAGAGTCTTCTCTCAGCAAACAAATAGTACACAAATAAGCCTGGTTGCAGTCCCCAACCACATTTTGTGCATAGTCTGCATATAGTGTGACCACGTCAATGTAAGGCCCCTAACTAAAGGATAAAAGACTTTGAAACATCTCTTTCTTTATTACCCTAGTCTGTAAAGCCACATCTACCCTCCCCACCAACCCCAAGCCCAAGTTAGACCAATCTCGTGACTGACCCCGAGTCTTACCTAGTTCTGTGACCAGCCTCTGGACATGGGTGTGTATCTCAGGTACGAATCTCATCCCCCCTGCCTCCAGGGGCACGTCGGGTATGTTGGGTAGGAATGTTGTAAACAACCGGCCACCGATGCGGTCAGAGTATTCAAACAGCTCCACATTCTGATTGGTGTCTCTCAGCTTGTAGGCGGAGTATGCCCCGCCTGGCCCCGCCCCTATGATGGCGACATCCACATGCCTCTCGGCATCCACCTGCCTCAGGTCTGTGTGAAAAGAAAGACATTAGAAGAGAAAACACTTCTACTGCCCCAAACTCCAAACGCATTCAGTTAAAAGCCAATCATTCGCAGATGATACTCAGCTGTACATTCACGCTGATCCCTCTGATATTGACTTAACTGTACAACTGATGCAGGAGTGCATTGGCGCCATTGGGGAGGTAAAGTCTTGGATGACATTCAGCAAACTCGAGCTGAATGATGGCAAAGCTTTTTTTGCAACAATAAATTAAATCACGCAGTACTTTGTCTCGTCCGAATTTTGTTAAAGGTGGTCGTTCAGATACATTGTTCACAGCATCGACTAGGAATCTTGGCCACATTATTTCTGACAACATGTCTACTAATTACAAACAACTTCATCAATCACATTTGTCGCTCTGCCTACACCGTAGCTCACACCGCCATTCGTCAGATCAGCTCAATCCGTCAATACTTAAGAGTTAGTGAAAAAAAACCTATATTCTGTGCTCTTGTTCTAGCTCGTATTCTTTATTGCCATTCGCTTCTGTCAGGTGCGCCCACAAAATGTATTGAAAAACTACAGAAATTTCAAAATTTCTTAACTTCCTCTATGACCATTTGGGGACCTACCTTCCTCTATGACTATTTGGAGACATACCTTCCTCTATGACCATTTGAGGACCTACCTTCCTCTATGACCGTTTGGGGACGTACCTTCCTCTATGACCATTTGGGGACCTACCGTCCTCTATGACTATTTGGAGACCTACCTTCCTCTATTACTATTAGGAGACCTACCTTCCTCTATGACCATTTGGGGACCTACCCCTTCTATGACCAATTGGGCACCTACCTTCCTCTATGACCATTTGGGGACCTACCTTGCTCTATGACCATTTGGGGACCTACCTTCCCCAATGACCATTTGGGGACCTACCCCTTCCATGATCAATTGGGGACCTACCTTCCTCTATGACCATTTGGGGACCTACCTTGCTCTATGACCATTTGGGGACCTACCTTCCCCTATGACCATTTGGGGACCTACCCCTTCTATGACCAATTGGGGACCTACCTTCCTCTATTACTATTAGGGGACCTACCTTCCTCTATGACCATTTTCAGAACGTTGTTGCCTGTAGGCAGACCCGAGACATCGTAAAGGTTTAGCAGTACTAACGTGAGGATCGCTGGTTGAACCAAAGTCATGATGACTGTGAAGAAATGAACCTAGTGGAAATATTAGATAACATTTGTAGAAATTATCATTCTTAAAAGAGAATCTGAGAGCTCATAAAATAAACACACAGTCACAGACACAATCATTTATCAGAGAGGAAGAAAAGATGAGAGAAATAGAGATTGAGAGAGAAGGGGAGAGTGTGTGTGTGTGTGTTTGTGTGTGTGTACGAGAGAGAGAGAGAGAGAGAGAGAGAGAGAGAGAGAGAGAGAGAGAGGGAATTAAAGTGCAATTTTGAATGTTTTTTAAAATTATTTTTTTTAAAATTGTTAAATCACAAGTGTATGCGGTCTGTAGACAATACCTGACCACACTACTGGCACGGCGTATAGTTTAATTGTTTGTATACCTGACCACACTACTGGCACGGCGTATAGTTTAATTGTTGACCACACTACTGGCACGGCGTATAGTTTAATTGTTTGTATACCTGACCACACTACTGGCACGGCGTATAGTTTAATTGTTTGAATACTTGACCACACTACTGGCACGGCGTATAGTTTTATTGTTTGAATACTTGACCACTCTACTGGCACGGCGTATAGTTTAATTGATTGAATACTTGATCACACCAATGGCACAGCGTATAGTTTAATTGTGTAGATAAACAAGACATTAATAAACAAAGTTTACTGGTAATTTATTGTGAAGATCAATTTGTTGAGATTAACGCTATGAGCCCTCTTATTGAATATTAGTGTTTTTTTTCCTTTTCTTATTACATTATTTTCATAATGTTAGGCCATTACTAGATTAAGAATGAATGCGTTAGCTTGATGGGGGCGGGGATAGTTAGGGTGGCAGAGGTTGTGTGTGTGTAATTATGGTTTATGTGCAGGAAAATGAAAGCAGAAAACTAAATCTGGGACTAATCCCATTCAGGGTCGAGTTATTTCGAACTCTTGTGATCCGACTCATGATTTTACTAGCACCACGTCTTATCAAGCAGGCATCGAATCATTAGCCATGAGGCACAGAGAGTAGGCATACATCTTTCTCCCATTGTTAGCCTTGAAATTCGCCCATTGCCCACAGAGAGTCTGTCGGACTTAACGTTTCTCGCGGGGCTTCGTTGTTTGTTAGGTACACGACTTAACTGTCATACAAATTGACCTCATAGCCAAGTGCGCCACGTCGTTTGGGGTATACTTATCAAACTATAAATAGGAAACTGAGAAATCCTTAGATGACATGTAACTGAATGACATAAAATTTACGTAATCTCAGGGGCGAAACGTTTCTTCCATAAACTATTTCCAATGTTTTAAATTAGGGCGATTACACGTACATTTTGGTTTTATTTAAGCCATTGACTGTGTTGCAAAATGGCGATGAAAGTTCCTGAATCCATTAACACTCTACAATGGTGGAAACTTAATAATCACCGATATCTGATAATGCCATTCGTTGTCAAAACCGTTTTGTGCACACAAGTTACCCCAGTTCCATGCGAATGATTGTTCAGCTCGGCTGATTATATTTGAACCAAATAATGTCAACACACTTGTCTTTTTGCGTAATTGGTTAAAAGACATCATATAAAGGAAACATTCCAGTGTTATTTAAATTTTCAACAAGAACGTTTAATAAGTGCTACTTATGAAATAAAATACATTAAAATTTTTTGTTTTTAATGGAAATTGACGATTAATTAATCGTTAATTTTTTCAAAAGTTAACGATTAAATTTAAATTAATCTTGCCGAAAAAACTTTGGATCGATTTTTTACCCATTTTCTCGTAAACTAGCGAAGTGAAATTTTGCAGGCAGAATCATGCCAATGATAAAAAGGATGTATCGAAATTTCAAATCGATCGAATGGACAGTAATTGAATTATTGAATTTTAAAATTATTTATTTAACCCTTTGTATCATGTTATTATTTTTTTTTTAGATAGAGTGTTGTGGTGCGTAATATGTTCAACAACCTTTCATGTCGCACAATAAGGTGCGCATTAGACTGACTTTACTTTTTAAAAATATGTTAGACACGTTTTACGAGACATAACTAGAGTTTTGTATTTTCGGATTGTTTTGCCCTGTGTATTATTATGAACATCCTTATAGTTATGTCTCGTGTATAAAGGATTTATAGTGAAAAACTTGGTTTTTTTACGTTTTTTAAAAATTGTAACTCAAATTATTTGCTGTCAAAACTATTAAGAACTATTTGAATATAACTTTAAGTAATTCTTTAATATAATATTATAAAAGCACGCTTTAAGCTACACCGTATACGAATGTTAGATAACTTAATGAAAAATTAAGTAATTCAAGTAATTACTTCAAGTCATTTTTTAGACTTAAACATTTTTAGAAGCAAACATTAATGATACATATTATTTAAGATCATGCATTGATGCTTACAATATCAGTTATTCTGAAGGGTTATTGAAAAGTTATTCTAATAACAATACAATGGACTATTCGTGGTACACATGTGGGCGGTGATTGACACTTACTTTTTAATGATGGCTGATAACTTTTGATTCTAAAATGACGATAGTTAGTACAACTCTATATAAGACACCTCTATCATTACATGCCTCTCTTTAAATCTTTACTTTATATAGTATATCAAGGGGGGGGGGGAAATCCTGAAGTGTATCATATCCTATTTTTACAAAACAGGATCCTGAATCAACATTATTTCTTTCAAATAAAATTAACCAATCTTCTTGTTCGTTAAATAGGTGATTGGGGTGGTGATGGGGAAGGGTGATGGGGGAGGTGGTTGGGAGGGTGATGGGAGAGGTGATGGGGGAGGTGGTTGGGAGGGTGATGGGAGGGGTGATGGTGGAGGTGGTTGGGAGGGTATGGGAGAGGTGATGAGGGATGTTATGGATAGATGATGGGAGAGGTGAAGGTGGAGGTGGTGTGGAAGGTAAGGGGTGAAGGATGGGGGAAAATAAAGGAGAGAGATGGAAAATTCTTCGAATCAAAGTTTATGACGTCACTGGTAAAAGAAATTGTCTGTTAATACCCTTGTCCTGTGTTTAACCTTGTCTTGTGTTTAACCTTGTATTGTGTTTAACCTTGTCTTATGTTTAAACTTGTCTTGTGTTTAACCTTGTCTTATATTTAACCTTGTCTTATATTTAACCTTGTCTTGTGTTTAACCTTGTCCTGTGTTTAACCTTGTCTTGTGTTTAACCTTGTATTCTGTTTAACCTTGTCTTATGTTTAACCTTGTATTGTGTTTCACCTTGTCATATGTTTAACCTTGTATTGTGTTTAACCTTGTCTTCTATTTAACCTTGTCTTATATTTAACCTTGTCTTGTGTTTGACCTTGTCCTGTGTTTAACCTTGTCTTGTGTTTAACCTTGTATTATGCTTAACCTTGTCTTATGTTTAACCTTGTATTCTGTTTAACCTTGTCTTATGTTTAACATTGTCTTGTGTTTAACCTTGTCTTATATTTAACCTTGTCTTATATTTAACCTTGTCTTGTGTTTAACCTTGTCCTGTGTTTAACCTTGTATTGTGTTTAACCTTGTATTGTGTTTAACCTTGTCCTGTGTTTAACCCGTTCTTGTGTTTAACGTGTTCTTGTGTTTTCCATGTATGCTGATAGTGGGCCGTTTGCCTCTAAGCTCTTTCAACCACTGGTAGCCACTCACTGTCGCCCNNCCCCCCCCCCCCCCCCCCCCACTTTCCTATTTTCCCAAAATACAAAGACCGGAAAAATTGCTGACGTGCAACATTTTCATAATTTCTGCACTTATGACACACTGTTGTTACTGTATTGTCGGAATTTCCCGGTTAGTTTCTAAAGACACATTGTGCCATGTCTATAATAACAATTTAAACGTACACAGCAATTTTGTTTTATGTTTATATTCATCTTATCTTATTTTATCGCATCTTATCTTAACTTATCTGTTACCGGCGCTCCTTCAATACAGTAGAATATTGCGTCCAACGCTTATCCACGATGTGTGTCTAGACTAGGGCTGTCAATTTTGTTGAGAAATGCTGCCCGGGTACCCGTCCAAATTTCGAACGGGTACCCGGGTTACCCGTTCAAAACATCGCATAAATTTCCCTGCCCTAACCGATATACAATGCTGCGTAGCCACCGTCCATGCCCTTCGTCTATTAATGACGTCACGCGATTTTGGCCGATTCCCCCTTAGTAACAAAGTCTTAGAACCCCACCCCCTCCAATATGACGTCACAAAGATTTGCGTACCCGCCTCCATAAAAGTCGTACTTCCTTTTTGAACATGAGTATGTGTCAAATAACTTTATTGTCACTTAAGTTTGTATTTAATGTGAAGTTGAACTCTAAAATCGATACACGCGTAGAAATCTATATCCATGTAAAATGTCATTAAATAAATTGTAAGCAATCAAATATTTAAGTAGAACTTCTATTTAAAGTTCCAAGTTTTGAGGTGACGTCAAATTTCTAAAAACACACACCCTTTCGTCACAAATTTGTGACCCCTCCTCCCCTAGGTGCAAAACGTTATTTATGGATGTCCCCTTACCCATCTTACACTGTTAGTAACTAATTAACTAATTTATAGACAACAAAACAAATTTTGACAAATTTTGGTGTATTATTAAAATCAGTTTTTGGGCAAGGCAAAACTTGGTAACGAACACACAAAACACAATCGAATAGAGGGAGGAGAGGGGATAGACAAACAACATCAACAATCGGAAACCCATGTCGGCGTATTTCAAAGCAAACAGTGTGCAAGCATTGACGTTTTTATTAACAAAACCCAACACGGCCTCTTTCATCTCTATGCAGTCCATCCCAACAGCCGACGTCTTACCCATCTTACACTGTTAGTAACTATTTAATTTATTAACTTTAAATACTGACAACCTTGTGTGCATTATTGTTGAGAGAAAAGAGATGTAGACAACTATAAAAAATAAAAATAGATTGTAGTTTGTTCGGACCGTATTTTATTTCCCGTTGACAGATATTCCTCCTTAAAAGTACTTAATTAACAGCACATATTTCAAACAAACATTTGCATTTGATAAAATGTTTCGTGAGCCACAATGTAAACATTTTTTAAAAAGCCGAATGGGAGCCGAAGTTTTGCCTCCGTTAATAAAGACATTGAAGCTACATTTTCACGGGTACCCGGGTGGATTTTTACTGCCCGGGTAATCACATGGCAACGGGTACCCGGGTCCCGGGTACCTGCTGACAGGCCTAGTCTAGACTTGCATTTTTATTTGAGTTTTAACTGTTGATAAAGTGTTGGTTTTCCTAGTTTGCCCCAGGCAACGCCTCCCACATGGGAATTACAGTTGGGCAGAAATGATTTTGTATGTCTGTGTGCTTGCATACTAATTAAGAAAACGGATTTTATCTCAGTGTCCATCGGAGGGCTGTATTAAATTATCTTTGTGTTGTATTTTTAAATTAGAATTAATTGCTTTATTAAAGCCTTTATATTAAAACTCGTGATGGCTGGTTGAGCCCTTAAGTATTCTGGATCTTTAACTTAGATTAGTTCTTTTTTATGAATGGGACAATTTGTAATTCATTTATTTCTTTTCTTTGTTACTCTTAAAAGTTGACACTTTTCTGGGTGGAAAGACATACTCCAGTGAGTTCTGAATGACATCGATTCATCTAAGTCTTTTTGTAAAATTTTGCTGTCTTGTTTTGTTTTAATTGTTCTATAGATTACATAATCATCAGCAAATAATCTAACTTTGTTCCTGTAGAGATGCTGTTGGGTAAATCATTTATATAAATTAGAGAGAGTAAGGGACCTAGCACAGTAACTCGTGGAACTCCTGAGTTAACCTTTTTTGGGGGCAGATTTAGACCCATTAATTAATACAGTTCGATCTTTATTCAAAAAGAAGTTTTGAATCCTGTGATGTAAGCGACCTGATATTCCAAAGTAGTTAAGTTTTCTGAGTAAACTAATGTGTTGAACTTTGTCAAATGCTTCAGAGAACCCTATAAAATTATTATTATCTAAGCCTTTAGAACGATCTTTTAGACCAGTGGTTCCCAAACCTTTTTTTGACCCACGGACCCCCTTTATAGTCAAAACTTCCCCACGGACCCCCAAGTGAAAAAAATTACATAAATGCATAGTGCAAAAAATACTAATAAAAAGCAAAATTTCAATGCAGTAGTACGGTATTAAGTGAAATTATGCCTTTTGTTTAAAATAAAATTGAAAATAGTTAATAACTTGGAATATCGAAATGAGATTTTATGAGTGTATTTATGACTGACCCAATGTTTGTGATTAGTGACTGGAAATCCCCACGAGCACCGATTTCTAGTCGTTTTTGTTTTTACTATGAGTTTGACAACGTCACTGTATCTTTGTTATATCAAATAGGAGGACGAGAGGGCAGTCAAAAACTTCTGTACAGTAATTCCCATAACGCATGATATAAAATTGGGATCTGAATTTGTAACCAGAATTTGTTTTACCGCAGTTCAAGCATTGGTTTAAGTTCCTCCTTTCAATAAGCTGCTGCTGTGTTAGTATGGATCCATTTGTGTTATGGATCTGAGTTAACCCCTGCGCTAAAGTGTTCAACTACCATTCGGGAAAAACCAAGTGAAGAATGTCTTCAAATCTTTGGTTCAGGTCTGCGCGGTCTGCACGAAGAGCCGTCAAGTGATGACAGTGGGCCAGCAAATCTTTATGTCTATCTTGAAATTTCTAGAAACTTTTGGCTCACTCATTCTCTCATCTGTTGTAACAAACCACTGTTAATAATTATTAACGTTTTCAATGGCATGCTGCAGTAAAGCCCTTTTGAAAAAAAAAATTGATGATAGGATACAATTTAGATAAATATAACTTCGCGACACATAAAAAATACAAACCTTGCAACCCTCGAAGATTCAAGTTTAAAACTTGTATTTTCTGACCTATCTGTAGGAACTCCGCATTTCTTACACATCTAGCCTGACCTTTAATCTAGCCTCACCTTTCATCTAGCCTGACCTTTCATCTAGCCTGACCTTTCACCAAGCCAAGTATTTTTTTTAAAAAATAGATGTGAAAATTACTGTAGTTCTATTTCATTCCTAGTTCAAACAACATTGTATTTCATGACTGATATCACCTACGACGGTATTTAATAAGTAGAAAAGTCATTCACATAATATTTTATTACAATTTAATGTATTCATTTTAATTTCCATAATAATAAAAATTGATCTATTTTATTTAATTAAATTAAGCCTTGCGGACCCCTTGACGTTTTTCAGCCCCCCCCCCAATCAATGTTATAATTCCACGGACCCGCCGTACGGACAACTTTGGGAACCACTGTTTTAGACCAATTAATTAAGTTTCACTCGATCCTGAAGCCGTGTTGATTTGGACACAGGTCATTATGTTTGTCTAGGTCAGGGGTCGGGATACTATGGCTCACGAGCCAGATGTGGCTCTTTTGATGGCTGCATCTGGCTTGCAGACAAATGTTCGATTATTACACAAATGTTTCATCAGATCCCTTTGATCAAAACATTAATTGCAGAACTAAAATAAACAAACAAACAAACAAAAACGTCTTCATGCCTGCAGCCTGTAAGTCCCATTAATGTTAAGAAATACTCAATAGTGATTACAAACAGAATAACAATGTTATTAAAAAGAATTCAGAGATATAATTATTGTACTTTTAGTGTTGAAATCACACTAAATGCTCACATTTTCTTGAATGTTTAGTTTTAAACATAGTGTTACTCTCACGTAATCACTTTTCTAAATCTGCGGTGTTTGTGGCTCTCTCAGACAAGAAGTTTCCCGACCCTTGTTATTCTATTTAGAATGTTTTCTAGTTGACAATATAAGATAATAATTAGAAAACAATAACTTAACATGTTGTGTGTGTGTTTTTTTTTTTTTTGGTTTTAATCATAGGCTTGCGGCTTACACACTTACACAATTACGCACTTACAAACGCACATAATTACAAACTTACACACTTACACAATTACACACTTAGACACTTACACAATTAGACACTTACACACTTACACGCTTACACACTTAAACACGTACACACTCACACACTTACAAACTTTCACACTTACAAACCTACACACTTACATACTTACACGCTTACACAATAACACACACACTTACGAACGGAGAAGCACTCCCGGACTTTGTGAGTTTTCAGCAGAAAATTTAGAAGCAGTTTTAAGTGTTGGAGATTTCCGAAGAAAGCATTAGTTATTAAGTCATGCAACACTAGGACGTGGTAAATTAAGTGTTTGGGTTGGTTATGATTGTTACATGAGCCATATAAGTGTTTGGTTTGGTTACGATTGTTACATGAGCCATACAAGTGTTTGGATTGGTTACGATTGTTTCATGAGCCATATAGGTGTTTGGATTGGTTACGATTGTTGCATGAGCCATATAAGTGTTTGGATTGGTTACGATTGTTATATGAGCCATATAAGTGTTTGGTTACGATTGTTACATAAGCCATATAAGTGTTTGGTTTGGTTACGATTGTTACATGAGCCATATAAGTGTTTGGTTACGATTGTTACATAAGCCATATAAGTGTTTGGATTGGTTACGATTGTTACATGAGCCATATAAGTGTTTGGATTGGTTACGATTGTTACATAAGCCATAAAAGTGTTTGGATTGGTTACGATTGTTACATGAGCCATATAAGTGTTTGGATTGGTTACGATTGTTATATGAGCCATATAAGTGTTTGGTTACGATTGTTACATAAGCCATATAAGTGTTTGG
>MUZC01002543.1:262968-292319 GCA_002072015.1 Radix auricularia
TAAGTTTTGTGTTTGGTTAGGATTGTTACATTAGCCAAATAAGTGTTTGGATTGGTTACGATTGTTACATGAGCCATATAAGTGTTTGGATTGGTTACGATTGTTACATGAGCCATATAAGTGTTTGGATTGGTTTCGATTGTTACATGAGCCATATAAGTGTTTGGATTGGTTACGATTGTTATATGAGCCGTAACGCCACACCCAGTTATTTAGATTCTTGAAGATATTGGATAATAAACCTAAATTAGTCTTCACATACTAAAATAAACAAAACATTTACTTTAGAATATCCCCGATACTGTTAGAACTGGTCCAGTCTGGGATCTTGGATAAATGGTTGTGTTATAAATACAATGACTCCCTTTTGAGTGGCGAATAGTCACATGAGTGAGGAAAATGATTTGTAAAAAAATATGATGTCTTTGTTTGTTGATGTCGTGGTGTACTGTCTCCCCTGGTGTGGACCCATGTCTCCCCCCCCACCCACTCCCAACTTCCTCAAGGAGACTGACATGAATGTCATAAGTCACAAGTTGTCATTCACACAGTGTGGTGGTGATGTCATTTTTGGAGGTGATAATTTTAAAAAAAAAATTGCTTGAATTCTTTATCTCCATCAAATCAGTAATGATGGCAGACAAACTGTTATGGGGGCACGTGCTTCTTGATAGAACTAAAATAAAACCGTATTGCTAGTTGCAGTGAGTTCTTCCGAGCTATAAAAACTTAAATCACATACAAGCTATAAACACGTCTCACCATGGGTAACATCACATCAAATGCACTATTCTCAATAAAAGAGGAACACGTCTTTAATTAAGCCGACTGATACATTTCCAATATCTGCACAATTAAAAAAAATAATTAAATCCTTAAAAAATACTAAAAGATACTAAAACATGCAAACAGGGTTTGTATGAGCCTTACAAGACGTCACAAACAGGGTTTGTATGAGCCTTGCAAGATGTCAGAAACAGGGTTTGTATGAGCCTTACTAGACGTCACAAACAGGGTTTGTATGAGACTAAGAAGACGTCACAAACAGGGTTTGTATGAGCCTTGCAAGATGTCACAAACAGGGTTTGTATGAGCCTTGCAAGATGTCACAAACAGGGTTTGTATGAGCCTTACAAGACGTCACAAACAGGGTTTGTATGAGCCTTGCAAGATGTCAGAAACAGGGTATGTATGAGCCTTACTAGACGTCACAAACAGGGTTTGTATGAGACTAAGAAGACGTCACAAACAGGGTTTGTATGAGCCTTACAAGACGTCAATAAACAAGGAACGTTTTGACAAAGGCCTGATTGCAGTCTCACCCACATTATGCTGGCATGAAAAAGACTAAAACTGTTTGGTGCGCAAATATTTGGATCTAACAGGCCGTGTCATGTAATGGTGGGAATCTACATATAGAAATATCTGAGGTTTTAAGTGGAGACATTTGGGCCCGTCCATAAAGTACTTCATGCTCCAGAGGAAAGTTGGGGGGGCGGGGTGTAAGAATGTGTGACAGTTTGTGACCGAGGGGAGTGGGGTCCGGCTATGTGTTACGTCACGGTGTTCTATATTAAATTTCAATTATTTTGGTTCATTTTTTTTTTTCGAAAGTGTGACGTACTTTAGGAGATTTGTGAAAGTTTGTGACAGTGGGGAGGAGGGTGTTAAAAATTGTCAAAAATAGCGTGAGTTATTTTATGGACAATCCCTTTTTATAAAAGATGCGAGTGAATTGTAAATGTAGGGATATTGGGAAGGAAATATATTATCAGCTATTTGTCAAGTCTTCGTTACTTTAAGATAGCTTAATTGATTTGAACAAGAAAAAAACAGACTCATAATTTTACTGTGCAGCTTCACCTACTTGGGATTCAAGGTTTCGAAATACACAGTAGAATTGGCAAGGCAGCTGCCACAATGGCTGAACTAAAAAAAAAAACAGGTATGGCAAAATATCAAACTAACGGAGAAAACAAAACTATGTGGCTGTTGAGCCATCGTCGTCTGTACGCTGCTTTAAATGAGCGAGACATGGGCCACTTCTACATCCCATGAGCGCATGCTTAATAGCTACCACTTGAGGTGCCTGCGTCGCATCCTTGGCATTAAATGGCAGGACAAAAGGCCTACTAGTGAGGTCCTGATGCGTTCCAATAACAAAAGCATGTTCTCACTCCTTAGTTAAAGACATCTAAGATGGTTAGGACATGTAAAAAGAATGACCTTGGGTCATATCCACAATGACTTCCTATATAGACTGGCATCGGAAAAGAGGTCGCCCACGTCTGCGATTTAAAGATGTCTGCCAGAGGGACATGAAAGCAGCCACGATACGCACAAGCGACTGGGGGTGTAAGGGAGAAGACCGTTCTACATGGCACACAGTAGTAGCTGAGGAGCGAAGAATTGAGGAGGTTACAGACAGAAGAGCTAGGAGAAAGGCCAAAACATTTGGAAGCACTGGACACGTGTGCAAAAGCTATGGTAAAGACTGTCACTCAAGGATAAGACTTCTCAGCCTCACGAGAAAATGCAACCCAGACCAACAGTGATGCAACTGATGTACACATGATGTACAACTGTTGCACAAGTGACTACATCGGGGAATGGATTCTTCATAACAAAGTGCCCAACGAAGTCCTTCAATACCTTAAGTGTCCAGTGAGTTAAATGAGTAGTTCTAGGAGCTGACCATCAGTTCCCAGGCCAGTGGAACTCAGACAATGTATGTCAGTGGCGTAGCTAGAGGGCAGGGGGGACATATGTACCTGGGAGTCAAATTAGGGGGCACCGCAACGGTTATTAAAACTAATAATTTTATTTTATTTTGATGTAAACTAATGTATATCTAAAATACGTTTGCAAGATTGAATTTTGGAGCTCTACAAATATCTAGTTAAAAACTAGTTGGCAAGCATGATTTTGGCGCCCCCATTCAGCATTCAAGGGCGCAATTGTACTCATAAATAAATGATATATTCGCAGTGTAGGGTTGCTTATGGAGTTTTAAAAAAAAACCGTTAGTCGTTGTGTGTGAGACTAGGGAAACAGAAACGACAACGTATAGTATATTGCTGGCAGAAGTGATGCAGAAACTTTGCTGGCACGTATATTAAGCTTTAACTTCCTGGTTTTGTTACATTACTGGAACACCATACTGATAACATTGTTCGTGCTCAGAAACGGTTGCAGGATCCTACTATGAATTTCAAGGAAGGGGCATCTGATCTTGAAACGCTAGATCAAGAACTTGTCAGCATTCGTGACAATGGGAGTCAGGTTTCGGTAGACAATGAAAGAACAAGATGAACAACTTTGGGAATCGAGGTTGACAGAAGGATTAGACGACACTGGAGGTTGCCTGAACAATTGGCCAGAGATGCAGGACTTTCTGCAGAGGAAGAAATTTTACGTTATGAACAGCGTAATTGATAGACTCCAACATGAGAAATATTATGGTTTTTAGGTCTGAAAAAACTAAACACCAAAATAGGATTTTTACTAGACGTAAAAACTCTTCTCGCTGAGACAAATGTTTATACACATCGTCTAAATTGGTAAGATTTTGAAAATTTCTATGACATTGACGTCAATGGTCACGAATTGTACACAGAAATCGGAGACTCCAAAATTTGGCCCAGTACCCGACCTATGGCGGATAAAGGGGGGGGGGGGCTGAACAGGCTATAGCCAGGGGCCCCCGACGGTTTGGGGGCCCCCGACGGTTTGGGGGCCCCCAAACTTTTTATATTTTATAATAAAAGTGTACACATGTTTGCACGAACCCTTGAAAATATAATAAATTAAATTAATTTATAAATCTTATATATTAAACTGATCGCTATTCAGACCTGATAGTCTTAATAATCGAAAAACTTGATTTGATTGGCTCACTAAGAGAACACATTATAAAATATGGTTTATATTTTTATAATTTCTTGATTTTGATTAGCTCCGTTTGCCGTGTGGTAGAGTGTAGGCTCCTGATGCAAGTGGTAACGGGATCGAGTCCCAGTGATGGAAACGTTTTCTTTTCACACTCAATCGTAACATACCGGCGAACAATTCAAACAGTTATTTCTTCGTGTAGGTTTTTTCATTATTAATATTTAGTTACAGTCTTATATTAGCTGCTAGCTATCATTTTATTTTAAGGGACGCTGGCTGGATAGGGCCCCCTTTTGATTGCAGCCCGGGGCCCCGTGCAGTCTTAATCCGCCCCTGACCCGGACTGAAGTTCTGCCGGAGAGTTTTTTGGTTCTTCTTGGTTTTATTGTTTCATACTGAGAAAAAGTATTTCTGAATCTGCGCATTTCTCTGCAAATACTTCAAAAATTGCTGTTTCCATTGTAAGCTGTGAGCAGTCCTTCAGCAAAATGAAGCTTATTTTGTCTTAATTACGTGCTTCTACGGAACAATATCACCTGAGAGTGTTCTTGCACTCTCTACTATCGAAAGAGGAACACAGAATATTAATTTTTACAACGTGATTGACAAGTTTAGGGATACGCAAATATAGGAGGATCAATTTGTTGAAGATTATGTCTATTCCAGTCATGGATTATGTCCTAGTTCTCAAAACCATATCCTGGTTAGCGTATAATAACACTGATGGTTATCAGATAATGTAGGCATGTGGGAAAAACGTGTGGGTGGACCTTTTGAATACCGCAGCAAGTGCTTAAATTGTTGTCGGACTGCACGCTCTCAGGTCTCAAAAAATACAGTGGAACCTCTTATAACGAGCACAATTCACTCCAGAAACTTACTCGTTAAGCGAAACCCTCGTTGAATAAAACAATTTTTCCTATAAAATTCAATGTAAGAAAACGAAAATGCGTTCCATGCTGCAAAAATACTAATTTTTCACACACACACACACAAATATAATTTTAAAAAAAAATAATAAAAAAAATAAATTATTAATATTTTTTAAAAATAAAACTACTTATAAATTGTTACGAAGTGTAACAACTTTAGAAAAGAATTCAGATTTTTTTTAAAAAATACGTATATAAAAATATGAATTCATGACGAATCATGAATCCCTTTTAACTAGAAAACTGTCTTAAAGAAACTTGTTTTTGCCAATGCTTCCAAATTTGAAGAAAACGTTGCGTAACCGTTTTGTAGACATTCTTGACCCTCCCTTTGAAGCATCCATCTCTTCAATTTTTGGGTTTTTTCTTCGGTATATTGCAGATTGTTGATGCTTACTGATTGTATGTGCGCGCTAGATAAGCCGCGCTCACACTTTGTCCTCGCTTTTCAATAATTATACGTTTCATTTCAACAGTTTTTTTACTTCTTTTTTTATGATAGTCTTCTTGTGTTTTTTTTTCTTCGAAGACATTTTAGCGCAGGTTTTTACACTTTGCACATAAAAAATTTCGATTATTGTCTGAATACAAAATTTGTAAAAACGGATGATGCACACGAAAATAATAGGCTAACAGAACGAAAGCTAAACACAGGCTAATGGGTTTAACCACATGTCACTCTGATCTTTACCCATCATAATGAAATAATGAGGGGAAATTTATATTATTTTTATCTATTCTAATGCCTATATAAACACACACAATGTGTGTTTAAATAGCGAAAAGGATAAAGGTTAAAGGTTATTGTCAAGACAAACAATGTAATTCGCGCGATATCAGCTGAAGCAATCGCTTGCAGTGTAACCACCCTCAAAATTACTTTTCAGATGCGCGTTCGCGCGTATACCAGATTAGCGAATTCGCGTGCAGTGTAACCACAGCCTAATGCCTTGACGCGGATGTACCAGCTCACAAATAAATGTCGAGAAAAGGGATTTCCCCTTTCTGCGTTACCCTTTATGCGAAATATCGCTCTTAAGTTAAGGGCGCAACTTCTTCACATTTTTGCTCGTTAGGGAATTACTCGTTATGAGAGGTTCCACTGTATATTATCGAGCACCTAGGGTACGGAAAAAGGGGTGGGGGTGGGGGTGGTGAGAAGAATTGGTACACACACAAAACAAGGGTGGGGGGTGTAGTCAGTAGACATGCATGGAGAACTCGTACAACTCTAGCCATCACATCTCTAGGTATCACATCAGGATGCAGTAAGTACCGCATGGGCACAGGTGATGATTAAATCACGACACCGGAGATACAAGTTGCTAGTTAATAAGAAATATGCAGACAGACGGAGGAGGGTGGGGACTATACAATTTTGAAAGTAGCTATCAGCAACGCTGTAAGATGAACATTTCAGGACAAGAGCCAAAGTTTCATTTTAAAAAAAAGCTGTTTAAAACAAGGCAAACATTTTTGATGCTAAAACGACTGATATAAAATAGAGTAAAATTGTCGATTTGTTTTTTTAATGGCAAAAAGCCAATCTGGCAACCATGGCCATTCAAGCGATCCTGAGACATAGACGGGTAGACGGAGTTGTTCATAGTAACCGGATAGAGTTACTGTTCTTAGAAGAGACTGAAAAAGGCGTGGGAAAGAAATATGGTTTAGTTTAAGGTCCTTGAAAAAAAAAACAAAAGAAAAAAAAATCAACAACTGGGCCAAGTGGAGATAAATTGTGTCAAATAATGAAATATTATCTCCCCTATCTAGCACCACAATGGAAGTGGACAACCACCTGTTTAAAAAAAAAATACCATATTTCGTTTTTTATTACAACATCAACAATAATTTAGTTTAAACATGTATATGAATAAAAAAAAATCAAAGATATCTAGTATTCTGTATTAAAACTTGATAATATTTAATGACGTTTTTATAAAATAATCGGCTTCACAAAAACATAATGAATGCAACAGAAAGTAAATACACGTTCTTCTCTCATATAACTCACTTTTACATATAACATTTTTTATATCTTACAATGATATGTGGAGGACCAAATAGTAAGTATTGTGGCCACTTAGATATGTGTTCAGTGACAGCTTAATGCCGTCATCATGCAGTCACAACAGAAATATGAAATGTTCAGGAAGGAGCCCATACAATTATCATCCACAAGAAACATACTATTTCACACATTTCAAGAAACAAATTTTTTATGTAATGGTAAAATAAAAAGTAAAAATGTAATGATAATTTATTTTTTTTACACCAACAAACGCTTTATCTTTGATCACTAGAAGAAATATTTTAAACCCAAACAAAACATTTGCTGTAACTGAACTTTGACCAATCAGTGAACTAAATTGTTACACAGTTCAGGGCCAGGGAGTGAACATTTAGACCAGAAGTTGATACGGTTCAAATAGATCTACAGGAGAGACTGGAATAAGTGTCCCAGAATAGGAAGCAATAAACGGGACGTGGTGGTCGAGAGGTAGCGCTCTCGACTGTCATACCGATGGTCACGGGTTCGAATCCACACGAAGGTGAGGATTTGTTCTCGCGGCCTGAGGAGTCCCCGAGTCACCCAGCTCCGAATGGGTACCTAACTAGACAATAGTTAGGCGGCTGGGGTAATGCGTGGAACCCCTATAGCCGTGGCCTGTGACCGCTGCATCACTTGCCAACAGATCATCTCTCACGGTCTGTGGACGCAATTATCTTCTGCATAGAAGGAGCTTCTTTATATCTAAGATAAGATAAGATAAAAAATCTTCAAATAAACAAGATCATTGTGAGAGCAGGGAAAGCACAACCTGTGGTGGAGTTAACATATGACTTGGTGAGGGAGCTAAATAACATGACTTGGTGAGGGAGCTAAATAACATGACTTGGTGAGGGAGCTAAATAACATGACTTGGTGAAGGAGCTCAATATTAGGGAGGGAGAGGCAGGTAGGGCAACTTTGATTGAGAGTCAGGGAGGTACTTCATGATGAGGGGGGTTGGTTGCGGTGTTGTTAGCTATAAATGAATGCTGTACATTAGAAATTTTATAAAAATACAAAAACTGTCTCTAGGACACATGAAATAACCAAAAACTGTCTGTAAGACACATGAAATAAACAAAAACTGTCTGTAAGACACATGAAATAAACAAAAACTGTCTCTAAGACACATGACTGTAAGACACATGAAATAAACAAAAACTGTCTGTAAGACACATGAAATAAACAAAAACTGTCTCTAAGACACATGAAATAAACAAAAACTGTCTGTAAGACACATGAAATAAACAAAAACTGTCTGTAAGACACATGAAATAAATCTAAATGGTATTTAAACAAACAGATACAAAATTTGAACATCGTAGTAAAAAATACAACATGTTTGCTTCATGCTTCGCAACCATTGAGATATGAGGCAAACAACTTTGGTTAATAAAAATAATCTAATTAAGGGGGTCTAGTAGGTGTATCATATTTTATTTTAAGCATTAGAAACAGGTCTGCTGGTCAAAATGAAGTATCAAATGTAAAGATATGTCTTAAATAATTTAAACTTATTGGTTTAGAAAAAAAATAGACTTACTTTCACAACCCTACTTTGTATAGATTTTCACAAAATAAACTGATATTGAAATTGGTGCATGACTTTATTTATTAAACTTTACAAAAACTAATGAAGCTTTTGGCTTTTAATGCACCAGCTGTTTTGAATTTAGGCCTAGTTATATCAAAATGTAAAATAATCATCATTGGATATTTCTCTCACTTTGGTTTTGGATGTTAATTCTACAAATCGGCACAAGATTTTGATTGTGTACAAATCGGCACAAGATTTTGATTGTGTACAAATCGGCAACAAGATTTTGATTGTGTACAAATTGGCACAAGATTTTGATTGTGTGCAAACTGGCACAAGATTTTGATTGTGTACAAACTGGCACAAGATTTTGATTGTGTACAAACTGGCACAAGATTTTGATTGCGTACAAACTGGCACAAGATTTTGATTGTGTACAAATTGGCACAAGATTTTAATTGTGTATAAATCGGCACAAGATTTTGATCGTTGTACAAACAGACTGAAGTTAATCATTTATAAAATATAAGAATTAAATTTTAAAAATTTTATTTTTAAATATCAAGAAACTTGATATTAATAAAAACGTTTATAATGTAAAAATGATCTAACCATATAAGATGAATTGTTAACAACTACCCAGTAATAAATACAACAACAAAGAGTTATCAAGAAATTTCAGACAAAGAAAATAAGAAGTACCAAAAATGACAAGATACTAAGAGTCCAAAAGTCATGATAACGAAGGTAGGCAATAATAGATAATCATGATAACGAAGGTAGGCAATAATAGATAATCATGATAACGAAGGTAGGCAACAATAGATAATCATGATAACGAAGGTAGGCAATAATAGATAATCATGATAACGAAGGTAGGCAATAATAGATAATCATGATAACTAAGGTAGGCAATAATAGATAATCATGATAACTAAGGGAGGCAATAATAGATAATCATGATAACTAAGGGAGGCAATAATAGATAATCATTATAACTAAGGGAGGCAATAATAGATAATCATGATAACTAAGGGAGGCAATAATAGATATGATAACTAAGGGAGGCAATAATAGATAATCATGATAACGAAGGTAGGCAATAATAGATAATCATGATAACTAAGGGAGGCAATAATGGACAATAATTTCATGAAGCATTATATTTTATATGGATGTTAAAGCATTGTCTGTGTGGCAAGTTGTATGTTGTATGATAGGATTCTATATTTGTATGTTGTAAGATATGTTTCTATTGTTGTATGTTGTAAGATGTTATTATAGCTGTTTGTTGTAAGATATGTTTCTATAGTTGTATGTTGTAAGATATGTTTCTATAGTTGTATGTTGTAAGATATGTTTCTATAGTTGTATGTTGTAAGATATGTTTCTATAGTTGTATGATGTAAGATATGTTTCTATAGTTGTATGTTGTAAGATATATTTCTATAGTTGTATGTTGTAAGATGTTATTATAGTTGTTTGTTGTAAGATGTATGTTGTAAGATATGTTTCTATAGTTGTATGTTGTAAGATATGTTTCTATAGTTTTATGTTGTAAGATATGTTTCTATAGTTGTATGATGTAAGATATGTTTCTATAGTTGTATGTTGTAAGATATGTTTCTATAGTTGTATGTTGTAAGATATGTTTCTATAGTTGTATGTTGTAATATATGTTTCTATAGTTGTATGTTGTAAGATATGTTTCTATAGTTGTATGTGTAAAGTTATGTTTCTATTGTTGTATGTTGTAAGATATGTTTCTATAGTTGTATGTTGTAAGATATGTTTCTATAGTTGTATGTTGTAAGATATGTTTCTATAGTTGTATGTTGTAATATATGTTTCTATAGTTGTATGTTGTAAGATATGTTTCTATAGTTGTATGTTGTAAGATTGGTTTCAAAGGGATGCAACAAAATTCAAGCTCAGCTGAGAGTAAATATCTAAAAATAGAAGAATGACATAAAAAGGTCATTTCACAACCAAATTTTTAAAAAAAGGGAAGATTAACATGGTCAGTTTAATCACTGTTCCACCTTGTGCCACATGTATGACCACCTCAAATGTCTAGTTCAACTGTGGGTCACTGCCGTAGGTCACATTAATTGTAGGTGATATTGCTGGTCACTGTAATGCGTGGGACGAATATTGGTAACAATGCTGGTATATGTATTGTTCTCATGCAGGCCATGTTTTGTTTATTTAATGGTCACTCAACTTGTTCTCTATATTTCAGGGTTTAATACATTCAAAGTGACTTTTTTTTTAAATCTAAGGTTAATTCTTTATTGTTATAAATGTACCACAAAGAATCTGCTTATATTAATATGAAATTTTGTTAAAAAACCTACAAAATGAAATGTATTAATGTATAAAAAATAACCCACCGAAAAAACAAAATGGAAAATTTGCTAATTAAAACTGTCAATCTCCTTAATAAACTTTTCATGAATATAAAAAATATAAATATTTTATTGATATTACAACCATAGATAAATATTAAACATAAATATTATTTTAAACAACTCATAAAATTAAAATGTACACGAATATAATAGCAGGTATCAAAAACATGAGCAGAAAACAAGGAAATGTTGCATAGCAAATAGGGCATCTTTATCTTATAGCTTATCTTATCAATAGACTGAACAACAGTCTCTTTAAATGATGTTGTACAATGATGTAAGTGATGTTGTACATGATGTCACACATGGTGTTGTACATGACCTTGTACATGTTAGTGTCACAGGAATGATCATGAACTGTAAGTAATGCGTCATGTTATTGACACCACAGGTGACAGAACTAAAATAAGTACACCAGCAGCGGTTTTATAAAATATTATTCACTAACCTTTTTTTGTAAAGTTAATAATGGCTGAATGGCTTACAGAGTTTGAATATAACAGTAAAAAAGACAGCTGAAATGTTATTGGCTAAAAAGACAGCTGATATGTTATTGGCTAAAAAGACAGCTTCATGTAAAAATGTTAAATTTCAGATGGGCAGAAATGACTGTGATCTACTTATTTAATGTTAAATGAAAATAAGTTTTGACTTTTTTCAAAAGAAATAAAAAATTTTAACAAATTTTTTGTTTGGAGGGACGGTCAATGCTACACTTACCCTGTAACTGTAGAGTATAGAGTAGAAGGTATAGAGTAGAAGGTATAGAGCATAGGATATAGAGTATAGGATATAGAGTAGAAGGTATAGAGTAGAAGGTATAGAGTAGAAGGTATAGAGTAGAAGGTATAGAGTAGAAGGTATAGAGTATAGGATATAGAGTAGAAGGTATACATACAGTAGAAGGAACAGAGTAGAAGGTATAGAGTAGAAAGTATAGAGTAGAAGGTATAGAGTATAGTGTATAGAGTATAAGGTATAGAGTAGAAGGTATAGAGTATAAGCTATAGAGTATAAGGTATAGAGTAGAAGGTATAGATTAGAAGTATAGAGTAGAAGGTATAGAGTAGAAGGTATAGAGTATAAGCTATAGAGTAGAAGGTATAGAGTAGAAGGTATAGAGTAGAAGGTATAGAGTAGAAGGTATAGAGTAGAAGGTATAGAGTATAGGATATAGAGTATAGGATATAGAGTATATTTATTTTGATATTTTCAGATCTGAGTGCATTTAAAATGAATGAACAGAACACTTTAATAAATAGACTTAGTCCCTTTAAGGAAAATACGTAACACTTGTAAAAATGATGATATTAAAATATTTCCGAATATGGTTTATCCGTGCATATCAGACTTATTCCATTTCCATTTGCTTGAAACAAAATTCATTTAATCTGAGGCAGCATTGGTATCAAAATAAAATAAAATCACTACTTCCCTTCATGGGGGGATAAACCTTCAATTCTTTCCCCATCTTGCATACCTCCTGCAGTAGAATTCATATCTAGTTAAAAAGTGAACACAAAATTTAAAGTCTTGGACGGAATGGTTGAGAAAAGTTTTTAAAGTTTGTGCAACTTTCCACATAACCTCACATTATCCAGGATCCAGAATTTCACATTATCCAGGATCCAGAATTTCACATTATCCAGGATCCAGAATTTCACATTATCCAGGAAATTTCACATTATCCAGGATCCAGAATTTCACATTATCCAGGATCCAGAATTTCACATTATCCAGGATCCAGAATATCACATCGTCCAGGATCCAGACTATCAAATTTTCTAAGATCTATGCTGTCACATTGTGAGTGATCTTTGTCACATTATCCAGGATGAATAATGTCACTGATCCAGCTGACGGATGTGGTAACTTTAGCAAACAAAATGCTGAGGGTCTGTGCCTTGTTTTCTCCACATTTTGCCGCTCCTTTGCTCAAGATTCCGGCCAAAGTGTATCGGTCAGTTTTAGGGTTAAGGCACATGAGTGGACTGCCGCTGTCCCCCTGGGAATGGAAAAGTTCGGGAACAATTGGTTAATCGCTGAACAAAACTCTTTGAAATAATGTCTGGATGCTAACAAAAAGTCTTCGATAGGCCTAACTGTCCTAGCCTAGATACTAACTGTCCTAGCCTAGATACTAACTGTCCTAGCCTAGATACTAACTGTCCTAGCCTAGATACTAACTGTCCTAGCCTAGATAAGTAGAAATCATTCTTTTTATAACACTTCCTCACCCAATGAATCTACACCTTTGTAACAAAACATGCCAATGAAAGAAAAATTAACATCCACCTCTGCTCCCCCCCCACCCCACCACTAAAAAAAAACTTGTTCAATTTGCAGACTTTTCAGTTGGGTAATAAGATTATATTGTCTACATGCAGTGGCGTCGCTAGGGGGGTGTGGTGGGGGCGGGCCGCCCCGGGTGACACCATCAGGGGGGTGACACCCGACCGTAAAATTCTATATATTCCCATTATTTGGGACTGGAAAAACGCGGAGGAATTCTATGGGTTAAATTGTGAGGGGGTGACACCATGAGCTACCGCCCCGGGTGACACCATGAGCTACAGCCCCGGGTGACACCAACCCTAGTGACGCCTCTGTCTACATGGATAATACTGATATCAGTATGCCTTAAAAAAAACGGTTTGACTCAAAATCTTAGACAAGAAGGTTCCCAAAATTGTTATTATTGACCCCAGGTGAATTCATATTTTCCAATATGATAATTTCCATTTCTTTAATTTTGTCAGGAGGGTGAATTTTAATAAAAGAAACTCTAGAAATTAAAAACATGCAGCTTCATTTAACCATAACAATATGATTTCTAAATATTATTATATTTATTTCTTCTTATTATTATTAATAACTACTGATTAACTATAATAGCCTATACTTTAAAAAATTTTTTTAATGTGAATCTTTCTTTGATCTGTCATCAACTTCTCATTATTGTAATGTGAAGTCTTGCTCTCACTTATTCAAGAGTTATAAAATTATTTTTAGTATAAAAGTTTTATTTGAAGGTAGGTAACTCTAATTGGCCCCTAGATCAAACAACAGTATATTATAGCTAATTATATTTTTATATTAGTTAAATTTTTAATATTCCAATCAACAATTTACTGTTAAAAAGGAGTGCTTCTAAAAAACACAAATCTAGAATTAACTGTCATATTAAAAATATTTTAAAAAATTGTTAGATATATTTTTAGCTTAAATCATTAGTGATAAATCTAGTCAGTTAAATTAACAAATTGAATTTTCTGAGCTCAGACCGCAGATTTGAGATTTTCTTGTAGGTTTTAAAAAAACTCACCTTACAAGCAGTGGGTCGACCAAAGGTGTAGCCAGCACAAAGAAAAGAGTTGGTGTTGACCAGTGTCTGACCTAGAAGTTTCATCATGCCACATCTTTCTTCTGACCACAGCTGCATCCTGGAGTCTCTGAGCTGAGTGGGTCGCAAGTCTGTGGATTGAACAGATGAGGAGTTAGCTGCCGTCAGTTGTATCCCTTGTTGGGTGATGAGAACTGTCAGTTGCGTCCCTTGTTTGGTGATAACTACTGTAAGTTGTGTCCCTTGTTTGGTGATAACTACTGTAAGTTGTGTCCCTTGTTTGGTGATAACAACTGTCAGTTGTGTCCCTTGTTTGGTGATAACTACTGTCAGTTGTGTCCCTTGTTTGGTGATAACAACTGTCAGTTGCGTCCCCTGTTTCATCATAACATTCTCAGTTGTGTCCCTTGTTTGGTGATAACTACTGTCAGTCTTATTCCCTTGTTTTATCATAACATTCTCAGTTGTGCCCCTTGATTTTAACAGTTGAATGAGATGCATACACAGCTCAATTCAGGGATATACCCTATGGGTGGAATCTAATAAATAAACAACCCATCTAGTTTTGCCTCTTCCATCTAGTTTTGCCTCTAAAACATTTTTCACAAAGTCTTATGAGTTGGCGGTGTTTCAAAAGTGACATCCTTAAAGATGTAATACACTGTGGTTCCACTTAAAACAAACACTGATAATAACTGTCTCCCTCACCCTACACACCCAAATATTTGATCAATACCCCTTGGACACAAGTATTTGATCACATACCCCTTGGACACAAATATTTGATCAATACCCCTTGGACACAAGTATTTGATCACATACCCCTTTGACACAAATATTTGATCACATATCCCTTGGACACAAATATTTGATCACACACCCCTTGGACACAAATATTTGATCACATACCCCTTGGACACAAGTATTTGATCACATACCCCTTTGACACAAATATTTGATCTAATGACAAACAGAGCCAAATATTTGATCGCATGACCCACTAACTCAAATATCTGTTGACATGACCCAAATATCTGATGATGTGACCAAATATTTGATGATGTGACCAAATATCTGATGATGTGACCAAATATTTGATGACATCACCAAATATCTGATGATGTGACCAAATATCTGATGACATGACCAAATGTCTTATCACATGACCCGCTGACCCAAATATCTAATCACATGACCCACTGACCCAAATATCTAATCACATGACCCACTGACCCAAATAGCTAATCACATGACCAAGCCTTACGTTGAGGGTCCTTCAGAAGCCCCCATCCGGCCAGGTAGCAGTTGTCCCTTGGGAGAAACGTGTCGGTGGCCTGGGGCAGACACAGCGGCTGGACAAAGTCCGTGTATTGAACATCTGCCTCCAGCTCCAACAACGCCATGTCCCAGTCGTAGCCGCCGGTAGACGGCATGACCTTGGCCTCGGGGTGAAGGATGATTTTCTCAACCCTCACCACCTGAGGCGTGTCGGCGGAGTCCTCCCAACCTCCCTGGGCCGAGGCCGTCCGCCTGCTGCCATTGTAGTAGGTCAGTGTCGTGCCTGCAGTTATGGTGAAGTAAAATGGGGTTTTGGTCAAGTTGATGTGGTCACCATCTAGAGGGCTGAAAAAGAAATGTAAAAAAAAAAAAAAAAAAATCTAATTGAGTATTTGGCAGTAAGGTGGTGGGGGAGGGAGGGTGACACAATGAAAATTTTAATACTTCAAAGTTGTGTGAAGAAAGTGAAGATGTGTTAGGTTTAACGTTAATTTCTCTCTAAGGAGCTTCACAAGTGTAGGACAAATAAGATTTTATTATGGCCCGGAGACATAAGCTCCTCTGTAATTTAAAGGAACTTTACAAGTGGTAGAGGTAAATAAGATTTTACTATGGCAGGGAGAGTGTTAAAAAGTTAGAGCAACATTTGATTTTCTAGCATTTGGAGACATTTTCAGAGGGTTAAAGATATCTTGCGTATGTAGGTTCAATACTGAAGACATCACCATTATAGTAATTTGTTGAATCCACAAACTTACTCAATGACACAGTGGGCAGCGGTCAGTGCCCATCGTCTGCCAATTAAAACGGCTCCACACAGCAATGTCTTGAGATATGAAAGGGACACCACCCAAGGCCATTTTCCAAGTGGAGTTACTCCCCCTCCAGCAATATAGGACTCCATGACCTCCATCTTCCTCTCCCCACAATCTGAGGGGAAAGTACAATAAATGTCCAAATACATTTACAGACATATTTTAACATCTAAAGATCTTAGCAAATACAAGAGACATTTAAATGGCATAAAACAAAAAGAAAAAAAATATTTTTTTTAAAAGAATTTGAAACTGATTTTTTTTAAAAGATAATATTCTTCTGCAATGTATTTGTCCTAATTTTGTAAATAAACTAATAGTTACATGCACATATTTACCTAAATCATACATGTTTATGCGTCTGTAATTGCTTTGGGAATGTTAACAAACTTTTGGTTACACTTCATTCAGGCTTTGTCATAAATAAATACACATGTTATTAAGACAAGATATGTATGGGCCTGTGATGTCTTGTCAGGCATATACATACCCTGTTTTAATAACATGTCTTTATTTAGGGAAAGTAGGGATGTAGACATACATGTGTATAATGGGGGCTCATTGGTGTTTACAACTTTTCATTAGAGTGAGGTGTATTGCTAAAGGTGGTTTTATGTAGCAAATGTTTTGTAGTTATGTGGTGTGTAGGGTTGTTATGTGGGGGCTGTAGTTATGGGGTGTGTAGGGTTGTGTTGTGTATGTGTGTGGTGTGTAGCAGTGTGCTGTGTAACCTCTCTACTTATTTTTCTGCGGACATTAGGTGGGCCTGGTATATTTTACTATCCAGTACATGGTATATTTTACTACCTCATTACATGGTATATTTTACTACGTCAGTACATGGTATATTTTACTACCTCATTACATGGTATATTTTACTACGTCAGTACATGGTATATTTTACTACGTTAATACATGGTATATTTTACTACCTCAGTACATGGTATATTTTACTACATCAGTACATGGTATATTTTACTACGTCAGTACATGGTATATTTTACTACGTTAGTACATGGTATATTTTACTACCTCAGTACATGGTATATTTTACTACATCAGTACATGGTATATTTTACTACCTCAGTACATGGTATATTTTACTACCTCAGTACATGGTCTTTTTTACTATCTTAGTACATGGTATATTTTACTACCTCAGTGCATGGTATTTTTTACTATCTTAGTACATGGTATATTTTACTACCTCAGTACATGGTATATTTTACTACCTCAGTACATGGTATATTTTGCTACCTCAGAACGTGGTATATTTTACAACCTCATTACATGGTATATTTTACTAGCTCAGTACATGGTATATTTTACTAGCTCAGTACATGGTATATTTTACTACCTCAGTACATGGTATATTTTACTACCTCAGTACATTGTCAGATTTTAGTTTAGAACTTTATTACCCCTCTTATTTCTCTGCGGACATTAGGTGGGCCTGGAGTGAAACATTAGGTGGGCCTGGAGTGAAACATTAGGTGGGCCTGGAGTAAAACATTAGGTGGGCCTGGAGTAAAACATTAGATGTGCCTGGAGTGAAACATTAGGTGGGCCTGGAGTGAAACATTAGGTGGGCCTGGAGAGATACATTAGGTGGGCCTGGAGAGATACATTAAGTGGGCCTGGAGAGATACATTAGGTGGGCCTGGAGTAAAACATTAGGTGGGCCTGGAGTGAAACATTAGGTGGGCTTGGAGTAAAACATTGGTAGGTCTGGAATTAAACATTAGGTGGGCCTGGAGTGAAACATTAGGTAGGTCTGGAATGAAACATTACGTGGGCCTGGAGTGAAACATTAGGTAGGTCTGGAATGAAACATTAGGTGGGCCTGGAGTAAAACATTGGTAGGTCTGGAATGAAACATTACGTGGGCCTGGAGTGAAACATTAGGTGGGCCTGGAGTAAAACATTAGGTGGGCCTGGAGTGAAACATTAGGTGGGCCTGGAGAAAAACATTAGGTGGGCCTGGAGTGAAACATTAGGTGGGCCTGGAGTAAAACATTAGGTGGGCCTGGAGTGAAACATTAGGTGGGCCTGGAGTGAAACATTAGGTGGGCCTGGAGTGAAACATTGGTAGGTCTGGAATGAAACATTAGGTGGGCCTGGAGTAAAACATTGGTAGGTCTGGAATAAAACATTAGGTGGGCCTGGAGTGAAACATTAGGTAGGTCTGGAATGAAACATTAGGTGGGCCTGGAGTAAAACATTGGTAGGTCTGGAATGAAACATTACGTGGGCCTGGAGTGAAACATTAGGTGGGCCTGGATATAAACATTAGGTGGGCCTGGAGTGAAACATTAGGTGGGCCTACAGAGAGACATTAGGTGGGCCTGGATATAAACATTAGGTCTGCCTGGAGAGATACATTAGGTGGGCCTGGAGTGAAACATTAGGTGGGCCTGGAGTGAAACATTAGGTGGGCCTGTAGTGAAACATTAGGTGGGCCTGGAGTAAATAATTAGGTGGGCCTGGAGTGAAACATTAGGTGGGCCTGGATATAAACATTAGGTGGGCCTGGAGTGAAACATTAGGTGGGCCTGGAGTGAAACATTAGGTGGGCCTGGAGAGAAACATTAGGTGGGCCTGGAGTGAAACATTAGGTGGGCCTGGAGTGAAACATTAGGTGGGCCTGGAGTGAAACATTAGGTGGGCCTGGATATAAACATAAGGTGGGCCTGGAGAGATACATTAGGTGGGCCTGGAGTGAAACATTAGGTGGGCCTTGAGTAAAACATTAGGTGGGCCTGGAGTAAAACATTAGGTGGACCTTGAGTAAAACATTAGGTGGGCTTGGAGTAAAACATTAGGTGGGCCTGGAGTGAAACATTAGGTGGGCCTGGAGTGAAGCAAACTCACCAAAAATCAGATTAACATCACCAAAGTTTCCTTCTGGATAAGCAAGGTGTTGCCATGAATGTGTTCAAGACAGGGGTGTTGCCATGAATGGGCTCAAGACAGGGTGTTGCCACGAATGGGCTCATGTTACCAACTGGCTTAACTAAATCCTTACAACTTATAAACTTATTTAAAACAAGCCACTGCTAATGATTGGCGCACACTACAACACCTTCAACATTTTAAGGAAGATAACTCCATCTACTGACCTGGATCTTGGCACAGAACCTGAACTATCTCCCCTGAAGGACATGCATCACTGTTGGTATTAAAAGTGTGCAGGGTGATGTTTGCGAGCAGCCCAACAGGCAGGTTGGCGTATTGACAAGATGGCGTGTGGGACAGGGCGTGGTGCGCAGTAAAGGGTGCAGCAAGTGATGGTGGAGGAAAGAAGCATATAAAAAGAGAATGTGTAAGCTCAAAGGAAATTTTTTTATCAGAATTTATACTATAATAAAAAATTGTCCACCGAAATTCTCTTGTTTAACTTAGATTTCTTTATTGTTGAGTTCAAAAGAGGCCCCAAATGAACATTAAATGTGTGTTTCCAATTATAGGGTTACGGACATAAAAATTAATTTTCAAGAAAAATAGGATTTTCTATGCTTTTTTTTTGTCATGTAAATCAAATAAAAAATAGTCTATTGTACTATTTACTTCGCACAGCAATAGGACATTAAATGATTTTTATTAAATTTTTTGAAAAAATATAACGCTATATAACTTTTTTTAAAATTGATCTCATCAACATTACCCATAAAAATTGAAGACATAATTTAAAAATGAGCCTTATAGACTTAGATGTCCAGTCATTTGTCATTTTTTAGATTTCTAAATTTACGATTATTCTTTGAGATCAAAAACTTTTTCTAAATGTGAATATTTTAAATGGTTATTGCCCCTGATATTCATCCCACCTGATACAAACAAACAAACATCTAAAGCTAAATAATAAGCAACTTAAAATACAGAGACCATAGAAAATAATACTATAGAAATTTGTGCATAGCCGTCAGATCCACAGACTGTGGTTTCATGCAGGGATTAAGTCAATTAAAAATAGGATTTCAAAATTGAAATTAAGTATTCAACAAAACAAAAAAGTGGCTAAGTAAATAAAGCTGACATAATAGTTGATCTTATACATAGAGAAACTGAAATAAAAACATTATAATGTTTTCTGTTAACAACCAGAAAATATAATTTTTAAAAATCTGTACATTTATTGTCCAATAACTTGCCTTCCTTTAAAAAGTAAGATTAATTTACACTCAAATTTATTATTACCAATGAAACAAAGCATACAAATAATTAGACACTACAAAGAGGTGAACATAACATTATATCCAGAAAAATTTGAAGACATTTTAATTATAAAGAGTTTTTCCCACATAAGAGTACAAACAACACAGCATGCTAGCCTGAATGGTGTTAACACTCTAGAAGGAAGCATTCATCATCAGCGAGTACAAACCCACCTGAATTCAAGACTGACAGAAATTGAATCGTTCGTGTTCCATCCATCCGTCCTCAGCCTTCCAAATCTGTCTGTAGCTGTCGATGATGGTTTAGAAAACCACGTGGCCTCATGTCTGAGTATTATTTTAAACATTTTAATTTCATAGATTAAAAAAAAAAACCAACGCAACTAAAAAATAACAATTTATAAATAAATTTAAACAAAACTTCTTCTTCTTCCTTCTCAATTTTGAATATTGAGTTTTGCGTGCCACGAGTTTTGCGCCAATTGGCCCGTGGTCTCCGACTTCAGCCTGCTGTATTTTCTGGATTTGCTTCCATAGCTTTTGGTCAGCCAACTGTTTTTGGCAAGTGATGCAGCGTTCATATGCCACGGCTAAGGGTTCCACGCATTACCCCGCCGCTTTTCACCCATTTAGAGCTGGGTGGAACTCGGGGACGCACTAGGCCCCGGGAACAAGTCCCTGGTTTCCCATGGATTTGAACCCGTGACCATCTGAGCGCCATTCGAGCGCGCTTGCCACTCGACCACCGCGGCCCCCAAACAAAACAAAATTCAGATAATTTAGTTTTGAAGGAAACCAATACTAAAAATATAATTTTTTTATTGAAAATTCATATTTTTTAAGAATAAATTTAACATTTAGATTATATTTATAAATTAATTATCATTAAGTTGATAAGTCAATTTTAGTCACATATCCAATTTAATTAAGGAATAAAATAATTTAAAAGCTTAGAGATAACAAACAAAACCTCTGTGTTTGATGAGCAACAATTTCTTTTACAAACAAAGGAGAATTTTTTTCCACTACATTCCTCATCTATTCATGCTTATACTAAGGAACCAATATTGTTTGGCTTTTTGATATCATAAGATTACCTAACATTAGACTGTCCAGAGGTTTTTTGAAAAAATCCGGGACATTTTTGTTCAATTCCGGGACAAATTAAAAATAAGTAAAAAACCTAAAAAATTTCCTATAAATAGCTCACTTAAATCATAAAGCAATCATAAAATAGCCATTCATTATTTAAAAATTTTTTAAAATTCTTTTTAAAAACTCTTTAAATTCATTATATTTTTAATAGATAACCCTTTAGAATATTACTGTAAATTTGTAATTATATTTTTCACTTGAGTGGATTTTTTCAAGAAATGTGTCATTCTTCTTGATGACATCATAGAAAATGTTGCAATTCATGTTTGAATTGTATTGAATGGATAAGAGGGCATCAACTGTGGAGACCTCCAGCTGGCTTCTTTGGTCAGTCCGAATCTGATTCATGTAAGAAAACAAGCGCTCAACTTCAGTGGAGGTTCCTGCTAATGCGAAAGCAAACTGCACTAGTTTTTCCAAATTTACCAGTTGTCCTGTGTTGGTGCGAAAGTAAATAAATAAATTTGCCCAAATCTTATCAGGCGAAAGCTTTTCTTGTAAACATTTCTGCAAATTGTCAGTTATAAAATCTTTGATAAGATTAAATTCGTCGAACAGAAGTCACTTTTGACTTTATTCATAAAAAATACTTAATTTTTATACAAAAACTTTTTAATTTCTAAATTCCGGGACAAGTTGCGTCCCTGACAGGATTCCGGGACAGAGGTGAAATTTAGGGACTGTCCCGGCAAATTACCAGCAGATGGACAGTCTACCTAACATTTCAGAATTCATATTATTTAAAAATAAAAAGAGGGCGAAAAGATTTTTTTAAAAACACGTTTTTATAAGTGGACTAAAAATCAGAAAATAATTTAAAACTTATAAGTTCAAGTACTATGATTTCATATGGCTAAAACGTGGGGCGTGTGTCAATGATATGTTTGGTATAAAAATTAAAGATTTATAATTAAGAAGGCAAAAGAGAGATCTATGAGTAAGATAATGAGTGAACTGCATATGTATTGTCATCAAAAATCTATCTGTGGTAAAATTCTGAGATCAGAACTGGTCTTATTTTACATTTGGAGAATTTGAAGTTTTGCGGACAGAAACCAATAAGCAAGTTAATAAAGAAAAAATAGCAATAAAAACTAGGCTTTAGTTAGAGTAACATAATTTGCTTCAAGCCAAGTCTGTGTTTATATCGGGAATGAAAAAAACAACTTTAGTTTGACCTGGTGAGTGTCCTATTTAAAATAATTCAATTTTTCTTGTTTTCTCTTGTTTAATACAGAGTGAATTTAGCTGTAAACTACATGTTCATTGTTTAATGTTTTTCAAGCTTTATATCTTTTCTAATTTGTTGATTTGACAGCGCATGAAGTCCCTCAACTAATTTCCTTTTTATTCCATGAGTTGCCTTTTGTGGCTAGTTGAACTGAAGTAGCTAAAATTCAATTTCCCAAAGAAAGTGTTACCTATATGGGCATCTCACCTTTTACGCAGGCTGGCACAGATGTGCTTACTGTATGAGATGTTCCAGTCCTCCCGACAAACTAAAACTTTTGTTCCGTTCACCGTCACATGAAGTTCATTTTTTGGCGTCACCTCAACTGTTGACAAAAAACACAAAATGTCACCATCTTGTATTTTATAAATCTAACATCATCAAAGTATTAGCACGGTACAGATCATTGAAAAGTTTTTGTTTATTTCTTTTAGGCTAAAATCCAAAATCTCTGCTCATCCAAAATTGTGCCCCCATCCGCAAAACAAAGAAAAAAACTGCTTATAATAATAAAACAGAGAACTTCAAACACCATCTGACAGTGAGTACCCCAAGAACCCTGGTAGTGTGGGAATCCTTGACTGAAAACCCCAATAATTGTGGGTACCCCTGGCTTACAACCCCTATAATAGTGGGAACCCCTGGGTGAACACTCCAAATATGAGATCAAATTCAATTATCTGTGAGCCCCTTGTTACCACAACCTACCAAAACCTACCAAAACCACCACTACCTACCAAAACCAACCACAACCCACCTCAACCTACCACAACCCACCTCAACCTATCACAACCCACCACAACCTATCACAACCCACCACAACCTACCACAACCTACCACAACCCAATACAACCCACCTCAACCTATCACAACCTACCACAATCTACTACAACCCACCACAACCCACCACAACCTACCACAACCTATCACAACCTATCACAACTTACCACAACCATCCTCGTCACCACCCAGATATTTACAGTCGACCTGTCCATTACAACGCATCTCGGTGGACACACACAAGTAGTCATTGCACTGGAACTGGTCAGTTGAACACTTGGCTGGACACAGGAGAAAACAAAACAGATCAGGCTTCAAGCCAATCATCAATACAGTCAATTAAGCTGTTGACGTCTCAGTATACACTGAGAGTTACCTGACAATGATAGCATTGTAAATCTAACTTTGGTCTGCTTTGTTCAATTTTTTAAGCTCAGAATTTTTTCAATAGAAATTTTCATTTTGAAAAAAAAAAAAACGCTATTAAATTTAAACACAAAAAGAAAACCCTGAACTGGATGTTATATAAAAGTAACATTCTTTACCCTGTTCTCAAAGTTTTGAAGCTTAGCATGTGACAGCAAGTTTGTCAGAACACAATATTTTAGACACAATATTCTTGACACAATATTCTTGACAAAATATTCTTTGACACAATATTCTAGACACAATATTCTTGACACAATATTCTAGACACAATATTCTTGACATAATATTCTTTGACACAATATTCTAGACACAATATTCTTTGACACAATATTCTTTGACACAATATTCTTGACACAATATTCTAGACACAATATTCTTGACACAATATTCTTTGACACAATATTCTTGACACAATATTCTTGACACAATATTCTTTGACACAATATTCTAGACATAATATTCTTGACACAATATTCTTTGACACAATATTCTAGACACAATATTCTTGACACAATATTCTTTGACACAATATTCTAGACATAATATTCTTTAACGCAATTTTCTAGACACAATATTCTTTAACACACTTTTCTAGACACAATATTCTTGACACAATATTCTTTAACACAATTTTCTAGACACAATATTCTTGACACAATATTCTTTGACACAATATTCTAAACACAATATTCTTTAACACAATTTTCTAGACACAATATTCTTGACACAATATTCTAGATCAGGGGTCTCCAAACTTTCCTGACGGAGGGCCGCATTATCTGTCCAACAGCAGTTTGGAGGCTGACTACAAACCCCCAACTACTAAGTTTTGTGGTAAATTACAGGTAGAAATAGTATCTTTTTTGAAGATTAAAAGGTCTCCGAGGGCAGATGAGAGGGTCTCGTGGGCCGCATCTGGCCTGTGGGGTTCAGTTTGGAGACTCCTGTTCCAGACGCATTATTCTAGACGCAATTTTTTAAACGCGATACTCTAAATGCAATATTCTGGAAGCAATATTCTAAACACAATATCTAAAACACAGCAGCTAAGATCAAGTCAGTATACCCAAACTTTGACCCCACAAAATCTAAACCCAGAAATCTGATAACAAAATATTTTAAAAATATTCATTCTGTAAGAACTGAAAAAACCTGAAGAAAGACAGAATAGAAGAGAACAAAGAGATTGTGGACGTTGGTCAGTTACTCACGGCATGAACTCTCGTCTGCATTGTTCTCACAGTCCTTGACACCGTCACACAGCCAGGTGTTGGGGATGCACACTCCCGCCTGCGGTGCCGAGCACGAGAAATGGTATGGCTTACAGGCTTCTGAGAAACAAGAAGAAGGAATTCATTAATCTGTGGCTGAAGCACAAGTCGCAAGCACAATTTATGTGGACGAACAAGTGCAAAACATCAAATAGTTATGATTATCTTCATCTATGAGAAAACAGATTTCCCCAATCAGAATAGAATATGTTACGTTGCAGATGAGTTTAATATTCAGAGACCTGGAATTACTGTAGCAGATTTTCTAAAAATATGAACAATTTATATAGAACTAATACCACAGCTCATTTATAATACTGATAAATATACTTGAATATAACACAGAATAGTCCCTAACTGATAGCTATTTGCAGAGCACAGTTAGTACATATAGATGTGACACTAGGAAGGTGTGGGGGATGGGGACCTCACTGGGGGACACAATCAAAATGGGTTACACCCACTTGTTACACACACTGTTGTGTCCCGGTTATTTTGTCATTTGCATACTGAAAGGAGGTTTATGGGGTAAGTCGCAAGTGGGGTGACACCATGAGTTACAGCACTGGGCGACACCGACCCTAATGATGCCTCTGGGTTCATATCAACTAGGAAATAAATATGTGTGCAGCACAGAGTTCATACCATATTTAACAATTTGTAAAGCTAAGTCAGAGATACAGATCTAGATCCTACCACAAAATTCCTCATCCGAGTTATCCCCGCAGTCGTCCAGGCCGTCACACCAGTGTTTGTTAGAAACCTCGACTCCGTTCTGGCACTTCAGGTACTTAGGTCCTCTCGCTGAGAGTAGATACAATGAACTAAACAAACTAGAATAAAATACTTCAACAAAACAACAGCCTGCACATCACTCAAATAAAACATTACAGTAATCTTCCTTTGTGGAACACATTGGGTTGGACCAGCTCTACCCAGGGGCTGCAACTCTTAGTTAAAACTCCTGAGAAATAAACTTTGTTCAACCATAGTACTAAGTCTGGCATAGTATATAGATCATACACTAAGTCTATGATTGTTTTTAATGGACTTTTCAAAATTTTTGTCTTAATTTCTAGCATGAGTTCTATGTCTGTTTAAATGCCAAGGTTCCCTTTTATATATATGTGTACATATTAATTTATGCATTTATTATTTATTTATTCATTAAGGCAGATCTTTAAAAAAAATATAGTATGGTGTTTTAGATATAGGTTTAGCAGCCTGTATGAAATCATTTAACTGGAAGTAACTGAAAGAGATCAAACTTTTTTTTTTTTTTTTCTTTATATCTTAGATATACTACAGACGCTCCTTCTATGCAGAAGATAATTGCGTCCACAGACCATGAGAGATGATCTGTTGGCAAGTGATGCAGCGGTCACAGGCCACGGCTATAGGGGTTCCACGCATTACCCCAGCCGCCTAACTATTGTCTAGTTAGGTACCCATTCGGAGCTGGGTGACTCGGGGACTCCTCAGGCCCCGAGAACAAATCCTCACTTTCGTGTGGATTCGAACTCGTGACCATCAGTATGACAGTCGAGAGCGCTACCTCTCGACCACCACGTCCCACGTCTAGTACAATAATACACTCACAGCAATGTGACACACTGGCTCAATGTACCCAGTAATGGGAAACACTGGCTCAATGTAATCAGTAATGTGAAACACTGGCTCAATGTAATCAGTAATGTGAAACACTGGCTCAATGTAATCAGTAATGGGAAACATTGGCTCAATGTAATCAGTAATGGGAAACACTGGCTCAATGTAATCAGAAATGTTAAAAATTTACTTTACTCACAGCAAGGGGAAACACTGGCTCAATGTGATCAGTAATGGGAAACACTGGCTGAATGTACTCAGAAATGTTAAAAATTTACTTTACTCACACTCACAGCTAGGGGAAACACTGGCTCAATGTACTCAGTAATGGGAAACACTGGCTCAATGTACTCAGTAATGGGAAACACTGGCTCTATGTACCCAGTAATGGGAAACACTGGCTCAATGTAATCAGTAATGTGAAACACTGGCTCTATGTACTCAGTAATGGGAAACACTGGCTCAATGTAATCAGTAATGGGAAACACTGGCTCAATGTACTCAGAAATGTTAAAAATTTACTTTACTCACAGCAATTCATTTCATCACTGTAGTCGTCACAGTCAAAGACCCCATTACACCGGCGCTTGTTGAGTTCCCACAGGCAGACATTGTTGGACTTACACTTGAAACCATTGCAGTCTGAGCAAAGGAAGGAGGAAAATATATTCTATTTAAATATTTGATATTTAAGCTATAAGCAATAATTTATTTGTGATTGTGTGTGCTAATTATGAATCATAAAGACATCACAAGGATGAATAATTCAATTATAATCTTAACATGATAAGTGAGCAGAGTTGACCAATCAGGAAACAAACATTTTTTGGAAGGAACATAAATTACAATGTGATAGAAATGAATGAATTGCCCCGATGAACGTCTGGTTTTCTCATTAGACAACCAGTGCTACTCACTGACCTCATTTAGGACAGTGGGAAAAGGTCATGGCATTTGAATTCTACTAACCAACATAAAAAGGTAGAGGCACAAAATTTATAGTTTGGTAGTGGCACAAAATTTATAGTTTGGTAGTGGCACAAAATTTATAGTTTGGTAGTGGCACAAAATTTATAGTTTGGTAGTGGAACAAAATTTATAGTTTGGTAGTGGCACAAAATTTATAGTTTGGTAGTGGCACAAAATTTATAGTTTGGTAGTGGCACATAATTTATAATTTGGTAGTGGCACAAAATTGCATACACCCGCCCCCACCCTACCCCTAACTTCAGAAAATGATGTCCATCATGAAAGACTGATGTTACACAAGGGGCACAATAATCTGACCTACTTGGACAATAATCTGACCTACTTGGACAATAATATGACCTACTTGGACAACAATCTGACCTGCTTGGACAATAATATGACCTAATTGGACAACAATCTGACCTACTTCGTCAACAATCTGACCTACTTGGACAGTTGGCTTCATCAGCTTTATCCAGGCAGTCATACTGTTGGTTGCAGATGGCGGTCTTGGGGATGCACTGACCATTGGGACATCGGAACTGGTCAGCAGAACAATCTGGGGTTGAAAGCAATGAACAATTTGACACTTAAAACTATGAAATACTATGTTATATGTCAACCATTAACACATTTTAGTTTGTAAAGTTTTATCATGGGAGAAAATGATTGAGTGTGGCAGATAGTAAGTAAAGCAACTGTTGAGAATAGCCAGTAGTTCATCCTTGTTTGTTTCAGGTTCATTTATGACATCTTTAACTGTTTATTCCAAGTGTACATACTCAGTGTGCTTGTACCTGTCTTGTTTATTGTGTACATACTGAAGTTGTACATATGTGTTGTCTATGGTGTACATACTCAATTTGTACAAAGATATGTTGATGGTGTTCATACTCAATTTGTACACATATACGTTGTTTATGGTGCACATACTCAATTTGTACACATATATGTTATGTTGCATATACTCAATTTGTACACATATATGTTGTTTATGGTGCACAGTCAATTTGTACACATATATGTTGTTTATGGTGCACATACTCAATTTGTACACATATATGCTGTTTATGGTTTACATACTCAGTTTGTACATATCTGTTTTGTATAAATCAACGAAGGGAACTAAACTTACAGCAATGGATTAACTCATCACTACCATCAGAGCAGTCAGGGAAACCATCGCAGACCTTGTGGTAAGGAATACACTCCCAGTTGGTGCAGATAAACTCAGATGATGTACAATCTGAAAACAAAAGTGTTGGACACAGAGTTGGATGAAGTGTTGGACAGAGTGTTGGACGGAGTGATGGACAGAGTTGGTCAGAGTGTCAGGGAGAGTGTTGGACACGGTGTTGGACAGAGAGTTGGACATGGTGTAGGACAGAGAGTTGGACATGGTGTTGGACAGAGAGTTGGACATGGTGTTGGACAGAGAGTTGGACATGGTGTTGGACAGAGAGTTGGACA
>MUZC01002543.1:302073-315021 GCA_002072015.1 Radix auricularia
CTCTGTATTGTTGAGACTTCTTCAACTCTGTATTGTTGAGACTTCTTCAACTCTGTATTGTTGAGACTTCTTCTCCTCTGTATTGTTGAGACTTCTTCTTCTCTGTATTGTTGAGACTTCTTCTCCTCTGTATTGTTGAGACTTCTTCAACTCTGTATTGTTCAACTGTTCCCAGACGACATGCCCCCACTTTGGACAAGAAGAAAAAAACAAACAATATTTCTCCAACGAGCAGGTAACTCTCTAAGTGACTGGCGCGTGGTCTCCCTTTGAAATCAAACCAGATCTGGTCTACGGAAAACACGCGACGTTCCTTTTTATCATGTCTGTAACCCCCCGGCCCTTTTAACCCGGCCCTCCCTAAATCGTTTTCAACCACGCCGAGTGGGTGGAGGGGGTGGGGTGTCAGCGGGAGACTGGGGTGTCTGGGGGTGCTTTGGGGAGTGGGATTGTAGCGGAAGGGGGCAGGGGTGGGAGGCGAGTCAATCCAATAGAGGGTGAGGTGTGTGTTCTCATTTTGTCTGGGTGAGTGATTCTATCATTGGAGTTTGTTTGGTCTGGTTCGAGACGAAGTGAAAAGATGTATTTTATTGACCTCCCCCCCCTCCTTTAGCCCGTAGCCTGACATGACTGTACAGATACTTCACATTTCTATCGCGTTACCGCTAGTCTTCTCAACTGGATATCTTTGCCACTACAATTCTTGTGTTACCCCGTGAACTTGGGTGGGGAGGAGGCGGGGTGGGGTGGGGTGGGATGGGGTGGTTCTGGGGTTAACTGATACTGATGCTGAGTATTTAAAGGAATTCCAGGCAAGACCACGTCTACCGGTGTTAGAAAGCGCTTCACGGTTGATTGAACTCACGTCTTGTTGTTTTAACGTGGCCCCGCATCTAAGTTAAAGAGACGGACTACGTCAAATAACCAAGAAAATGGTGCGCGGTGGAGGCTACAGAGGGAGCCATTAGGAGCCCATCCCCCATATGTGAATTGGTGGGGGCGCGATTAGTAATGAAGATGTATTTACAACCGTCTGCAGGCAGGGAGGGTGGGTTTTGGTTGGCTTTACATCCAAAACTTAGATACTGTTTCATGATCTCAATGTTAAAGCAACGATACACAACCTGTTATATCGACCGAGTGATTTCATCTGTAGCAAAACGCTAAAGGTCAAAGTCTTCCCTCAGATTCTGGTTCAAGTTTTACACCGCCTGAGTGTCTAGTTTTTTTTATTCCAGTTACCGAAACACACCACCGCTCCCAGCAAAAAAAATATTTGGAAAAATAATAAAATAAATGCATAGACAGGCATGTCATCGTGTTGTGCACCATGAAAACACGGGGGGGAAAAAAGAAATAATAGTGTTTCCTTGCAGGTGTGACTAGGCAACAGGTACCCCGATCAGAGGGTGAATCAGGGGAAGTCACCAAGGGAGTAATGGCGATGACGCGCCACATAGGAACTGAGATCATACAGTGATGTCACGCTTCTAGATTCGTAATCCTAGGGATTGTTGTAAGCGTTGTTTAGTATATTCAATCTTCTAGATTCCTAATCCTTTGGATTGTTATAAGCGTTGTTTAGTATATTTAATCTTCTAGATTCCTAATCCTAGGGATTGTTGTAAGCGTTGTTTAGAATATTCAATCTTCTAGATTAGCAACCCTAAGGATTGTTGTAAGCAATTTTTTAATATAAATTTTTTTTTTAGATTCGTAATCCTAGGGGTTGTTGTAGGCGTTTTTTTTATTTTTTATAGTATATTCAATCTTCTAGAGTCGTAATCCTAGGGATTGTTGTAAGCGTTGTTAAGTCTTCCCGTGGAGACGAAATCAATTCTACTCGTTAGCTCCTTGTCTGATTATTAAACGGTTCTCAAACACTTGCGGTGGTCATCACAACGGTTTGAAGAAACGCCAGTTCAATGACACCAATAAAACACATTTAACGCGACTTGTTATATAACACTTACAAAAACTTACCTGGCTCATGCCCAGGTAACCAGGAAACACTTACCAAAACTTACCTGGCTCATGCCGAGGTAACCAGGAAACACTTACCAAAACTTACCTGGCTCATGACCAGGTAACCAGGAAAAACTTACAAAAACTTACCTGGCTCATGCCCAGGTAACCAGGAAAAACTTACAAAATTTTACCTGGCTCATGCCGAGGTAACCAGGAAACACTTATCAAAACTTACCTGGCTCATGCCCAGGTAACCAGGAAATAAAGATGACATTAAGGACAAGGCAGTAAGTAGGGGGATGGGGGGAGGGTGATAGGTGGACCGCGACAGGGTCTCGTTAGTCCGGAACGAGGAGACGTTGACGCCAACTTCACGGCGACCGTATCGGATGACCCAGGTGAAGGTCATGTCAGCTTAGCCTATGTTTGAGGCGGCTTGGTGTCCCCGTCATGGACTTATCAAGACTCAGGAATTCGAGGAATGGTTGGCTGAAAGAGTCGTGACTCCGGAATGCGATGTTTTTGTTTTGTTACATGATCCATGAAAAAAGTAAACCGTTATTTGACTCCTTCGTAAGAGAATTTGTAACATAGTTTTATTTTATTGTACATCTTATCAGTTACAGGCGCTCCTTCTATACAGAAGATTATTGCGTCCAACGTTTATCTATGTTTGTGTTTAGTCCCGCATTCTCATTACAGTTTTAAATGATGATAAAGTGTTGCCTTTCCTGGTTTCTTCAGGGCAAACCATCGCACGGCCGAACTCCGGTTGGGAAGAAAGAAAACTTGTATGCGTTTGTTCTTGTGTACGGAATAAGAAAGGTGTTTTTATCCTTAAGTCTAAGTGAGGGCCGTATTAAGTTTTCTATGTGTTGTATTCATCGCGTTGGTTAATGATCGTTGAGCTCTTCACAACCAACAGACGCACACACACATATACGCACACACAGCACAGCAAGGAAAAGAACAACGTATGAGGCGTTATAATTTATATAAGATAAAAACATATGAAGTGTTAGTATAACAATGAAACGAGTGACACTGAAGTCCAGCGATAGTTTGTCCACGTCAGGGCCATCATGTCGAGCTTTGGGTTCGCCTCGTTTAATAAAGGGTGCGATGTAGAGCAGCATAGATAATTACCTCCGACCTCACCCAGTTATAAATATAATGGTCCACCTAATTCTATAAAGCTTTAGTTTTAAAATTAGAAATATACCAATGTTTTTTAAATATATTTTTAAAAAAATAAAAGTTTCAATTAATCGCAAAATAAACTAACAATGACGTACTTGTTTTTTTAAAACAAAATTTTTTTCTGAAAAAAAAAAAAGTAGTATACCCGGATGAACTATATAAACACCAACATTAAGGCATATATGATCGTAACACTACCAATACCGTGGGCCCACATCGTCCAATCAATACATAGATGCCGTTCACGAGGACCAAATATGTGTGTGCCTCACGTTTCGGCTCACGCGGGTTCAAAAGTGGGCGGGTTGCTTGGTAGACGCTTCAGCCCCACCCACAACTTTGTGGACATGACTCGCACTTCGGTAACGCCGTGATGGTAGCAGACGATACTCATCCGCCTGCACCGGAAATAACTGAAGAATTCCAAAGAATTTTACATAAAAAACGTAGGGGCTGATCCTAAGCTAGCAAAGGATAAATGTCTTACGCGCGCGTGGCATCCCGGGATCGGATTTCATATGCAATACTTTCCGTTATCTTTGGAGATATCATTCCGATTTGTAAGAAGTAGGGAATGTCATTTCCGTCGGTCGGTACTGGTTGCCACCTCGCCTTATCATGGGTGTATTTAGGTATTCTCCTATAACGTCCGTGGGTTTCAATCTAAAGTTCATTAAAATAAGGGGGGGGGGGGAGAAACAAACTTTATGCTCGGCAACCGGTGGCAGAACATATCTATGTGTATCGTCGGGCATTCTCTTCCGGTTACATATGAGAGCAAAAGAGAAGATACGGGACTAGGAATTATGGGAGTCGGAAGTTATTAACCGAATTGATGTCAGCACGCGCTAATTTTTTTTCTTCTTTCTTTAATATAACTTACAACCCAATTAAACAACCCGTAAAAACAACGTTTGTGACTATTAGATCTGATCACTTATATATGAGACTTAACTAAAAGTATTGTTTATTTTAAATATAATACGCACCGCGCGACAAACATTTACAGGCTGAACGTGACTGAACTATCCTTGCTGTAAAACGGGGGAGGGGTGGTCATAGATGGCGGCACTGAACTCCGGTGACACGTGGAGGTGAACAAAAGCAGACGGTGACACACAGAGAGATGAACTAAAAGTGCGTTAATTTAAATACGGTACATTTGATCGATGTGAAATTTCGATACAATGCATTGTTTGGTGACACAAGTAGATGTGAAAAATTTCAGCTCAATGGGATCCCGGGAAGAGGGTCATGTTTTACTTTTGTTTTTCCGCCCGAACAAGACAAGACGGTGAAGTTAATATAAAGGATTTAAAAATGCGATATCGTACGGTTATTCCTCGGCGCACCCCACCATATGCCAACGTATATCTGCTACCTCGGCGCACCTCAGCATATCCCAACGTTTATCTGCTACCTCGGCGCACCTCAGCATATCCCAACATATATCTGCTACCTCGGCGCACCTCAGCATATCCCAACGTTTATCTGCTACCTCGGCGCACCTCACCATATCCCAACGTTTATCTGCCACCTCGGCGCACCTCACCATATCCCAACGTTTATCTGCTACCTCGGCGCACCTCACCATATCCCAACATATATCTGCTACCTCGGCACACCTCACCAAATCCCATAATATATCTGCTACCTTGGCGCACCTCACCATATCCCAACATATATCTGCTACCTCGGCGCACCTCACCATATCCCAACGTTTATCTGCTACCTCGGCGCACCTCACCATATCCCAAAATATATCTGCTACCTCGGCGCACCTCACCATATCCCAACGCAAATCTGCTACCAGATAGCATCCATATCATTTCTACGGGTATCCATTCCTTTCAGGATTTCCACATCAGTTTTTCCCCCACTATTTATGATTTTTAACTGTCAAAAAATTTCATCGCTGAAGTATTTCACAGTCGGGGTATTTCCCGTTAAAGTTACCGCGGGGGTGAAGGGAGTGAAGGGGGTGAACACAGCTCCGACATTAGTGTTTACGTTATCAACAAGAGTCTGCGAGTCATCTGAACAACTATTTGAAACACTAGGACACATATAGGACACCAGAAATGTACGACTGGACGAGGACAAGATTGAATACAACGACAGGCATATTGAAGGTGATCACGGGTCGTCAATAACCTCTTGTCACAATAGCCACCGGTCCCAATAGCCACTGGTCACAATAGCCACCGGTCATCAATAGCCACTGGTAACCAATCGCCACTGGTCATCAAAAGCCATTGGTCATCAATAGCCACTGGTCATCAATCGCCACTGGTCATCAATAACCACCGGTCATCACTAGCCACTGGTCATCAAAAGCCACCGGTCATCAATAGCCAATGATTATCAATAGCCACTGGTCATCACTAGCCACTGGCCATCAGAAGCCACCAGTCATCAATAGCCATTGATTATCAATAGCCACTGGTCGTCAACAGCCACCAGTCATCAATAGCCATTGATTATCAATAGCCACCGGTTATCACTAGCCATCGATCATTAATAGCCACTGGTCATCAATAGCTACTGGTCATCAATAGCCACAGGTTACAATAGTCACTGGTCATCAATAGCCACTGGTCATCAATAGCTACTGGTCATCAATAGCGACTGATCATCAATAGCCACTGGTCATCAATAGCCACTCGTCATCAACAGCCACCGGTCATCAATAGCCATTGATTATCAATAGCCACTGGTTATCACTAGCCATCGATCATCAATAGCCACTGGTCATCAATAGCTACTGGTCATCAATAGCCACAGGTCACAATAGCCACTGATCATCAATAGCCACTGGTCATCAATAGCTACTGGTCATCAATAGTCACTGGTCATCAATAGCCACCGGTTATCACTAGCCATCGATCATCAATAGCCACTGGTCATCAATAGCTACTGATCACAATAGCCACTGGTCATCAATAGCTACTGGTCATCAATAGCCACTGGTCATCAATCGTCACTGGTCATCAAAAGCCACTGGTCATCAATAGCCACTGGTCATCAATAGCCACTGGTCATCAATAGCCAATAGTCACAATAGCCACATGTCATCAATAGTCACTGGTCATCAATAGCCACCTCTCAACAATAGCCACCGGTCATCAATATTCACCGGTCATCAATAGCCACCGGTCATCAATAGCCACTGGTCATCAATAGCCACCTCTCAACAATAGGCACCGGTCATAAATATTCACCATTCATCAATAGTCACCGGTCCGAAGATTTATGATCATAGAAAAAGAGAATGCAATGAATAATGTGGCTCCGACCACTCGGCCCACAGGACGCAGTAGGGAAACCTTTGCCCCTCCCATTACTTAACATGACCTGATATAAATACTAGCTTCAGCAAAGAATCGCAGGTGTGGGGGGGGGGCGCCCGACACTCCAATAAATGATTAATCCCAAGCATGAGCCAGCAGCGGTGGTGGGGGTGGGGGCTAAAAATTCTAGAGGAGTAATCATTGACAAGCAGAAACAGCGGCGAAATCTAAAGCACTTACCCGTGATTGGATTTTGATTTGGTCCCTGGGGTGAACTCTATTACAACTCGTAGGATGTTGATTTAAATGGAGGTGTTTAGAGTGGTAGGGTTGGAGGATATGAGGTAAGTGAGAGGGTAGGTTGAGAAGTAGGAGACATAAAGTAGGGGGATTAGAGCGGGCTCAATAGGTTTTACTAGTGGTTGGGGAGGGGAGGTGAGTAGGTGAAGTGCGGTTGGTAGATGTGGTGGGTAATGTGGTGCGGGTTGGTGTGGTGGGTAGATGTGGTGGGTAGCTGGTGTGGGTTGGTGTGGTGGGTAGATGTGGTGGGTAAGTGTGGTGGGTAGGTGTGGTGGGTAGATGTGGTGGGTAGATGTGGTGGGTAGTTGGTGTGGGTAGATGTGGTGGGTAGCTGGTGTGGGTTGGTGTGGTGGGTAGATGTGGTGGGTAGATGTGGTGGGTAAGTGGTGTGGGTTGGTGTGGTGGGTAGATGTGATGGGAAGGTGTGGTGGGAAGGTGTGGTGGGTAGGTGTGGTGGGTTGGTGTGGGCTATAGATGTGGTGGGTAGGTGTGGTGGGTAGGTGGTGTGGGTTGGTGTGGTGGGTAGAGAGGACTAGGGAATGGGGCTGGAAAAGTGTTTGACGTTAAATTAATTGATACGTTTTACTTCTTACTCTTACTAATTGGGAAGCGTTTTTCAAAACGTGTTTTATGTTAAAATTCTATTCTTTCAATTGAAATCTTAATTGAAAGCAATAAATAAAAAAATCTCCATTTTTAACGAGCAGTTTTAAAAGTCTGTCCAGAAACTCTTAAAAATTTATTTAAAAAACAAGTTTTTCACTAAGAATCCTTTATCTACTAGACATAACTATAAGGATGCTCATTATAATACGCAGGACAAAACCATCCGAAAATACCAAATTCTTGTTATGTCTCGTAAAAAGTGTTTTATATAATGTCAATGTAATGCGCACCTCATTGCGCGACAGGAAAGGTTGTAAACAAAATGAGGCGTGAGACTGCATTGACACTTTGGATTTGACCGCAGCAAAGTTTTTATTTTTATTTTTTTATATTCGTTTTATTTGTGTATGTCCGTTGTAAAAGGCTCTTTGTCTAAACGTTCGCTGTTTTTTTTTTTGCGTCATATCAGGCTAACCCTTACCTTGTTTACGTTCTTCCATTTACATGAAAGGTTCTTAAACAGAATCCGCCCCACGACACTCTATCTCAAAAATTAAGGTGATACATAGAGATAAATATAAATTTTTAAATAATTTAAAAACTCAATAATTCAATTACAGTACATTCGATTTATCTGAAACTTTGATACCTAATTTTTATCATCGGCACGAGTATGCCTGCAAAATTTCAGCTCGCTAGCTTACGAGGAAATGGGTTAAAAATCGATCCAAAGTTTTTTTGGGCACACACCGCTCAGAAAACACAAGTTAATATAACGGATTAAAAAAAAGAAAGAAATGATCTCCCATACTAGTAAACAAAATGAGGGATAGGACTGCAATCAGGCTTATACAAAATTAAATGGAAAAGACGTAAACAAGATATGGGTTAGCCTGACCGGACGTAACAAAACAGCTGATTCCATGTTCGAGGCAGACGCTGCTAGGTTTATTGTAGACATTTAGAGCTGTGTAGGTGTAGAGTAGCAAATTGAAATCGAGATTTTCAAACATCTAGAATTTAATATTTATACTAGTCATCTGGTTATACAAAAAAGTATTTCTCTTTTAGATTTTAACTTTAGTTGAACAAAGATTAAAAACAAAACAGAAACAAGAGTATAAGATTTCATTTCAGAAACATGATCCAAGCTGACAAATAATATAGGGATTTTAACAAAGTTGCATAATGAAGTTGATATTTTTAACTCATAATGTTTGTAAAAAATAAATAAATTTAAAACATAAATAAACAATCAGACACGCAATGAAAAATGCCACTTTGTAAATGCACGCCACGTTTACACAACGCTACTTAGGTAAAACAGACAATCTCGACTAATGTTGACTTTACAAAGTGTAAGACGTAAACCTGGAGTCGAATCACCACCAAAAAAAAAATCTGGATGACAGAGAGGGTAAGCAGCAAGAAGCCATGTTTACCATTAATCTTACGTGTCACTTGAATTAATGGCAAATGTACAATAAACAGTGCTGACAAGTTAAATAGATAGCATCTCTGTACTGAATATGTTTCTGTGTTAAATATTGTCGGGAATTTAGGGCGGTTAGGGCGCTTGAGTATGTTTGGTCTTTGAGGTGCCGCGGGACGAGCGATCGAGTCCAGGTGGCCAGAGGTGCGAACTGCTCGCTTGAATTGAGAAAATAAACAGAAGAACGACACTTGGAGCTTCACAATATTGATACTCTTGGCAAACACATGTGCTGAACATGGATAAGTGTGACAAACCACTTACCTGTTTAACGAAGATAATGTGACGTGTCAAACAACCATTCCAGGATCAGGTTCAGTGATCTTTACGATGTTTCTGAAATAAAAGTACAAGCGAGTTTAAAAGTCATCAGTATTATAGTTCATTATCTGTGGCAAGAGCCAATGTAAATCAAGACAGAAAAAAAAAACCATCGTTAACATTAAGACAGAAGACCAAATCATTGTTCACATTAAGACAGGAGGCAGGAGGCCAAACGTCGTTCAAATTAAGACAGGAGACCAAAACATGGTTCACATTAAGACAGGAGACTAAAATATGGTTCACATTAAGACAGGAGGCCAAACGTCGTTCATATTAAGACAGGAGACAAAAACATGGTTCACATTAAGACAGGAGACCAAAACATGGTTCACATTAAGACAGGAGACCAAAATATGGTTCACATTAAGACAAGAGACCAAAACATGGTTCACATTAAGACAGGATACCAAAACATGGTTCACATTAACACAGGAGATTAAAACATGGTTCACATTGACACAGGAGACTAAAACATGGTTCACATTAAGACAGGATACCAAAACATGGTTCACATTAACACAGGAGACTAAAACATGGTTCACATTGACACAGGAGACTAAAACATCGTTCACATCAAGACAGGAGACCAAAACATCGTTCACATTAAGACACGAGACCAAAACATCTTCCACACTAAGACAGGAGACAAAAACATGGTTCACATTGAGACAGAAAACAAATAGGAACCTGAATGTGAAAATAATTAATAACAAAATGTTGGAAACTAGCCACCATTTACACAGAGAAAGTCTCCATTTTGACGTTTTGTATGAACATAATTTACATGATTAAGGAACGCCGCTCATCGTTTGAAGTGCTCACCTAGCATTAAAAAAAAATAAAAAATAAACTATTTTTGACAAAAACAACTGACGTTCAAACATTGATGTGAAGGAGCCAACAAAATCTCATTCAATATGCGGTCAGGTCAGCTGCACCTGCCCCCCACCCACACCCACTCCCAGTATCAAGTTTTTACTGGAATACATTTGAATGTAGTATGAGGCTTGCTGGGTTTATTTAGTGTAAACTAAACCTCAACGGCTTTAAATGTATTATTTTAACATTTAGGCAGGGTCGAACCTACTTTATAATATTTAAGCGGGCCCCTTTTTGTTTTCCGCATATAAATCAGAGGTATACAGAAAAGGTGTAGAGAAAGTCAGGAAAAAATTATTGGGAAATGAAAAGTGTCTGAAACATTGGTTGGCATCATGCGTACGAAACTTTCATTAAACTGCTTTAAAAAAAGTTGTTGTGAGTCAAATTCTGAAGTATACCAACCACTGCTCAAAATAAAGAGCAGTTTTAAAAGCAGCTAGTCCAATTCCCGTACTTTATTTCGGGGTAAACACAACCAAATCAAGCAGTATTTTGTTTTGGGGGTCTCGCATTGTCCATACAATTGGGAGCATTAAGTCAAATGAAGATAGGCTATGTGTTTCTAAAAAAATAGAAATGGAATCGGCATTAGATTTTTTTAAAATGAGAGGGTTGGGAGGGAGGGGTGTAGTAAAAAGCAACCATTTTTTTTCACAGACACACACACACCAAAAATAATAATAATAGAATTAAACAAATTTAAAATATTTTTTTAAAAATTGCGAAAGTCCAGATCTTTGACAGCATGATGGATTGCGGGTAGTGATTTAGTTTCTCTACAGTACAGACGCACATTTTTCAATACGAGAATACAAAAACTCAAATGTCTAACGGCTCATTTTCTTTTCACAAAAAGCATAACAAGAGCACCATAACACCATATCTCACATTGAGACAACTCAATAAGCCTTCGTTTATTTACATTACATGCAATGACCTCCCGTGATCTTTCCCTCAAGCAGTGACGAAGCACACATTGACAGAAGCAGTGACGAAGCACACATTGGCAGAAGCAGTGATGAAGCACACATTGGCAGAAGCAGTGACGAAGCACACATTAGCAGAAGCAGTGACGAAGCACACATTGACAGAAGCAGTGACGAAGCACACATTGACAGAAGCAGTGACGAAGCACACATTAGCAGAAGCAGTGACGAAGCACACATGGGCAGAAGCAGTGACGAAGCACACATTGGCAGAAGCAGTTCGAAGCACACATTGACAGAAGCAGTGACGAAACACAAATTGACAGTAGCAGTGACGAAGCACACATTGGCAGATACTTAAATCTTCACTTAAAATCCGGACTTAAATTATTTTTCCAATGTAGTCATTTTCCTTCAAGTTTAATATTTGTTTTTTCTTAAAAGACATTGTTCAATTGGACTTCATAAAATTAAAATAATAAGACATCAGATTTCAAAGCAGGGTAGTGACTGAAGTATTAATTTCCAAGTACGTTTATACCGTATGTTATTTTTTTTTTTAAGATTAAAGTTTTTAGAAAACTGCCATCAATAAGCTTAGGACGCAATAATCTTCTATATAGAAGGAGCGCCTGTAACATATAAGATTGAACTATATCGTTTAAGTCAACAATCAGTACATTGACTGACAATTCAATATCGCTAAATAAAATTACTCTAATAAAAATCATAACACATGGTGTCTATTGTTGTTTGTGGAGCACGTTTCTAAACCAAGATCTTTATTCTCGTGATATTTCTTTACAGCCAACATCCTCACAAGCTGTGACAATTTTACAGTTATTAATGGAGACGTGAGCCTTGCCATTTATTTTTTTTTTAAAATAAAACATTTCAAATAGAGCAGGGCTGCGATAAAGACCATCAAAAAAGTTTTAATTTATTATTTTTATCACACGATTCTTTTCTGTATCTTAATTTATTATTTTTCTTCTAAAAGATACAAAATCTTATTTCAAATGTAAGTTGCCCTTAAACTGTTTTTGAGATAACTGGTTGAGTTGAATCGCAAGTATTGGGTATACAATTTAGTATACATGTTTAATATAAGTTAAGCCAAAAAAACATTTGCTAATAAATTAAAAGGGAGGAGAGCTTAGTTCTGTAGCTAACTCTCTCTAGATGGAGGTACAGATGTTCCCACGGAGGTACAGATGGTCAGACGGAGGTACAGATGGTCACATGGAGGTACAGATGGTCAGACGGAGGTAAAGATGGTCACATGGAGGTACAGATGGTCAGACGGAGGTACAGATGGTCACACGGAGGTACAGATGGTCACATGGAGGTACAGATGGTCACATGGAGGTACAGATGGTCAGACGGAGGTACTGATGGTCACATGGAGGTACAGATGGTCACATGGAGGTACAGATGGTCAGACGGAGGTACATATGGTTAATGGAGGTACAGATGGTCACATGGAGGTACAGATGGTCAGACGGAGGTACAGATGGTCAGACGGAGGTACAGATGGTCACATGGAGGTACATATGGTCAGACGGAGGTACAGATGGTCAGACGGAGGTACAGATGGTCACATGGAGGTACAGATGGTCACATGGAGGTACAGATGGTCAGACGGATGTACAGATGGTCAGACGGAGGTACAGATGGTCACATGGAGGTACAGATGGTCAGACGGAGGTACAGATGGTCAGACGGAGGTACAGATGGTCAGACGGAGGTACAGATGGTCAGACGGAGGTACAGGTGGTCAGACGGAGGTACAGATGGTCACATGGAGGTACAGATGGTCACATGGAGGTACAGATGGTCAGACGGAGGTACAGATGGTCAGACGGAGGTACAGATGGTCAGACGGAAGTACAGATGGTCACATGGAGGTACAAATGGTCAGACGGAGGTACAGATGGTCAGACGGAGGTACAGATGGTCA
>MUZC01002543.1:315915-331116 GCA_002072015.1 Radix auricularia
GGAGGTACAGATGGTCACATGGAGGTACAGATGGTCAGACGGAGGTACATATGGCCACATGGAGGTACAGATGGTCAGACGGAGGTACAGATGGTCAGACGGAGGTACATATGGCCACATGGAGGTACAGATGGTCAGACGGAGGTACAGATGGTGAGACGGAGGTACATATGGCCACATGGAGGTACAGATGGTCAGACGGAGGTACAGATGGTCACATGGAGGTACAGATGGTCAGACGGAGGTACAGATGGTCAGACGGAGGTACAGATGGTCAGACGGAGGTACAGATGGTCAGACGGAGGTACATATGGTCACATGGAGGTACAGATGGTCAGACGGAGGTACAGATGGTCAAACGGAGGTAGAGATGGTCACATGGAGGTACAGATGGTCAGACGGAGGTACAGATGGTCAAACGGAGGTAGAGATGGTCACATGGATGTACAGATGGTCAGACGGAGGTACATATGGCCACATAGAGGTACAGATGGTCAGACGGAGGTACAGATGGTCAGACGGAGGTACAGATGGTCAAACGGAGGTAGAGATGGTCACATGGAGGTACAGATGGTCAGACGGAGGTAGAGATGGTCACATGGAGGTACAGATGGTCAGACGGAGGTACAGATGGTCAGACGGAGGTACAGATGGTCAGACGGAGGTACAGTTGGTCAGACGGAGGTACAGATGGTCACATGGAGGTACAGGTGGTCACATGGAGGTACAGAGGGTCACATGGAGGTACAGATGGTCAGACGGAGGTACAGATGGTCACATGGAGGTACAGATGGTCAGACGGAGGTACAGATGGTCACATGGAGGTACAGATGGTCAAACGGAGGTAGAGATGGTCACATGGAGGTACAGATGGTCACATGGAGGTACAGATGGTCACATGGAGGTACAGATGTTCACATGGAGGTACAGATGGTCAGACGGAGGTACAGATGGTCAAACGGAGGTACAGATCCCCAAAGAAGTTAAAGCCAACAAATGTTCAACTTTAAAAAAAAAAGAGTAAAAATTAAAATAAATAAATAAATAAAAATAACACAATAAAAAAGAAGAAATTGATTGTGCCGCATTCCCAGAACTATAAAATATAGTCAGGTTAATCTAAGTTCTTATAAGACCCAGACATCAAAAAACTGATTTAAGATTCACTTTTCACGCCCCACGTGTATTTTAGTTGTCGATACAAAAATAGTCATAGACGTACCATATCCTAAAAAAAAAATACTCGACATATTTCCGACTTTCCAACCAAAGGAGCCGAATAAAGACTTCATTCTACAAACGATAATTCAAACTAACAATAAGTTGTTTGGTCGGGCGCCAGGGGCTTAAAAAAACCGATGGAATTCCCCGCCACAGACGCCAAAAAACTAAGAAACTGTTAGCTCTTCAAAGATATGGCTAAACTCATTGACTTTATGATATACTTTTTAACTGATTGACTTGTTTTGAATTGACTTCTTGACAAGCGTTATACTCTAACCCTCTGTTCAACTCTTCACCACTCCCTTCCTCATCATATTGTATGCCTAAGGTTCTCTTTGTTTGAACATTTTTGCTTTTTAAATTTTGTTTATCCGCCCCCTTATTACTAATTGCGTTTGTAAGCCCATTCCCAATAAATGTTATCTAAATTGTGATAACAATACCCAACAGTCTTCGCGTGGACTACACAGCCAACATTATCGAGCTCCGAGGATGTGGCCAAGCAGTGGCATCACTAGGGGGGTGCGGTGGGGGGCGGGCCGCCTCGGGTGACACCATTGGGGGGAGGGGTGACACCAGAATGTAAAATTGTATATATTCCCGTTATTTGGCACAGGAAAACTCGGAGGAGTTCTATGGGTTAAATCGTGAGGGGGTGACACCATGAGCTACCGCCCCGGGTGACACCAACCCTAGTGACGCCTCTGTAGCCATGGATTCTAACTAAAAATTTAGGCAAGTTACATACAGGGAGAGGTAGCCCCCCCCCCCATCCCACCCCCGTACCCGTGTTGTAAAGAATCTTTCGAGAATTCACTTTAAAAATGTCTATTTCAAAAGTTTAAAACGAAGATTTAACAATATCTCACAGAATTTTTCCTAAATCCCGAAATTCGGATACAGTTTTTTAAACCGATTCCACACAGCAACGTTAATTCAATAAGATATCTGTGCCGTACATGACGACGTCCCAATCATCGCTCACACATGAAACAGTTTAAACTTGCAGATAATACCCACCAAGAAACTATCAATAGACGCAGCAATGGGACGGGGGCAGAGGGGAGGGGGATATATCAAACTATTGACACAGTGTAACGAAAACAGGGGGATTAAACGTGTAAACAAAGTTTACGCTTGCTGTTCTTGTCTTATCTCTTACATACGCTCCTTCAATACAGATCATTATTGCGTCCCGCGCTTATCCATGGTTTATCAAATCTGGATTTTTTTAGTGCTACGAAGATTAACGAATAATTAATCGATTAATCATTAAAAAATTAATGGAATACAATTAATTTGATGGATTAAAATTCGATTAAAATTTCAGAAAATTTTTAAAATATTTTTTCTCCAATTTATTAATAATTTAAATTTTTTTGTTACTTCCATACTTTTCCCTCGTATTATTATTATTTTTTAAGACGCGTTTATGTAAACAAAACGGTTTTTCTTCTTTATTTTTTGCATAGCAGAATAAATTTGCTGTGTTACATCACAAAATTAGGGCTCATGGAATTACCACGACTTAACCGATTTCGCGAAATAATGAATCGCAACTTAACAGAATCGATATATGCCTAATAAAAATATAATTACTCCAAATTAATTGATTAATTTGTTTCTAGATTAATCGAACTTAAAAAAAAAAAATCAGTACCAGCCCTAATTTGCTATTAGAGTTTTGAATTTAGGAGAGTCTTAACGAATAATGATTGTGGATCTACTTAAAAAATATCCGAATTCCTCCATATTTTGCTAAGTCTTACATTTAACAAAATCCAAAATCCTATTGATCTAACAAACATTTGCAATGTAGATCACAGTCAAAAATCAAAAATACTTTTATTTCTAACTGATGCATTAAAACTCGCCTGTATAGTGCCCCCCCGCCCCGCGGAGACCCTCAAATGAAAGTATATTTAGCCCGCTGACCGTTGTCTGCACATAGACAGTACATGTACACAATGGGGCCAGATCTATTAGCCCGCTGACCGGTGTCTGCACGTAGACAGTACATGTCCACAATGGGGCCAGATCTATTAGCCCGCTGACCGGTGTCTGCACGTAGACAGTACATGTACACAATGGGGCAAGATCTAACAAGAAAATAATCGCTTTAACTGATGGACTCTATACCCTACCCAAAAATTTATTTGTAGCTGGTAGCCAAGGTGAGAACAACTAGCTCCCTCTTTCCCTTTTTCCGATCCTACATGAGATTCCCGAAAAGGGAGCACATGGTGTCACAGATCCCTGGAGTACTTAATACGCCATCAGGTGTTCGGACATCAGGTGTACGGCCATTAGATGTACGGCCATTAGGTTTCGGACATCAGGTGTACGGCCATTAGATGTACGGCCATCAGGTGTACGGCCATCAGATGTATGGCCATCAGGTGTACGGCCATCAGGAGTACGGCCATCAGGTGTACGGCCATCAGGTGTACGGCCATTAGATGTACGGCCATCAGGTGTACGGCCATCAGGTGTACGGCCATCGTATGTACGTATGTGAAGACGATAGAAGCTCGATTGATTTGAGAATAATCAAATAAGATATTACCTACCCCTACGAGCAAGGGATTGTGTGGCTAGCAAAATGACTCTGCTTTCCCCAAGCGATGTAAGGGGCCCATTAAACCCCGGGAACCTTGCCAGCACCGAGGCCGGGGACCCAAGGCTCTCTGTGGCTCTCGGTACGGGCTCTCTGTGGCTCTCGGTACGGGCTCTCGGTACGGGCTCTCTGTGGCTCTCGGTACGGGCTCTCTGTGGCTCTCGGTACGGGCTCTCTGTGGCTCTCGGTACGGGCTCTCTGTGGCTCTCGGTACGACAGCCCAGCGCGCTAGACCACCGCGCCCCCCTTTTGTCGTCGTGATACTAAACTAAACTATTTAATGAAAACCCCGCAGATATGACGAAAGTTAAACCATCAAGGCAATGTCTGTGAGATAATGATCCTATTTTTTTCGTGAATACATACATTCACCATGCTGAGGAACCGTATCTTTTTAAATAGTCTGACGAAAAACCCCTTTTCTTGTTATCAACTTCAACATTAGTATGTATTCAGAGAGAAAAAACAACAACAACACAGTCTATGATCTGATAAGTTGTCCGACGCGTGCTATAACAACTGAAGCAGATCTTCCACTACGACAGATGTTCAACAACACAATTCTTGAGAATAGAACAAACGTGGGGGACGCAGAGGCGTCACTAGGGTTGGTTTCACCCGGGGTGGTAGCTCATGGTGTCACCCCCTAACGATTTAACCCAAAGAACTCCTCCGAGTTTTCAAGTACCAAATAAAGGGACTATATAGAATTTTACAGTCTGGTGTCACCCCCCCCCCCTAATGGTGTCACCCGGGGCGGCCCGCCCCCACCGCAACCCTCTAGCGCCGCCACTGGGGGGATGCACTTATCAAACTCATTACCCAGTTTGAGGCCAATTGTCAATTGTAGTGGTTTTAATGGGGATAGGATAAGACGATTTCTTGGCTTACATGACGGATATTTCAAACTAAGTAATCTATAGACTAACAGTCGTGTACTGGGGGAATAGCTTTGCCCACTGAGCTGATGTAATGGTTAAATATATCGGCCAGTACATTGGTCAGTCTCCACCGCACTGTTGGGTATTGATGCCAGAGGTTGGGCTCGTCAACAAAGTTCTCAAGAACCAAGCTGAGGTGTTAACCAGAGTTGAGAAACGTTGGATTCAACAAAACTTCTCGCTGCAACTGTTCGTCTGAGGTTTGTTTGGAGACACTGAAGTCTACGCTAAAAAAACAACAACTCAATTACTTTATCACACGGGTGTTACACAGTTTGAAGGTGGGTAGTGAGGGACATTGATGAAGTTCTTTCCCTCAGTCTGTACAAAAGTGGAAGTAATTTAGAGTCATGAGTAGGGACGTGGGTGACGGACGTGCTCTCCCCCTGGGGCGCCATTATTTCAGCTTCTATTAAGGGCCCACTGAAACTATTTGACAAAGCCCTGTCCGTGCAGCCTTGACCCGACAAACAACGTCAGGAAAATATGTTATTCTGTATATATAGGATCAAATCAAATCCCAGAAATGCCTTTAAATTATTTATTATAATAAACAATAATGTCAGTGTCAATAAATCCCTAGTAGAGTTTGGTGTCATAAACAAGTAGATTAAATGAGCTGCAGAAAGTCACAGAATGGATTGATGTGTTTTAAAATATAGGAAGCTAAACATATGTTTAACAGATCTCTCTTATACTAGGAAGTCAAACATATGTTTAACAGATCTCTCTTATAGTAGGAAATCAAACATATGTTTAACAGATCTCTCTTATAGTAGGAAGTCAAGTATATGTTTAACAGATCTCTCTTATAGTAGGAAGTCAAGCATATGTTTAACATATCTCTCTTATAATAGGAAGTCAAGCATATGTTTAACAGATCTCTCTTATAGTAGGAAGTCAAGCATATGTTTAATAGATCGCTCTTATAGTAGGAAATCAAACATATATTTAACAGATCTCTCTTATAGTAAGAAATCAAACATATGTTTAACAGATCTCTCTTATAGTAGGAAGTCAAACATATGTTTAACAGATCTCTCTTATAGTAGGAAGTCAAACATATGTTTAACAGATCTCTCTTATAGTAGGAAATCAAGCATATGTTTAACAGATATACCTTATAGTAGGAAATCAAACATATATTTAACAGATCTCTCTTATAGTAGGAAATCAAACATATGTTTAACAGATCGCTCTTATAGTAGGAAATCAAACATATGTTTAACAGATCTCTCTTATAGTAGGAAGTCAAGTATATGTTTAACAGATCTCTCTTATAGTAGGAAGTCAAGCATATGTTTAACATATATCTCTAATAATAGGAAGTCAAGCATATGTTTAACATATCTCTCTTATAGTAGGAAGTCAAGCATATGTTTAATAGATCGCTCTTATAGTAGGAAATCAAACATATATTTAACAGATCTCTCTTATAGTAGGAAGTCAAGAATATGTTTAATAGATCGCTCTTATAGTAGGAAATCAAACATATATTTAACAGATCTCTCTTATAGTAGGAAGTCAAGCATATGTTTAACAGATCTCTCTTATAGTAGGAAGTCAAGCATATGTTTAATAGATCGCTCTTATAGTAGGAAATCAAACATATGTTTAACAGATCTCTCTTATAGTAGGAAATCAAGCATATGTTTAACAGATATCCCTTATAGTAGGAAATCAAACATATATTTAACAGATCTCTCTTATAGTAGGAAATCAAACATATGTTAAACAGATCTCTCTTATAGTAGGAAGTCAAACATATGTTTAACAGATCTCTCTTATAGTAGGAAGTCAAACATATGTTTAACAGATCCCTCTTATAGTAGGAAGTCAAACATATGTTTAACAGATCCCTCTTAGTGCTCGTGAGCGGTTTATCACTAACAAGCGTCAACGAGTCAACAACCCTCCCTCGGTACTGTGCCAGGGGTGACAACCGCCACACGACACGCCACGACCGCCACCCCCAACACATCTCTCCGCCACTATCACCTCCGCCGCCTTACCACACGGCAGATAACGGGCAATGTCCCCACTCGGCGCTCGCCGTGATAACAGGGCCGACAATAGGGACTGAGGGGGGGGTGTGGGTCTTCATGCTTTGTCTGGTGTGTCCAATGAACTGACGTTTACCACACGGCCCACTTGAGGTTATCTCATGAGAGAGATATACCTACATTACAATGGGAATACCCACATATGACACGCCCACCTGGCTACATTTAGGGGGCGTGGGTTGTAAGGGGGGGGGACTGCGGTTCTGATACTGTTTTAGAGGTGCCGAGTGGTTTGAAAGAAAACAAATTAGGGCTGTAATCGATTAATTTATAATTAATCGTTAACTTTTGAAAAATTACCGAATAATTAATCGATACTTTTGATTAAGGCTAAAAATAAGATGTATGACGTCATTAAACTAAAATTTCAAGGCAATTCACATTTTTTATATAGGGTTCTTCATTTCTAAAACCGGAAAACGCCATAGCTCATTTCGTAATGTTCTTTTTTTTATTACATTTTAGCGGAACAGTGTTTTGAGGCATAAATACAGTCAAATCACTATGTTCTCAAAATTGTTAGCTTAATAAAATTAAGAAATTGTTTTTTATTTTGCAAGTCCAATAAGCTGTCTTAAATTAACGAAGAATTAAAAATTAGCTGATACGATCAATCGTTCTCAATTTTTACCTTACAAAAGATACATAATTTAGATATAATATTTCTATTAATAGATTTCCGCCATATTATGAACATCCCTATAGATATAAGTAGTTCAATATAATATTATGCCAATGAATTTGAATTTTGTCATTGTTAATTAAGTAAAAAATATGTTTTAATTGTTGACACCATTTTCCTAATAAAACAGCTTATGTCAACGTTTACTCTTTAAAAATCTTTTTTTTTTAAATGGAGAAATTTGTACGTAAAAAATTCAACTATTTTTTTTATTATTAATCATTGATTATCTATTGATAAATCTTTATTATCATTGAAACGATGTTCCATAGGTAATAGCCTTTTTATCGATTAAAATAATTTTAATCAATAAAAATTGTTACCGATTAATCGAGATATTAATCGATAATTTCCGCAGCCCTAAAACACAAAGCATTGACATCAGTAACATCTATGGGATCAAAGACATGACAGACACGTCGATCTTTGTCCTCATCGCTTGAAGGACTTTGATAAGGTTGATGTGACTAACGAGAGACCCACAAATTGGAGGGTGATATCACAAAGCCTATGATCGGGTTTATCAATAAAACGTTTCTTTGATATTATTGTACGCACGTAGGACAGACAACGTTGGTGTCAACAGCAAACATTTTATCGACATTGTACGCATGTAGAGGAAAGTGTCGTGTGTCAGTTGATAGTGTCGTGTGCCAGATGAAAGTGTCGTGGGTCAGATGAAAGTGTCATGTGTCAGTTGATAGTTTCGTGTGTCAGATGAAAGTGTCGTGTGTCAGATGAAAGTGTCATGTTTCAGATGAAAGTGTTGTGTGTCAGATGAAAGTTTTGTGTGTCAGATAAAAGTGTCGTGTGTCAGTTGAAAGTGTTGTGTGCCAGTTGACAGTGTCGTGTGTCAGATGAAAGTGTCATGTGTCAGTTGATAGTGTCGTGTGTCAGAAAAAGTGTTGTGTGTCAGATGAAAGTGTCAGATAATTGTGTCGAGTGTCAGATGAAAGTGGTGTGTGCCAGATGAAAGTGTCGTGTGTCAGATGAAAGTGTCGTGTGTCAGATGAAAGTGTCGTGTGTCAGATGAAAGTGTCGTGTGTCAGATGAAAGTGTCGTGTGTCAGTTGATAAAGCCGTGTGTCAGTTGATAGTGCCGAGAATCAAATAAATGAGTCGAAAGTGTTAAGCAGTAACGATGTAGTTGTTTCGGTATAAAAGACTAGGGGGGACAAAAAAGCTAATGAGCACCAACATTAAAAAGCCAAACGATGTGGTGCGATACATCTAGGTGTTAAATTTGAAGTAGAGCTGGCTGATTGTTAATGCAGCTCGAGCTATTTGCTTGTTGAATAAAGCTAGACGATACATTGTTAGTTCCACGCACGAGTTGTTTGGAACCGGGTCTACGGATGCAAGTCAAGAGGGTTGCGGGGCTGCTAGCCCCATAGATGGGACTATAAACAATTACCGGTATGTAATTAAGGCCGCTCACTCGTGGCTGGTTATAAGTTAAGACTTCGTAGATATTGCTTAATGTATTGGGGGAAAAAAGTGCTATCTTCCAATTACAATCTTCCATCTATGAAAACAGTACATGTAATTCTCGCTGGATAGAGAGTAGCCGTGTGACGTCATATACCTTGGGTTGGATAAAAGAGCTTGCCGATGAGTTTACCGATTACTTTGTGACTCTCGAGGACACTTGACCAAGATGACAACATCTATTGGAGTGTATACTGCGTGACCAAGTGCTGGCTGGCAGAGGCGTCACTAGGGTTGGTGTCACCCGGGGCGGTAGCTCATGGCGTCACCCCCTCGCGATTTAATCCACGGAACTCCTCAGAGTTTTCCCGTGCCAAAAAAACGGGAATGAATAGAATTATACATTTTGCTGTCACCCACCTGATGGTGTCATCCGGGGCGGCCCGCACCCACCGCACCCCCCCCTTAGTTGCGCCACTGCTAGCTGGTCGTACCAACGTGCTGATAACAACATGATAATCAGATCATGTCTTTTATCCCTTGCAATTTGTCGAAAACAGCTTTTAAATAATTCCCAAAATAACACAACAAACAATGTTAAGAAATTTTCCAAACATTTTCCTTACATTTAAGTTCTGTGGTAGACTATAGTCTATAGGTTTATTTTACAACAAAAAAAACGAGCTAAAAACAAAAAACCTCCATGTGCCTACTAACTTCTAAGTATTCTCAGTAACGAATACTCTGAGTGGCTTAAATATTTTACTTTACTGTGAAACTACATGGGACAACACTGGATTATTCGACAATAAGTAATATCCACAACTGTAATGACTAAAAAGATCAAACATAACATAGGAGCATCACCAATTTTACGTGTAAGGTGCGTAGGTCCGTGTCTAAAGTAAAAATAAATTGTTTGCACAGAATCCATTTTTTGTGCTTCTTCTTCTTCGTTCTCAATATTGAACATTGAGTTTTGCGTGCCACGAGTTTTGCGCCAATTGGCCCGTGGTCTCCGACTTCAGCCTGCTGTATTTTCTGGATTTGCTTCCATAGCCTTTGGTCAGCCAAGACCATCTGCAAGGCAGCAGTTTTTTTGGCAAGTGATGCAGCGTTCACATGCGACGGCTAAGGGTTCCACGCATTGCCCCGCCGCTTTTCGCCCATTTGGAGCTGGGTGGGACTCGGGGACGCCCTGGGCCCCGGGAGCGGGTCCCTGGCTTCCCATGGATTCGTGCCCGTGACCATCGGAGCGCCAGTCGAGCGCGCTTGCCACTCGACCACCGCGGTCCCCCATTTTTTGTGCAATACTTAAGGATATTTGCTACGCGGTAATCCTAAAACTGCTGCGAGGCGTCGGTCAGATATCTACACGGCCGCGCAGTTTAAAGGGAACATTGAACATCACAAGAGTCGAGTATACACGTTGTCATGGAAACGAAAATTACATTAATGTGCATTTACAAACAAACAAAAATTTTTCAGTCCCCAAAAAACTCCAGAAAGTTTGTAAGATTGAGTTCAAGCCTTAAAACAAGTGATCGTCTGCTCATTATGTGGGCCACGAAGCGCAAGTTAGGTGCCAACTATACCCTAACTCCTGTCCACACCCCACGTGACACCCCTCTAGCCATGCCCCCGTCCACCCGCCGCCAACATTCAACTACCGCTGCTCTACTCAAATGTAAGACTTAAAACAACACTACTCGTGACCTTTCTGAACCGGCTCACGTGGGAGCACCTGTCTGGAAGGTGGCTGCGACAGGTTGGTAGTGTGGGGTGGGGAGGGGGTGTGAGCAAGAGACAGGTGAGAGGTACATCAGTCAACACAGACAGGTTGCTCCCCCACCCCCGACTCCACTAACACCCCGACATACATGTTGCTCCCCCCACCTCCGACCCCATTAACACCCCCGGGATATATGAAGGTGAATCAACTGATGTTTTATTTACAAAGAGGGCCAAAAGGGGAGGTTATTCCAGCTGTTGGCTCAACATCAACGAGTCGGTGCTGGAGACGGTAAAAGTAGACCGGGGGTTTGAATATAGGATGGGAGTTATATACACATCTATAGTTAAGATGGGAGTTATATACACATCTATAGCTAAGATGAGAGTTATATACACATCTATAGTTAAGATGGGAGTTATATACACATCTATAGTTAAGATGGGAGTTATATAAACATCTATAGTTAAGATGGGAGTTATATACACATCTATAGTTAAGATGGGAGTAATATACACATCTATAGTTAAGATGGGAGTTATATACATATATATAGTTAAGATGGGAGTTATATGCACATCTATAGTTAAGATGGGAGTTATATACACATTTGTAGTTAAGATGGGAGTTATATACACATCTATAGTTAAGATGGGAGTTATATACACATCTATAGCTAAGATGGGAGTTATATACACATCTATAGTTAAGATGGGAGTTATATACACATCCATAGTTTAAGGTCCGGGTAAATGATGCATCCCAATTCTTTTTACGGCGTCCCGATCTATGATTGACGTCACTCATTTTGACCACTATGTCCAGTGGCGTATCCAAAGTTAGCTCCACCCTGATGAGTTTCGTCCCTTGACTCCATGACGAACCGAAAAACCTCAGCAGCCAGCTCATTATTTCGTCCCTCAATTGATATTCAGGAAAACAATATCACCCCCACCTCCCCCCACCCNCACCCACCCACCCACATACTGCGCAGTGCTGCAAGGCATTGATTAATCGATTCTTTCGCCACATACAAAATCAACCTCCTGAATTGGTGGGAGGGGCGGGGGCTATTGTCTTTAAAAACCCATCGCACAAAACGATGCCAAAGATTGTTCAACTGAAATCACGTGAACAGCTTTACCAGACAGGAAAACCTGGATTATCTTGAAAGCACAGATACATGCCAATTTATTTGGAGAGAGCACAACCTTTACAGACAAGGTACATAGCTCAAGTCGAACAAGAGTTATCCCAAGCCCTACGAAGGATTGGCTTCTCGCCCAGTCGGCTGCTCATCGTAAGCTACGCCACGACTTCATATTCAATCATGTTTGATCAACTATCCACGAGGCATGGCAATACTCCATAGTTACTCCTCGTATTGTTGTCAGCAATAACCCGTTGTAGAAGGCTCGTTTACCCGTCCGCCAACTCAGAGCAATAGTCAGCTCTGTGATTTCAGAAGGGGGAACCCCCCCCCCCCGTAAAACAACGTTTTTGGCTATAAATTTCTTATATATTATATGCGACATAACTAAAGGTATTGATTATGTTCCATATAATACGCACAGCGTCAAACATTTACAGACTGAATGTGACAGAAATCCCCTTGCTTAAAACATGGGGATGTGGTCATCGATGGGTCGAGTGAACTCCGGTGACCCGTGGAGCAGACGGTTACATAGAAATAAACTAAAAATTCATTTTTTTTAAAAATCACGTTAATTTCTATCGCTCTGATATTTTGATACAATGCATTATGAGGTGACACCAAGCCTATGTGCAAAATTTCAGCTTGATAGGATCACGGAAAGTGGGTCATTTTTTTACTTTTGTTTTCCGCGGGTTTGACCACGACAGAGAGAGATCACGACAAGACGGTTAAGTTAATGTAAGAGGTTTAAAAAACAACAACCACATAAACGTTTGTTTCATTTCTTTTAGATCGATTCTCTGATATTCATTTTTATTGATCGATTTTACGACTTGTAGAAAGGAGAGTCCACAAAAATGAAACAGAAGAAAATAGAAAATTCAAAGAACAATAAATAAAAAAGGTGCTCATTTAATTATTTGAATTGTTATAACGACAAAGGGTCTGACTAGAATACAAAATACAAAATACACAAACAAATTGTGTCATTAAACAACAGATGAAAGCTTTATTAATGAACTAATTAAAAAGTAAACGTTTGGGCTAATGCCTTCGTTAGTATAGATAACTTACACTTACACAAGTAATACAATTATATTTAAATCACCTAAGACGTTATGTATCAAGATAAAAAAAGATAAAAAGAAAGAAGACAAAAAACTATATGGCGATGGAGGAATTAACGGTCCGCGGACCCTTATACGGCCCGCTAAGCATTTTAGTGTGATCCTCTTTCCAAAAAGGATATTCTTTACGAAACGAAATAATATATTCAATCATAAGCCAAATAATTTAGACGGGTTAATAGAGAAAACGCTGCACATCTCTTTAATATGACGACAGGTGAGACAGAACATCGAGAAAGAAGAAACACAGTATTATTATTATATCAAGTCTCATCAAACGACCTAATTCAGGCCACACCACTATCTTCTGTATAAGTCCTACGAACAAACAACAAATATCTGTTTCCCCCGCTCATTTTCAACTACACTCATACCATGTCAGGGAAACATTATAGAGTAATGGGGTTTTCCCTGAGATCTCAACGTTGATACTTGTTTTTGGTGCGGTGCGCACTGTATGAATGAGTATGACGTAATAGTGTGAACGTGACGTAGGGTCAGTGGCGTAGCTAGAGGGGGCGGTAGGGGCGGTCCGCCCCGGGTAGCGGACATTTTGAGGGCGGCATTTGTGGCTACTTAAAATGTTCAGCCATTTCCGACAACCGCCCTTTAATTTTTTTGAGGGGTACAACCAAGCTGAAACAAAAATATTCATAATTTTGAGTTTTAATTAACGGGTCGCACAACATTTATTTGATTACATATTGGTTGTTATAACTAACGCAAACTCGTTAAAAAATTTAAGATCGCTCAAAAAAGGTATAAATTTGTTTAGAAAATCAATCGGTGAACGCAACAGATTTATGAAAACTACACAATAACACGTCACCTCTGGGCCGAAAAATATGTGCTATTAATATCGCGCCGGCAGTTTTTGCGTGGAATTTCAATATGCGCAGAATGATCCGCGAACAAGCACCTATATGACATGGTGGTTCAAACTGGCAAACTTGTGTTTAACTTGCAAGTGGTAATTTAAGTTACTGTTTTAGTTTTCATGAAAGTATTGTAAGTGAATTATTAAAAATTAAGTTTTATATCGTTTTTATTGCATTAAAGTAATACAAATTAAAATACGGTTATTTATTAAAATGTTACGCCTATCCAATTAAAGTAAAGTCAATGTGCAAATAATTTGAATTATGAAAAGAATGTGAAAATATACAAATTTCTCCGTTAATTAACACCAAAATGGGCATAAATAATTAAAATTGACATTTGAAGAAGTAACTAGTAAAACTAGATCAGATGCTGGAATTCTACTTGATTCAATGCAACATTTTTGTTTTGTATGTTTATATTATCTCAATGTATGTTAACTCGTTTTTTCGGTGTTGTATTTTTGTTTTGTTTTGATTGTTTTTTTTTCAAAATCATTGCAAACCCATTTCAGGGAGCAACACGATATGCTAATACAAAACGCTGTTATATCAGCATAAAAAAACAATTTGTGAAGAAATATGAGTGGTGAAAATATAGAAGACGTGGTTATATCTGTAGAACAAGAAGTGCAACGAGAATTGTTTTTATCAACGGATAAAATTTAAATTAAAATAAAAGAACGATTTGATCAGGTGCATATCCTTGCAAGACAATATTCGTATATAATACCATATAATACTCTGTAAGCTACTAAATGAAGAATTTTCACATCAAATAAATTACTGTTTTAACACTGATAAAGAAAATTTCAATATTGAAAGAAAAAGGATTTTTATAGCTGTGCCTACACTACTAGAAGAGGCATTACATTAGAAAAACGAGGGGAAAGACAATTTTATCTATTAAAATGTATTCAACTGTATAGATTGGAAATTTATGTACCCAACAGAAAAATTGTAATTTTGCTAAGAATTTTCTCATCAATTGCTATCAGTGTATCTAGTTGTGAAAGGAGCTTCTCCAAGCTAAAGTTGGTTTTTAAAAAAATGTCTTTGATCCACAATGAGTGATTTAAGACCATACAATCTAGCACTATTGACCAAAGAACAAGATATTAAACAAAAATTTGAAATTTTGATAGCATAATACACGATGTTTCTACTATGAAAGTTATTAAAGTAAATGTATAAATATGTTTACATAGAAATGTATACAATTTCTTTGTTAAAAAGATCATTAATTTATAAATAAAAAATAAAAGCATTTTAATTGGTAAGTTTTTTTTGGAATATGTGTTGCCTCATGGACCTGCAACCTCAGTAACTTTCTTGTGGCCTATAGAAAAAGTAT
>MUZC01002543.1:339423-358854 GCA_002072015.1 Radix auricularia
AAAAAGAAAAAAAAAAGAACGGTGCGTGACGTCATTTATGGGAGGCCCCTAAAAGGGCGGCATATTAAAGACCGCCCCGGGCGGCAAAAGCTCAAGCTACGCCACTGCAGATTAGTAGCGAAAACATTTGTATTGGTGTTAGAGGAGGGGGGAGTAGGGTGGTAGAAAACATTTGTATTGGTGTTAGAGGAGGGGGGAGTGGGGTGGTAGAAAACATTTGTATTGGTGTTAGAGGAGGGGGAAGTAGGGTGGCAGAAAACATTTGTATTGGTGTTAGAGGAGGGGGGAGTAGGGTGGTAGAAAACATTTGTATTGGTGTTAGAGGATGGGGAAGTAGGGTGGCAGAAAACATTTGTATTGGTGTTAGATTCAAGGTGCAAACAAGTTTTATAATTTACGTTGTTTAGCTATTGGGCGAAGTTGTGTACAAGGAATTATTTTTTGATGAACTAAATAAGGTGTACATTTTTATTATGGTGCAGGTGCATGCTTGTTTATGTAGTGAAGAGGGGGGGTACTTTTATTTTTCATGACGTGATATTTCTCAGAAATTTAGTGTGTGGATGGAGGTGAAATATGTGGGTGTATTATAGATTGCGAAGAAACATGCGTGTTATTCAGGTAGGGTGAAACATGCGTGTATGTTAGAGTGGAGAGAGATGTGCGCGTATATTAGAGTGGGGTGAAACATGCGTGTAAGTCAGAGTGGGGTGAAATATGTGCGTGTATTTCAGGCGGTTGAAACATGCATGTATGTTAGAGTGGGGAGCATATGCGTGTATTTTAGAGTGAGGTGAAATATGTGCGTGTATTAACATCGATTTAATTATCACTAAGTCTCTGCGACTCTAAGTAGCTGGTTTCACACAGTATACCAATTGTGTTTCATTTGTTGTCACCTTATTTTGTAGTAATTAATTTATACACAAATTAAATGCCATATTTTTGTTATTCCTTAAAAAAATAGTTTGAGCACCCGTGAAGTTGTAAGAAATAATAGAAACAAAAAGGAGAAGAAAAAAAATCAACAAGGGGGGGGGGGATTTTTTTTTATCCAAGAGGAAGAAAAAATCTGAAAATAAACGAGAAATATTATTTTGAGCTGTAAAATAAGTATAATTACATAATCATATATTTATTTATATTTTGCACAGATTATAAAAATTGATTCCTATGATATTGAGTTTAGACATTGCAGAGAGGCACAAAAAAAATGTATGGATAAGAAGCAATAATAAGTCTGAAAGAATGCGCACATGAGAGTGCACACCATTTAGACAGTCGCATTTCTGTGGTCTGCGAAAGGTGATACCGGGTGAATCTGTCGGTGTCAGCTAATGAATTTGGGGGCCAGCTCCATGTGATACAGGGCTTATCGTTAGACGTTGCGGGGAGGGGTTGATCTGAAGGAAGTGAGGGGGTGGGGTGGGGACTCTTACCCAGGTCATCGCGTAGCGTGGTGTGTCTGAAGGTGTGACGTGTTTTTATAAAATACACTCCGTGCAGCGCCGCAGACTTAAAAAAGAGGCTTTTTGTTATAGTTATAGTTATTACTCACTAGGTTCGAACTCAAAGGGACCGGGAAAAAAATCGACTTACGGAGTTTTCGAGTTAGGGAAAATGGCGTAATAGGTGCAGAATTTGACCGGAATCTAGCAATTAATTCCTTATAAGGAGATTTTATATATACAGATCAACTGTTTAGAGTTTTTGACAAAAAGGAATTTGTTTGTGCAACTTAGCAGATTTCACAAGTATTTCATATTTTTAACAATATAATACAGCGTATGTAGTAAGTTTTAAATGACCAATCAAAAAGAATAATGGCAGAAATCCATTTTCCCGACAAAATCGGTAGGTTTTGCAAGTGGCTTCCTCATATATAAGTATATTGTGTGGGTTAACACTGAGTGTGTATGTGCTTATGTTATCGGATAAATTACAGGCAATACTTCTATACAAAAAAGAATATTACGTCTTACACTAATCAATGGTTTATAGTAGGGCTGCGGAAATTAACGATTAATTTCTCGATTAATTGGTAAAGTGTTTTACCGATTAAAATTATTTTAATCGATAAAATAGAGATTAAAATTATTAAACTTTAAAATAAGCAGTTTTTATAAGGAGAATGATGTTTTAAAAAATAAACATTGTTTTTACTTAATTAACAAAAAACGAAATTCAAGCGAACTACTTATAATTAAACATAAATATCTCCTAACAATATAATATTTTTTATTAAATACTTAAGCAATGGGCATTTAATGAAATTTTCAGTTTAATGACGTCATAATCTTATTTTCAGCTTTAATCAAAATTATCGATCAATTATTTGGTAATTTTTCAAAAGTTAACGATTAAATTTAAATTAATCGATAACAGTCCTAGTTTATAGTCCTGCATTTTTATTATAGCCTTTAATGATGATAGTGTGTTGATTTCTCTGGTCCAAATTATGACAGTGTGTTGTTTTGCCTGGTCCAAATTATGACAGTGTGTTGGTTTCCCTGGTCCAAATTGTGACAGTGTGTTGTTTTTAGGCCATATGATGAGCTTTTTTGGCCAACTGATCAGCTTTTCGGTCAACTGATCAGATTTTTGGCCAACTGATCAGCTTTATGACCAACTGCTCAGCTTTTTTCGAGGAAGGCGACGACAACACAGTCCCTTGTCCGTCCAACACTATGCTTACCCAGTGGTTGCAGTCTAACAAGATCAGTAGTGTAACCTTCCCTAAAGGCCACACCAGTTTACAGAGCTCCCTCTTTCACACAAGGAACCGGTTTAACAGTTACAAATTTAACATGTCACTTATAGCGACGCACCTGCACACACACATGACCCAAGACACATTACACAAGGACACATGACCCAAGACAGATGAACACAAGACACACGACTTTTTGTCTACCTTCGCACGTTTAACTATATAATAACAATACGAGGGAAAAGTATGGAAGTAACAAAAGGTATAAATTATTAATAAATTGGAGCAAAAAAGAGAAATGATTTCTTAAATTTTAATCGATCAAATTAATTTTAATCGATTAATTAATCGTTAATTTCCGAAGCCCTTATATATATATTTATACACAGTCGGACCCACTTATCTCGACCACTGTTATCTCGCCAACCCTATTATGTCGACTCTTTTGAAGTAAGTGGGACCGCCAAATTCTCTCTTTTTCTAAGCATGTTCTCATCGGTTATGTCGTTTCTTTTATGTCGCCGAACCCTAATATCTCAAGCACAAAATAGTGCCGAATTTGCAAATTAACGTTGGTTATCTCGATTATCAATTGTTGTCAAGTCAGTTTGTTTTTGCGGACGTGTTAGTCGTTGGAAGAGAAAAGCCCGTTTTACTGTCCGGTACGTATTTTCCCATACGTTTTTTAGAACAAGAAAACGCTTTGATGTCACGGTCGCTCGTGCGTTGGCTCTGGTATTCTGCCGTAACACAACGAAAAATTAACTCCAGGTAATAAGCTAATATACCGACTAAATGAAGTTAAGGTTAACCGGTCCTGATTAAACGGATGCACATATGCCTTTTGTTGTTACTAAACATGTATGTACATTTTTATAGCATGCCGATCACTTCATCAAACACATAACGGCAACGATGTTGTGTTTATTAAAAAAAATACGTGCATGTGCATTGTCATTTATTAACGCACATCATGTGCATAGAGAATTTTCAAGCACATGTTAATTTTTTTGTCGCCATATTGGTTTTCTTTAATCCCAATCTTCGGTTATCTCCACGCTCTTCGCAAACCCTTAAGCCGTCGACATAACAGGGTTCGACTGTAAATATATCAATTTTAAATGTTTAGTTACATGTATTTCTATAGGTACAAATACAGTCCCACCTCTAAATAGCTTCTCGGCAGATTTGGTGGACCTGACCTCCCTAGAATCGAAACGCGATTATCTCTCCCCCATCTGCTCATGTTCAAGAGAATGTATAACAATAACGGCCTGACGTCCACATAGCAACTGATAAAACTGCCCAGTAACAAGTTTTGCAGTACTTCCCATACAATCTTACAGTGTGTACTGGATCTCACGTTGTTGGGATGGTACGAGATACGATTGACTTTGTTAAGGAGCTCTTTTCTGGTAGAGCAGAAAACGAATTTAGAGTTTGGGAAACAGGCGTATGAACCATGTAACTGTAATAGTTAAAGGAAACAAACTACCCTGTAATCAACTCCTGTTCCTTTTTCTTCTCCCTCCCCACCCCTGTAAATCGCTTCATTTTTTTCTTGTTATATATTGTTCGTAATGACAGGGGAAAGCACTGTGATGGGGGAAAGTGTAAAACGGCATAATGAGGACAAGGGGAGAGAATTCGTGTGTGGAATCCAATGTACAACGGCTACGAAGGGATTGTGGGACTTGAAATCTCCGCATGGAGGCGCTGGGGAAAGAGGGGTGAGGTTGGGAGGGGAAGGATCGTCACGGTAAAAAATATGTCAATTTAACAGGAAAACAAATCATGCCAAAGAGATGATTTTGACAATCAGTCATGCGTGCAATGAGATATCTCGGTATGTCGACACAAATCCCCTGCCCTCCTTTTACCATCCCAAATCCCCTTGCCCCCCTGATGTTGACAGTAGTTCTGAAATAGCAGGACACTCCAAGGATAGAGGGAAACATGAGTGGTAGCCCAGTCACCGAATTAGTTTTTAGAAATAAAGATTGAATGGCAAGTACGTGTTACCTTGTAGCATTATAGAGGGAACATAACTCCCTACTTTCCCACATCGAACCATCATATCCACCTACATTACACACCCACCCCCAACCATCATATCCACCTACATCACACACCCACCTTCAACCATCACATACATCACACACCCACCTTCAACCATCACATCCACCTACATCACACACCCACCACCAACCATCACATCCACCTACATCACACACCCACCTTTAACCATCACATCCACCTACATCACACACCCCCCTTCAACCATCACATACATCACACACCCACCTCCAACCATCATATCCACCTACATCACACACCCACCTTCAACCATCACATCCACCTACATCACACACCCACCACCAACCATCACATCCACCTACATCACACACCTACCCCCAACCATCACATCCACATACAACACACACCCACCTTCAACCATCACATCCACATACATCACACACCCACCTTCAACCATCACATACATCACACATCCACCTCCAACCATCACATCCACCTACAACACACACCCACCCCCAACCATCACATCCACATTCAACCATCACATCCACCTACATCACACCCCCACCCCCAACCATCACATCCACTACCAACCATCACATACACATACATCACACACCCAACCCAACCATCACATCCACATACATCACACACCCACCCCGACCATCACATCCAAATCCAATTAATCTTAATTATGAGATGGAAAAAATATAGTAGTAGTAGTTTATGATTTATATGTATGCATATATAATGTGTGTATATATATATATGGCGAGAGAGAGAGCTAGTGAGATATCACTCAAACATATTTTCTTATTTTAAAAAAAAGTATTTATTTGCAACACAAAGTTTGTTTTAATCTCCAGCACGATCTGCGATGCCCTCCCAAAATGGGGCCGACCGACATAAGTGGTTTCATGGCTGAACATGTTTGCCATGTTGTCAGCACACCCCTCTAACTTCAGCCAACAGAGCACACATCCCAACGGCCACTTGTTGAAGATAGAGATAGCAAATTTATCAAAATATATTATCATTCTTGTGAGATAAACAAGAGGGGAGAGAGAAAAAAAATTCTTATGCCTTACTGACAGATTGTAAAAGTGATTTAATCAACATCAAGCAACAATAGTTTTAAAAAAAAAAAAAAAATCTGTTATGAACATTGAAAGGAAGATAATGATGAATAGATATGTTTTTTTGTCTGAACCAATCCAATGAAATAGATGGTGTTATCTAAAAAATGAAAGGTTGTAGGTTTTACAAGAAAATTAGATATCAATAAATCTGTTAGGTTCTTGAACGTATTTAAAAATTATAATTTAAGTATTTTTTTAAAAGGAACAATTATTATTTAAATCGTTTTTTTTTTTTTTTTAAAGAAACAATATTTAAATGTTGTTATTTGGCCAAGAGATTATTAAAAGTGAGACAATGTTGACTAGATGATTGACTTGAAAGCCAATTCTTAAGCCATGCTTCAGTTAACATTCTCATATGAAGAGAATGTAAAATACTTAAATTTATTTTAGATAAGTAAAAAACAAACTTAAAACAAGAAATAAAGAGATTATTTAGGATGAGAAGTGCATGGAACAATTAATGATTATTAGCATAATATACAACTAGGCTGACAACCACTTCATGGAGCTAGTTAATATTTACACAAAATCTAGTTTCTGAACTAAAACTTTAGACTTTCGATGATATCTGAGATCCTTACATTGTTAGTTGCTATTGATATTCATAATTAAGACAATAAGCAAAAATTTTAAAAATTATAATTGCTGTTTTATTGTTTTTAATAAATATTGATCTTATTTGACTCTTAGAATTATTTTAAAGGTTCTGTCATTGTGATCTTCAAAAACATAAATTTTAATCTTAGTTTAAGTTATAATGCCTTTTTTTTTTTATTGCACTTAATAGTCTGCTAGACAAGCAATCTAGCTGAAACATCTGCTTTACTTTCTAGTTATTTAATTCTCTGAGAATAATCACATCTTCTTCTCCTATTCCTTTTCATGTATTAAAAACATTGCCATCTGATATTAACTTAATACTAATTAACATTTTACAGTAGTTATCAAAAAGTTTAATTACTTTATTAATATCAAGCATTTCTTCATTGACTAATAAAAAAATAAAGGTGGTTTATATATGAAAGAAGACGTAGTGTGTTGGATGAGGCCAAGAGAACAGAAAAAGAAAAAAAGCTGGGGATACTGGCAAGAGACCGAGCCAAGTGGAAAGTTTTGACGTCGACCCCATAAATCACAAGGATCAGTAATGGAGACTGATGATGATGCCCATGCAGATATCATTTTGGAATTAGAATATTTAAGTGAGAAAATGTTGGTGTTAAATTTAATGTCTGTTAAACTTCTTGGGGTAGTCATGGAGTTTAATTCCGGAACTATTATATATATATATACACATATATTTATTAATTATTATAATCGATTAAAATTAGGGCTGTGGAAATTAATGATTAATTAATTGATTAATAACTAATAGTTAAAATTTTTAATTGATTAAAATGAATTTGATTGACAAAAATTCGATGAAAATTTAAGGAAATGTTTCCTATATTTTTTTCCTATTTATTAATCATTTATATTTTTTGTCAGAATAGTTAGATACGTAATTTTCCCTTGTTTTATTATTTATTTAAACCTGCGTACATAAACAAAATTGTTTTTCTTCCTTATTTCTTGCATAGCAGAATGAATTTGCTGTGTTACGTCACAAAATTTGGGAGCCATGGAATTAAAGCGACTTAACCAATTCTGTGAAACAATGAATCATGCCACGACATAACAGGATCTGTATTAGTGGTATAAAATATAATTAATAGCAATTATTTGATTAATCAATCAAATTTTTTACCGATTAATCAAACACATTTTTAAAATCAGTACCAGCCCTAATATTTATCAATTATTTTTTACTTTACTGTTTGTTAAATAAATTTTGGGTTTTAAATTATATACATATTTACTGAGATAACACACCATGTAGAAGCCTGACAAAATGGAAAACATACTAAATTTTAAAAAAATATTGTGAACATTAAAATATCACTCAGAAATTTATCGCCTTCATCTAATGCTTCATATTCATGAATATGAATCAATAAAACTAATATGAAAGAAATCATGCATTACTGGTTTCAGGCTGTCTTTTAAGTTTCCTGAAATTATTTTTGCTATTGCAATCATCTATGTATGTGATTTTACAACATCTGTAAATAATAAATTTATAACTTTAACATGTAACTCTTTTTCCGAGATAAACAAAGCCATTTAAATATTTAGGTTACTTAGTAATTTACTTAATATTGAATGCATATCAATCCTGATAATTATTAGGCCATCCTCTGAATCCCAGTCCCAAATTATTTTACACTAGAATGAGATATAGAGTACATCAAAGTATGTTATTTATTGATAGAACCCTACACAAGTGTTATCTATAGTTGGATAACCAGTGATCAAATACTAAATATTGTAATTGTCACACAGCATACATGTCACACGGAGTCAATTCAATTCCTGCCAATAGCGCTGCAGGTAAATCAACGGTAGTAATGCTAACTGGCTGATCTAACTGCAGTGCATAATTTTTTAATTTGAAAACACTGGTGTTAACAATGATGTAATTTTTTATAACAGAGACTTTTCCATACGTAACTAAACACTAAGTACGTAACTTGTGATAACACAAACAAAACAATTTGGGACTGGAATTCGGAGGATTAACAATTATTATTTACAAATCTAAATCTACATTCGTCGTGATGTATAAACTGTAGTCAATGTTGGAAAAAGAATCTATTAATTACTATTAATATAAATATATTGTTAATCTATCACCTGCCATTAGTTTTAATCATTAGCAAAATGATTAGGCTGAGGCTAGTAGTAGTAGGGGCAGGCGAACCACCCGTCACCAGGCCCTGTCTTGGTGACAGTGAGTCACAGAAATGAGAGCATGTACTAAGCATGTGTAGGGGAGAGTAAGGTTTATTATATAATTTAATAGTGCTTAGTAATTGTATTTAGTATTTATACACTAAAATTATATATGTCAGTATAATATTAATAATATGTTTTTTTGTTGTTAATTATTACTATAAATCAAATGATTTTTTATTAAATTAAATTTTTTACCCTTCAATTTTTTCAAGAATTAACAAGTAATTAATATTAACTATTAATACTATTATATTTTATCAAGTAACAAGGCTATATTATATTCCGAATACTTTTCCTTTAGTATACTATTCCAATGAATTTAGATGATTTAGGAAGGCCTAGCTAAGCCTAGGCTGGGCTTCAAGGAGAAACGGTAACAGTTAATCAGCAATTGATAAATATAAATAATAATTCCGGAAATTAAACTCCATGGTTACCCTTATTCTTTTATATTTAAATAGTTTACAAAAACGATGCACACTTGTTATAAATATTCTTACCCAACTTATAAATAACTATAATTATAGCTGTAAAAATAAGTGTTCAGACAGCCGCCACTTCCGTGTACCTTCAGCCATTGTTATTGTTTCGTTTTTGACAATGTTTCTTAGTAGCGTCCCTTTGACCACATACAACTGTGACGTATTTCACAACTAACACCCTCTGCTAACACTGTTGTCTTTACTTTGTGTGTTGTAAGTAGGTTCGTCATGGATTAAGTTTTGGGGGGACCTTGGAGGACTAACGTCCCTGTTTCGACCGAGGTACAACCACTTGAGACAAGGGGCCTCTTATCGTCAGTAATTAAGTAAGTATCAGCTGTCATTTTTCCCAAGCGATCGAGGAGAGATAGTAGCCCTGAAACTCCCCCCTCTTGACTGTCCCTCTATCTCATCCCACTTTCGTTTTGCCAAGGCTTGATTCTGTTATCAGCTGGACCCGTCTCCTATCTCGGGAGGTTGTGGGGACTCGTCGAGGCTAGCACGAGACACGAAAGACACAGGACTTCAACCGATCCTGCCCCGCCTACCCAGCTTCATGCAGTTTTAACAGCTGTCTTTATCCCCACAGTTGAAGCAAGTGTTTGTTTTTTAAATTTATAAAATTTAGCTGATTATTCATATGGACACTCTTGGTGTAAGATTGTGACTGTTCATATCTCATTTGACTTAATTTGAGTAGAGCACTATTGCCATCATTAAGACTAGGTCTGTGTATATTTTTTAAAAATAAAGTATAACAAATTTATGTTCTAATTGCTTATATACTTATATGTGTCTCATGTTAATCTTATATTAGTTAATTTAGATGCTAAGATATAGTTCATATGTGAATGATAGTTCATTTTTATGTGAAAGCTGGAGCCATAAGTTAGCCCTTCAAGACATAAATTCTTATATAGTCTTAAGTACTGCCATAAAGGACTTTTATTAATTTTAAAGCATAATTTTAACATAGAATGTTTTTGTCTTGTAAGTATCATTTTTTTTCAATATAAAATATGTAATGTTTTTCCTCCAATTTTTGTCCCCATTTCTGTTACAATCCTGGCAGTTAAACTGAAATATAATGTTCATATCCTTGATGACTTACACACATATTCTTCATAGTTTATACTTTATAAGCATGCATAAACTTAAGATCTTATTTAAAAAAACATTTTTTTGGATTAAAATAAATGTCTTTATGAAGTTTCTTTACAAGCAGAATCATAAACAGATTTACTATAATTAAATTAATTTGATCTAAAGTTTATGTAAAAATTCTCATTATTTATTATTTTTAAAAATCAATGGATTTTTTTCTGAATCTTTTTAAATAACTGAAATATTTTTTTTAACAGGATGAGCAGCTAGCACATAAAATCAGAGTAGGAAATAAATCTTTGGACTATGGAGTCGACCCTCCACTACACCTCTGTCAGCCATGCTGACTCAATGATGGACTCAATCAACAAGATGAGGCGGAGCTCTGACTTTTGTGACGTTACAGTTGTTGTTGGAAACTTTCGTATCATGGCTCACAGAATTATTCTTTCTGCTTCCGCCCCATTTTTTTATGAGGTAGTGCTATACATTAAAATGTATTTATTAACAGATAAATAGATGTTAAGCATGTGTGTACTTAACACATACTTAAAAATTGTTGTTGCAAAAACTATGTTGGCATTATATAAGAAATGGTTCATTATCACTATCTATTTTGGAATCCGTAAAGTTTCATCAGTAAATAAGTCTTGTTGTTCTAAATAGATAAAAACAGACTTCTTATAATTTAGAAATGAGTTAACCAACTAGTAATTTATTCCTAACCATTGGATTAATTGTCACTTTTTGTTTTGTTTTAATAAATTAATAAATTAGAATTTAAGAAAAACAATTTTTAAAATCGGTCAACAGTTGCTCAAGCCGTGTCAACTTCCCACACCTGCCCCAGAGTTTCACCTTGATGATCTCGATGAGACCGCTGCTCTGAAGATCATTGAGTTCTGTTACACCTCGGCTCTGTCCTTGGACGAGGACACTGTCTGGCCACTTATGGTTGCCGCCACCAAACTGGACTTTTCGGAAATCACATCTTTGTGTTGCGAGTTTCTGACATCGTCACTTGACCCCTCTACCTGCATTAACATCCACCTGCTGGCCCACAAGCACAATGTTCCCAAGCTTCTGGCCAACACAAAACAGTTTATATCTGAGAACATTGAACAGGTCTGTGCAACGCTTGTCTATTTCATTAGAAATATTATAACTAAGGGATAAAATAATTGTGTAGTGGTTGCTTGAACAGCTTAGGATCTAGCTATCTCTAAAATAATTGTGTAGTGGTTGCTTGAACAGCTTAGGATCTAGCTATCTCTAAAATAATTGTTTAGTAGTTGTTTGAACAGCTTAGGATCTAGCTATCTCTAAAATAATTGTGATAACAAGATACATATTTTCAATATCACTAATGTGTTTGCTTAACACTTTCAAAAACATTTGTAACATACTAATGCAAAACTTCATTTTTAAATTTTGAATACCTTAACTGAAATTTGTTAATGATAGCATCATAATTTATCATTTTATTCTGTGGTCACATATTTTCTTTTCCATTTCAAATCATTTTAAAGTGTATTATGTCTGCTATTCTTAATTACCAATGGTGATTAAAGGGGGAGAACTCTTAGTCATAGCCTTGCATTCTCTTATTTAATTTTAATCATTCATCCGTGTTAAGGTGAAGAGAAAATTTTGACCATTAACTTTAGAATGATAATCACTGCCCAACATTGCTAACACGTGATGTTGACCTATCACAGTTACAGGGGCACCATTCTTTGCGTTCTCTGGATGCGGATGGTATTATCCAGCTGATCACAAGCCTACGAGACTTGCTCTGCTCTGACTCGGAGCTGCTCCTCCTTGCAAAGCCTTGGCTGGAGCACAACACGGAGCACAGGAGGCAGGTGTCTATCAAGGTGAGCAATAAAACTATCAACCTGACTGGTCAGTTACTTTGTCTTTGTGGTCACCAAGTAAGTTGGTCAAATAAAGAAAAACGCTTCAACTCTGGGGATACTCTGAGCAAGTAAGGGGCAAGAACTAGGAGCCATGGGTGTGGACCATCAGAGTTTCTAATATTAAGATGCTTGGCATTATTCGTTTGAACCACATGTTCCTAAGCCACGTGGTCAGCAGGGCAGCTAGCTTTGAGCAGTGTAAGCATATGTCAGAAATCTCGGCCTAAAAGAAATTATTATTTTAATGTATAATTTTGAAACATGCAGGAATTTAAAAATAAATCAAGGTTTTTAAAACATCCTGCCGGATGAGACAACTGATTTTTAAATTGACTTCTATTAAATTTAAATTGGTGATCTGTTAAACATTATAAACCTTGGGTTTGGCGTCGGTTACAGTACTGATGTTGGTGATGTGTTAAACATTGTAAACCTTGGGTTTGGCGTCGGTTACAGTACTGACATTGGTGATGTGTTAAACATTGTAAACCTTGGGTTTGGCGTCGATTACAGTACTGACATTGGTGATGTGTTAAACATTGTAAATTTTAGGTTTGGCGTCGGTTACAGTACTGACATTGGTGATGTGTTAAACATTGTAAACCTTGGGTTTGGCATCGGTTACAGTACTGACATTGGTGATGTGTTAAACATTGTAAACTTTGGGTTTGGCATCGGTTACAGTACTGACATTGAGTATGTCAGTTAACATTGCAAGTATTTGAAACATAAATCTTTCCTTCTTATGCCTGGTATGTCATTGTGTTATAAAATTCACTTGGAAAAAAATTGATTGATCTTCCTGAGAATGAATTAAATGAGCCATGCTTTTTAACACACATTTACATAGAGAGATAGGACTTACTGTTGAAAAAAATACCAGCAAACAAAGAAACTTAAATTTTCTTTTATATTTTGTGAAATCAGTTTTTCACAATTAGTTCAGTTTTTTTCTCAATTAAATCATTATTTTGAACCCACATAAGCACATCCCTCATTCATCTGGTTTATCTGATGTAAATAATTTGCTCTTTTCCTCCAAGTTATTGCTTAGAAGCCATCAGTCCTATGGCAAATGTTAACCTCACTGACCTACTGCAATCTGTGGGCTTATTCCAGTGTTGACTCTGTATTTTAAAAAAAAATCTGTAATTTGGTGACTAGTGGATTGGGTCAGAAAATAAATAAAATAAAACACTAGTTAAAATACTTGTAAGACAAGAGTATTGGACCCGGAGATATTTTAATTTTTTTACTGTCATTTTCTTTCAGCTGAGTCAGGAAATACCTACATTTTCAAAGAAACTTCAGGAATATTTTGCACATCGAATGTCCAACACTGACCTTGACAAACTTCCAGTTGACGAGAATGGTATGTAGTCAGTCATTTGCTACAAAGTTTTGGCTGTTGAGTTTTTTTTTTTCAATCCATCCATCCCTGTGGCACTACAGCCCATTTAGGGCTTGGGCCTACCTCACGACCTCCTTCCACTTAGTTCTAACCAACGCCTTTCTTCTCCAACATTGGATGTCAAGTTGTTGTAGTTCTTTCTTTACATTGTCCATCCATATAAGCCTCAGTCTTTCCTTGAACTGTTTTACTTTTACTCTGGAGTATTGGTGGTGCACCTTCTTTACTCCTCTGTCATTTGTCATTCTTTCTAAGTGTTTTGCCCGGAATAGTCTGCCCTTTCTTATTTTTGCAACTATTGCGGGATCTTGATATAGACTGTAAAATTCATGGTTGGTTCATATTCTCTGTGAACTTTTTGCTGAGGCTTATTTGCTTGATATGCCATGGGCAAAACATTTTAATTTATTTCAATATCAATGATTTATTTATCTTAAGATGTAAATGTAGTTGTTAGGAAGTTTGAATGAAACCACTTTGTGAATTTGGGCATCAGTGATCATCTGTTGCCCACCATCAGTGATCACCTGTTGCCCACCATCAGTGATCATCTGTTGCCCTCCATCAGTGATCATCTGTTGCCCACCATCAGTGATCATCTGTTGCCCACCATCAGTGATTATCTGTTGCCCACCATCGGTTATCATCTTTTGCCAAAATCATTATCATCATGGCCCCAGCATGGACTCCTGCAGTCCAGCAAACTGACCAGGGATTTATTGATGCACATTCATTGTTGTTATATAATAAGCTGTACCTGGAAGTCAGTAGAAATGACTGCAGGTGTTACCAAAAAAAAAAAAATCTATTGATTTCCATTGTATAGGAAAAAATAATTTAAAATTTTAAAGTTAAAAAGGTTTTAAAAAGAGTTAAAAAATATATTGCATTCCCTGAACATACTTTTAATTATTTATTCTCCCGGCATAGAATTTAGATTTGCAAATTTTGGAGGCGGTGGGGGGGGGGGTGAGATTGAGCAAGGGAGGGGGCAGTGTTCCCTGTTCTGCACACTTTAGAGTGAGTGGTCCTCCCTGAGTGGATGTTGTCTCCCTTTACTTTAAGTGGTCCCCTCTTGTTCACAAGTGTGTGTCTGCTAGTCACCCCCCCCCTGTCAACCTCACATACTGACTCCTCATTGTTATGTGATCCCCTCCCTCCCACACACACTGAGTATTTGAGTGTACACCTTGTGTTCTGTCACAAACTTTTTAGCGCATTTTCGAGAAGTCGAATGCGCTATTGCACCCGTTTTGTCCGTCCGTCCGTCCGTCCGTCTGTCATCACCTTTGATCTCAGCATCCATAAGTCCTAGACCCATGAGGTATATATGTATTTTGTATGTCCTGACCTGCCATTTGTGCATCAACACTCAGTTACTCGATCCGTTAAAAAACCCCGTTAAAACTACCAAAAAATATTTCGAACCGAGAGGTAACACTAGCGCAGGGAACGGCCGCCATTGCCGGAAGTCGAATACATAGTATTTCAAGCATTCAAGAGTGGTGCGAAGGCGTGCAAAAGAATTAGTTTGTTTTTTTGTTGACGTCATTAGAATGTGTGTAAAAGTTTAGAGAGTTTTACGTCATCATTTGTGGTGACTTGTAGTTAGATTAAAGAAAAAATATTTTTTTTTAAAATGTAAAGAAATGACTTTTAAATAAAAAAAATGTCAGGTATATTCATTACACATGATTTTTTTACTATAGCCCGCCATGTGGTCCTATCCTCAGCCAGGTTTTTTTCAGTTTCCCTGTCACCAGCTAGCTGTATAGCACATCTTTTGGTATGCGACCAGTTTGAATTCTCTTGACGTCTCCAAGCCAACGGTGGCATCTTTGGCTTAGTATGGCTGGAATGCTGCTCATGTTGGTAAAATTTGTTCTTTACCAATAGTATGAGGAAATCATGAACAAAATAGCAATCTTGTGTGGTTGCCAGCCATAGCAATCTTGTGTGGTTGCCAGCCATAGCCATCTAGTGTGTTTGCCAGCCATAACAATCTTGTGTGGTTGCCAGCAATAACAATCTTACGTGGTTGCCAGCCATATCAATCTTGTGTGGTTGCCAGCCATAGCAATCTTGTGTGGTTGCCAGCCATAGCAATCTTGTGTGGTTGCCAGCCATAGCAATCTTGTGTGGTTGCCAGCCATAGCAATCTTATGTGGTTGCCAGCCATAACAAATCTTGTGTGGTTGCCAGCCATAGCAATCTTGTGTGGTTGCCAGCCATAGCAATCTTGTGTGGTTGCCAGCCATAGCCATCTTACGTGGTTGCCAGCCATAGCCATCTTGTGTGGTTGCCAGCCATAGCAATCTTGTGTGGTTGCCAGCCATAGCAATCTTGTGTGGTTGCCAGCCATAGCCATCTTGTGTGGTTGCCAGCCATAGCAATCTTGTGTGGTTGCCAGCCATAGCCATCTTGTGTGGTTGCCAGCCATAGCAATCTTATGTGGTTGCCAGCCATAACAATCTTGTGTGGTTGCCAGCCATAACAATCTTGTGTGGTTGCTTTGATAAACTTTTATTCTTATCTTTTATAGTCAAATGTTCTTGAAGTCTAGAAGTGTGCAATTGGACGCATCTAAATGCAAGTGAGGGGATATGTGAGAACTGATCAACGTCCAAATTTCTAAATTTTCTTTCTTTTATGCTAATAACGCCCCCTTGAAGTTATTCACAGCCCCCTGCATTGCTTCAGCGCCCACCAGGGGTGGTAGCTGCCACTTTGGGAATCACTGTTCTAGAGCTTTTACAAATTTTACATTTGAAACCCATTAACTGATACAAACATATTATTTACCAGAGACGGCTGATACTCCTTAAGGGATATTATTTAAATCATATTTCATTCTAAAACCATTTAAAAAGTTTTTTTTTTTTTAAATGTCGGGTCAATTTTCAAATAAGGTTAATTTATTATTTTAAAACTACCAAAACTTTTTAAATGACAATACGTTTTTATGTGTTCCAAATCTGTAGACCTCAGTGTATATAATATAAAAAAATCATGTTAAACCTGGTCCCTTTTGGAACTCAGGACGTGTTAGCGCATTTTCGTATTATGTATCAGTACTTATGTTAGATATCAGCATTATGTAGTTATCAGTAATTGTGTTTAGATTTTAGACATATTTTTATGAATTTTTAGGAACTCTTGTGTGTTGGTGGTGGTAGGAACTCTTGTGTGTTGGCGGTGGTAGGAACTCTTGTGTGTTGGTGGTGGTAGGAATTCTTGTGTGTTGGAGGTGGTAGGAACTCTTGTGATATACATCATGGGTCTAGGACTTTCATACTTCCAGGAACTCTACTGCCACTACAAGAGGTCGGATCGAGTAACTGAGGGTTGATGCACAAATGGCAGGTCAGGACATACAAAAAACATATATACATCATGGGTCTAGGACTTATGGATGCTGAGATCTAGGGGGATGACAGACGGACAAAACGGATACAATAGCGCATTTCGACTTCTCGAAAATGCGCTAAAAAGGATCACTAAGATCAGAGGAGCAAACTAGGGAAGAAGCAGTTGGAAAAAGAGCAAGGAGAAAGGTCAGGCAACACTGCCCCACTGCATCCGTGTGTGACATGCAGAAGAGACTGCCACTCAAGGATTGGTCTCATCAGCCACATCAAGAGCTGCAAATAATAAAGATAAATCTATCGTCTTTTGTAGAGGGACAGATGCCATACAAATGAAATAACACTTACTGTGCCACACAAGCAAGTATTTACCAGCTATAAATGAGTCAACTTGATGTGTCAACTTGATGAGTCAACTTGATGTGTCAACTTGATGTGTCAACTTGATGTGTCAACTTGATGTGTCAAATTGATGTGTCAACTTGATGTGTCAAATTGATGTGTCAACTTGATGTGTCAACTTGATGTGTCAACTTGATGAGTCAACTTGATGTGTCAACTTGATGAGTCAACTTGATGTGTCAACTTGATGTGTCAACTTGATGTGTCAACTTGATGTGTCAACTTGATGAGTCAATTTTTGATGTGTCAACTTGATAAGTCAATTTTTGATGTGTCAACTTGATGAGTCAACTTGATGAGTCAACTTGATGTGTCAACTTGATGAGTCAATTTTTGATGTGTCAACTTGATGTATCAACTTGATGTGTCAACTTGATGTGTCAACTTGATGTGTCAACTTGATGTGTCAACTTGATGAGTCAACTTGATGTGTCAACTTGATGAGTCAATTTTTGATGTGTCAACTTGATGAGTCAACTTGATGTGTCAACTTGATGAGTCAACTTGATGTGTCAACTTTGCTAGGAAATGAAGCTTTACTTTTATCATTTGGTGGTTTAGAACGGAAGAAAAAATTTGCCAACAATTATTATTTGATAAATATTTGCAAACTGATTCCAAAAATAATCAATGTATATGTGAAAGCACCAAAATGGCTTGTATGGTTTAACGACATTTGGTTGCAGAATCTTGTGTTAAAGACTGTGTGATGAAAACAGTTTGCAGCTTCTTTAATTAACCAACTCGTGGCATTTCCCCTTTCTCACTTCATTCTTTAAATTGTACCCAAAACCTAATGTTTGGTTTGGTGCTTTCTCTTTAAGATGCCTTATAAACGCCTAGACACTCATGGCGCAGTCAGCAGGTTGCTTTGCTACCAACGCTCTTGGTCGTGAAGCAGTATGTAACAGTCCAGTCATCATTAAAAAATGGCATTCGTCCTTAATCTTTTTTTTTTTTTTAATTTTTGGCTGCATTCATGGTTAAATCAACGTCTATTAGCTTTTAAATTATAATTTTTCGAAACTGTTTAAAATGTAAATCGTAAACAAAATGAATTTCCAATTGAGCTGAAATGTAGTTTCGAATCGTTTTGTTAACAATGAATGACTAATTATCATTGATGTGTTGTGGAGCACTGTGGAGCCATAAAACCGATTTTATATCCTTATATCCAAATTAAATACTCGAATCAGATAATCGGAATGAAATTTTAAAATATATAGAAAAGTAAAAATAAAGTAGGTTAACATGACATAAGATCGCTAAATATACATATCTATGGGACGTATAATATACTCTGACAGGCAGCATGCTGCCCACGGGCCAGAGTTCTAACTCCTGTGTTAGAATTTAAAAAAAAAAAAACTTTGCTTGATGTAAATCTAGAAAAAGGAACTTTAAAATGTAAATGTGAACTCTCTCTCTCTCTCTCTCTCTCTCTCTCTCTCTCTCTCTCTCTCTCTCTCTTTCTTTCTCTCTTTCTTTCTCTCTCTCTCTTTCTCTCTCTCTTCTATTAAAAAAGTTACATTATTTTTGTCTATTATATCCGGCATCCTTCCGTCTCGCGAGACAATGGTGCATCACCGTTGGGTTGGGTTGCATTTCCTCGAGTGACTGTGCAGTCCTATCCTTGAGTGACAGTCTTTGCCACAGTTTTTACACACGAGTTCTGTGCTTCCAAATGTTTTGGCCTTTCTCCTAGCTCTTCTGTCTGCAGCCTCCTCCATTCTTCGCTCCTCGGCTACTATGACGCCCTCTTTGACAACTGTGCGCCACGTAGATCGTTCTTCTGCCTTACACTCCCAGTCACTTGTATGTATTTTGGCTGCTTTCATGTCCCTTTGACAGACATCTTTAAATCGCAAGCGTGGGCGACCCGTTTTCCTCTTTCCTGAAGCAAGTTCACCATATAGGAGGTCCTTCGGGATGCGGCCGGGGCTCATTCTTTTGACATGTCCTAGCCACCTCAGGCGTCTTTCACTAAGAATTGAGAACATGCTTTGGGTATTGGCACGCGTTAG
>MUZC01002543.1:360310-372491 GCA_002072015.1 Radix auricularia
GGGGGCGCGGTGGTCAAAGTGTTAGTGCGCTGCGGTACAAAAACAATTCTAAAATAAAAATAAAAATCGGTCACGGGTTCAAACCCCGGTTCTGGCACCCCTACGGGTAGATGATGCTCGTTAAAACCTTGGCTGGTAGTTCATCTAGGAGAAGGAAACTCCGAATACAAATCCTCCGCTGCCTTGCGGCTATACCTGCCTTGCGGGAAAGGCTAAGGGAGTAAACCCTGAAAGAAAATCAGGAATTGGAGCACCTACAGGCGGTCTATACATAAGACTTATGTACATACCGGCAGCTCCTGCGACGCCAATGGCAGCCAAGCTGCATCGACGCAAGTCGTTCCCTTGGTTACACCATTGACGTGGAGAGGGGGGATATGCTGTATGGGCAGCAGCTAATTCTCCATAATACCCGCCCAGGCTTGCATCACCTCTGGAGAGGACACTCCAGCGTCGCCGCAAGGTGTCGACAAAACACGGGAAGCAGCAGTTACCGGTTATAAGCCAAAGCTCAATTGACGTAGAGCTAGGCGCCAGGGGCTGCTTCCGACGGTGGGAGAGACTACCAATGTCTCACTGGACAGCTACCGCCCGCCTCAAACTGGGCAGCCCCCAGTCAAATAGGTGCTATCCCGTCATGGCCTGCCTTCTCCACTGGGTGCGTGGAGATTAGAGTACCACTCAACAAGTGGGCCACGAAGCCCTGCACCAAGAAATACAAAAAAGAAAAAGAAGACCCCAGCTCTTCGAATCGCTAGCTGGAACGTGAGGACTATGTGTCCCGGCATCACTGATGATCTGCAGTCCATAAACGACACACGGAAGACAGGAATAATCGATAGAGAACTTAAAAGGCTAAAGATTGACATAGCATGCCTTCAGGAGACCAGGCTCCCAGACAACGGTTCACTCAAAGAGGCCAATTACACCTTCTTCTGGCAAGGCAGACCGAAAGACGAACCTAGACAGCATGGTGTGGGTTTCGCTGTTAAAAACACTCTTCTACCATCCATTGAACCACCGTCATCAGGCACGGAGAGGATCCTCACTCTAAGACTCAGAACAACTGCGGGCCCAGCAAACATTCTTAGTGTGTATGCCCCAACACTCTATTCAACTCCGGAAGAGAAGGACCAGTTCTATGGAGCGTTAGACCAGGCAATAGCCGGCATCCACAAAGACGAGGCAATCTATCTCCTAGGAGATTTCAATGCTAGAGTGGGGAGCGACCACGAAGCCTGGCCCACCTGCCTTGGACTATTTGGAAGAGGAAAGTTAAATGAAAATGGACAAAGGCTTCTGGAATTGTGCTGCTCACGAGGCTTGTGTGTGACCAACACTTTCTTCAAGTGCAAGGATATACATCAAGTATCTTGGAGACACCCTCGATCCCACCAATGGCACCAGCTGGACCTCATTATCACCAGGCGTGCACAACTAGCTAGCGTCCTACTCACTCGCAGCTATCACAGTGCCGACTGTGACACGGATCATTCCCTTGTCGCCAGCAAAGTACGAATAATGAGGAAAAACTCGTACCACACAAAGAAAAAGGGAAGTCCACGCATCAATACCTCCTGCATGAAAGACCCTGCGATAGCGCAGCTGTTCAAAGACAAGGTGAAGGAAAGTCTCTCAAAGATGTCCCCATGCGTCACCATTGACTCCAAATGGACGCAACTGAGAGACACAATCTATACATCCGCAATACAAGCCTTTGGCAAAAAATCTCACAAAAACACGGACTGGTTTGATGAACATTGGGACGAGATGAAACCCGTCACTGAAGCAAAAAGGAAAGCTCTTATGGCTTACAAGGAAAAGCCTACACCTGACAATTTGCATGCTTTAAAAACAGCTAAGTCACTTGCCCAAAAGGTTGCACGTAAATGTGTCAATACCTACTGGCTTAAGCTCTGTTCCAGTATACAATTTTTGTCTATTATTATTAAATAATTAAATGATCTATTCATTTTAATACAGAAATACTTTTTGTATGTTTTATATTAATGATAGTAGTACAAACGCATGTGTTACAAACAGTTTTTCTTGATTACATATTTTGCATAATATTGAACATAAAAGCGATCAGTGGAGGATCGGGGGGGGGGCTGGGCCAGAAGGGGGGCACCTATGCGGGTTAGTGCCTAGTGTAATAGTTATTGAGTCGATACACTTCTGACACCACGTAATAGAGCTTGCAAGTCAAGAAACACGACTTCAACACTTTGCTGTCTCCCTAACAACTATCTTTAATGAATCCCTTTAATCAAATCCTTGTTACATTGTCAACCTTACATTAATCTCCAGCCATCCTGTAGTTCACCACTCTACACACTATTACAGTTCACAGCACAAACCACGTGTTTCATACTCAGTGAACTCGCACGCTCATACCATGTCAATACAACAACACAATACGTCACTCACACCTAGTGCACCAAGATGGAACGCCTGGTGCAGAAGGGGGCACCCATGTGGGTTCGTGCCTAGGGCACCAAGATGAGGGGCCTGTGGCAGAAACGGGCAACTTATGTGGGTTAGTGCCTAGGGCACCAAGATGGGGGGCCTGTGGCAGAAATGGGAAACTTATGTCGGTTAGTGCCTAGGGCACCAAGATGGGGGGCCTGTGGCAGAAACGGGCAACTTATGTGGGTTAGTGCCTAGGGCACCAAGATGGGGGGCCTGTGGCAGAAACGGGCAACTTATGTGGGTTAGTGCCTAGGGCACTAAGATGGGGGGCCTGTGGCAGAAATGGGCAACTTATGTGGGTTAGTGCCTAGGGCACTAAGATGGGGGGCCTGTGGCAGAAATGGGCAACTTATGTGGGTTAGTGCCTAGGGCACCAAGATGGGGGGCCTGTGGCAGAAACGGGCAACTTATGTGGGTTAGTGCCTAGAGCACCAAGATGGGGGGCCTATGGCAGAAATGGGCAACCCATGTGGGTTAGTGCCTAGGGCACCAAGATGGGGGGCCTATGGCAGAAATGGGCAACCCATGTGGGTTAGTGCCTAGAGGCCCAAGATGGCTTAATAAGCAAATATGTTTTCCATCACAACTAAGAGAAATATTTTTTCTTTCCTTTTTACTTTGTTCTTACATCCTCATCCCCTGCCCCTTGTAACGACACCTCACAGAAACTTATTAATTTTTTTAATTTTCCTTCTTTGTTTCTTACTTCATTGTCTGATTTATTCCTCCTCACATTTGACAGCGCTTGTCTCTGACACTAAGCTTGCCTATAACTATAATTTTGTTGTTTTATTTTCACCAAAATCTTGCAAATTTTGTCATGGTAGTGAGAACTAAATATGAAATATAAATATGTTATTTTTTGCCAGTCACGCCATGTTGTCTTAATTAACAACCTGTTTTTGAATTTCAGGCATAACAGGGGGACCCCAGACAGACATGGATCCCAAGCTAGCTGGTTTAAATCACCAAGACCCCAATGACCCCAACGGGGTTCCACTTCATATCTGCGTCTCCTGTGGGGATGAATTTGACAGCCAGTCGCAGCTGACAGACCACCAAAAGGTGTGCAGTGAAGCAGCACATCAAAAGGTGTGCAATGAAACAGAAGATCAAAAGGTGTGCGATGTTTCTACTTATCAGAAAATGTCTGGCATCTCACCTCAAGCAGCTACCACCTCGATGACTATCAAAGATTTAAATAGTCCCGAACAAGAAGTTTTATCTAAGGAAGTTTTTGATGATCCCAGCCCTTTCTCTCAAAAAGCTGAACGGCTGCCGCTTTGGCCAGTCCTCAAAGAGTTACCTGAACTTAAGGGAAGAAACCCCCGCAAAATTTTAAGGAGCAGAGAGAGAAAAATGAAATCACAAGTTGAGAGTAACTCCTCACTTGCAGACGTTGATAAACTCAGGGAGAATGGTGATAGATGTGAATCAAGTTTGTCTAGGAATCAGAATGGTGCTGTGATAAACACTGATCAGTTAGTTTCAGGAATGTCTGGTGAAAGTTTGCTTGAAGTACATGCATGGCCAAACAGACGTAGTTGTGCTGGGGAACTCTCCAGTGAAGATGATCAAGGCTCGTCAGGTGATGAAATTTATCTTGACAACCCTGGTTCACAAAAGATCTCAGAGAGCCCTCAGCAGGGTTCACTTCTCAATGACACCAACAACAACGACATATGTGACACATCAGCTGTTGAAAATGATGATGGCACCGGTGATGAAATAGACGTGGTCAATGACGGTGTAGATGAAGGTCCAGTCATTGGGGTTGTCACAGGGGACAAGAGTCCAAGGTTCATGTCAACCCAAGATCAGTATTCTCTTTCAGTTGCTCCTAAAACCTCGATGACCAATCAAATCCTTAATGATCAAAATCAAAATGGAAGATCACTTCTGGGGAATCTGAAATGTCAAATCTGCAACCAACATTTTGATGAGAGAAAACACCTGGCCAAACACTGGAAGCATATTCACGGCATGGAACATGAGAAGGGTGGTCATCACAACTCTAAGAAGCCAGAATCAGACACTCTGAGATTTGAACAGATAGGCACAGATACAAGGCAACATGGGTCAAATAAAATGATGAATGTCCAAGACAGCAACGGTGTGGAATCACAGGATGGGAAGACTGGAGACAAACCGGAAGCCTGGCTTTCAAACGGAGGACTGAAAGACTCTGCCGAGGAGTTCAATCCAGAAATGATGAAACAACTTTTGCGCCAGTATAACTACTACAACGAGTTCAGCAAATGGTGCTTGGAGCAGGGGGCAGTATTCTGTCACATGTGCTTGGTCTACCACACCAAAGGGAGCATGTGTCCGAAAACAAGTTTAGAACAGAAATCCGACCAGGTGATATCAAATAGCCTTGAAGTGAAGCCGCTTAAATACAACGATAACAACGAGGCCGACAAGGATCAAGGCATCAGTAATGAAAGTGTTGGTGAAGAAGACAGGCCGCTTGACATGAGCAAAAGCTCCCAGAAATACTCAGCAGGTTGTAAAAGAGCCAAGTTTTCAGTCAACCATTCCAGCACCAACACTCCTTTTGTACCGCTCAGTCAGGACCTGTCCCAATACTACAACAACTACGCCCACATCATGGCTGCCGCAGCAGCCGGCAACATCCAGGACAGGGGGCAGTATGGACTCCTCTGCTCTGATGCCCAGTCGCAGCCCAGGACTCTAGATTTCCCCAGTGAGTTGATGTATCCCCCCTACCTCAGTTACCCTGCCTCCTCCCCCTACCCATTGAACTTAGCCACAGACCACCCCAGACCGGCCCAAGCCACTGACCACAGCAACAGTATGGGGGTTAGTTCAGTGCACCAATCCCACCCTTCCAAGAGAAAAGTCTCGCCCAAGCAAGGCTTCCCGTGTACTGTCTGCAGCAGAGTCTTCTCCTACCAGGCGGCACTCTTCACACACATGCGCACACATTCCCCGTCAGCGCGGCTGTACCAGTGCACCCTGTGTCACCAGAACTTTGCTAGGGCACCTGATCTCAAGGTGCATGTTTGCCCTAATGGCGTAGAGAAGCCCTACACATGCTCCAGCTGCGGCCAGACTTTTGCTAAGAACATCCACCTCAAGCGCCACCTTGCCACGCACTCGGGGCTCAAGCCCTACCCTTGCTGGGTGTGCGGCAAGAGGTTCAGCCGCAGCGACCACCTCAAGAGGCACACGCAGAGCATACACGCGGGAACAAGGCCGCACGGCTGTCAGGTTTGTGGCAAAGAGTTTGTGAGGAAGTACGAGCTCAACAAGCACATGATGAGCCACACCGTGGAGCATGCCACAGGGGGGCGGTCTGGCGGCACACCTGGTGCCCTGGACTTTGGTCAGTCTTTAGAGGACATCGGTGGAAGTCAGCACAGTCAACGGTCCAGTCCCACCAATGGCAGCATGTCCTAACCTACTAAACCAATCGCCTTTGATTGCTACACTGAATGCGTTTGATTGCTCGATGATTGCCTTTGATTGCTACAATGATTGCCTTTGATTGCTACACTGGATGCCTTTGATTGCTACAATGATTGCTGTTGATATGATTACATTTTTAATAATAAATTATTTTTTTAAATAAATATTGTTCAAAGGTCAAGAGCCAAAACAGCCAAAAAGTTTATTTTTAGACATGGGTGAGTCCAGGAAACTGATTATATCCTGTGTCAGAATGATTATGATTATATCATGTGTCAGAATGATTATGATTATATCATGTGTCAGAATGATTATGATTATATCATGTGTCACAATGATTATGATTATATCATGTGTCACAATGATTATGATTATATCATATGTCACAATGATTATGATTATATCATGTGTCACAATGATTATGATTATATCATGTGTCACAATGATTATGATTATATTTTAGACAATCTATTTCCCAAGGTTATTGACACAAGAGAAATTTAGTTACTAATTACAAAACCTTGAAATCACTTGAACTTTTGTTACCCTTTATGTATTGATCAAGGACCAATCACTTAGTCACTGTAATAAAGTGGAAACTCCCTAGGTGTTAAACTGGTGCGTGACTGTCATGTCAGTTAAACTGGTGCATGACTGTCATGTCAGTTAAACTGGTGCTTGACTGTCATGTCAGTTAAACTGGTGCATGACTGTCATGTCAGTTAAACTGGTGCCAGACTGTCATGTCAGTTAAACTGGTGCTTGACTGTCATGTCAGTTAAACTGGTGCGTGACTGTCATGTCAGTTAAACTGGTGCTTGACTGTCATGTCATTTAAACTGGTGCGTGACTGTCATGTCAGTTAAACTGGTGCGTGACTGTCATGTCAGTTAAACTGGTTCATGACTGTCATGTCATTTAAACTGGTGTATGAATGTCATGTCAGTTAAACTGGTGTATGACTGTCATGTCAGTTAAACTGGTTTATGACTGTCATGTCAGTTAAACTGGTGTATGACTGTTGTGTCAGTTAAACTGGTGCATGACTGTCGTGTCAGTTAAACTGGTGCGGGACTGTCATGTCAGTTAAACTGGTGTGGGACTGTCATGTCAGTTAAACTGGTGCGGGACTGTCATGTCAGTTAAACTGGTGCATGATTGTCATGTCAGTTAAACTGGTGCGTGACTGTCATGCCAGTTAAACTGGTGCGGGACTGTCATGTCAGTTAAACTGGTGCATGATTGCCATGTCAGTTAAACTGGTGCGGGACTGTCATGTCAGTTAAACTGGTGCGGGACTGTCATGTCAGTTAAACTGGTGCATGACTGTCATGTCAGTTAAACTGGTGCGGGACTGTCATGTCAGTTAAACTGGTGCATGATTGTCATGTCAGTTAAACTGGTGCATGATTGTCATGTCAGTTAAACTGGTGCGTGACTGTCATGCCATTTAAACTGGTGCGTGACTGTCATGCCAGTTAAACTGGTGCGTGACTGTCATGTCAGTTAAACTGGTGCATGACTGGCATGTCAGTTAAACTGGTGCGTGACTGACATGTCAGTTAAACTGGTGCATGACTAAACTGGTGCACCCCCTAAAAGATTTTTTTAAAATACCCTCTCCTACTTAACTTAAGGTTGGTTTTATTTGAGGGGGAGATGGGAATCAAAAAATTATTTTTTCCTAATTGCCATCAAGCAATGATGTTGACTATGTACCCAGGTCTTTGACTTAGGGAGGATATCTGAATAAATCAAATTATCCGGCATCCTTCCGTCTCGCGAGACGATGGTGCATCACCGTTGGGTTGGGTTGCATTTCCTCGCGTGACTGTGCAGTCCTATCCTTGAGTGACAGTCTTTGCCACAGTTTTTACACACGAGTTCTGTGCTTCCAAATGTTTTGGCCTTTCTCCTAGCTCTTCTGTCTGCAGCCTCCTCCATTCTTCGCTCCTCGGCTACTATGACGCCCTCTTTGACAACTGTGCGCCACGTAGATCGGTCTTCTGCCTAAAATGGCCTCTTTGAGTGAACCGTTGTCTGGGAGCCTGGTCTCCTGAAGGCATGCTATGTCAATCTTTAGCCTTTTAAGTTCTCTATCGATTATTCCTGTCTTCCGTGTGTCGTTTATGGACTGCAGATCATATAATTAATTTATGATATTGAAATTATTTCCCAAATACATTCATTATTTTCCTATGACTCAATATTTTCTAAGTTCATATACTTATTTATGAGTGTCAACACATTAAAATTATTATTATTTATTTATAAGACAGCCATGTGTTTGAGAGTAAAATCTTTTGTTTTTTTTTCTTTCAATATTTTAGCAAGATAAAAACAAAAATGCTCAGTATTGAATTACTGCATATTAGGGATTTTATTGAAATATTCCTCTGTGTTGCTGTTATATATGTACTCAGATTCAGTATTATGCATAATATTCAATGCGCTAATGTTTGTGATGAGGCTTTCAACTAGCAGTTCTTTCACAGAATTGTCCAAAGATATTTTCTTGTTTATTTTTTTGTTGTTTCAAGACTATGATATTTCCACAGTGCCTAGGGCTAACTTGACCCTTGACCTATTGTTTTTTGATGTGCTTGTGATCCGGACTTGTAAATAGTTCATTTTATCATAATGAAAATGCTGCCGTACTAAATGCCCTATGTTCCCAACATGCCCTATGATCCCTACATGCCCTATGTTCCCTACATGCCCTATGTTCCCTACATGCCCTATGTTCCCTACATGCCCTATGTTCCCTACATGCCCTATGTTCCCAACCTACAGTGCGTTCCCCATGATGTTATGATGAAGATATGCAAGCACTGAGTGTCTGTCATTGATATGTATTTAAACCACCTTGAGTGTCAAGCAATTAGTTTTATCTTGAGTATTAAAAAGATCACTTGATTCCATTGTCTCAATGTCTGGGACTTGTCCGCTTAAAGTGCCATTTTATTTGATGTAATTTGTATGATAGCCAAATCAAAAGTTTTTATTATGTTAATTTATGTTAATCAGCCTGACTGCCTGACCAATAGTATTTTCTAAAACAAACTGTATATTTTCTTTTTCTTTTTTTTAAAAAAACCTTTAAACCTTAATTCCAAATGTAATGTTTAATTGTTTTAATGGTAGGAATGGATATAATCTTATAAGGTTATGGTTTGTTTTAATCTGATAATGTTATGATAGTTATAATCTTATAAGGTTATGGTTTGTTTTAATCTGATAATGTTATGATAGTTATAATCTTATAAGGTTATGAATATTCTTAATCTGATAATGTTATGACAGTTATAATCTTATAAGGTTATGGTTTGTATTAATCTGATAATGTTATGATAGTTATAATCTTATAAGGTTATGGTTTGTATTAATCTGATAATGTTATGATAGTTATAATCTTATAAGGTTATGATTAGTCTTAATCTGATAATGTTATGATTGGTTTTAGAGTTTAAGCTTGAATGAGACTCAGAATAATAACAATTTGAGAACTTATAAAGCACAGTAAGCTGCGGAGCTTTACATAAAATTAATCACAAACAAATTGATGTATGCATTCAATTTCAAACATTCATATCTTAATTAAACAAAACAAATGATGATATGGAAAAGCTAAAATTTATATAATTAATCATTAATCATTTGATTTCTGTTAGAAATTTTATAGAGAAGTCTCTTAGCATTTAAAACAAATTGTTTGTAGACTTCTGCCATTAGTTTGTAGACTTCTGTCTTTTGTTTGTAGACTTCTGTCTTTAGTTTGTAGACTTCTGTCTTTAGTTTGTAGACATCTGTCTTTAGTTTGTAGACTTCTGTCTTTAGTTTGTAACCTTCTGTCTTTAGTTTGTAACCTTCTGTCATTAGTTTGTAACCTTCTGTCATTAGTTTGTAACCTTCTGTCATTAGTTTGTAACCTTCTGTCATTAGTTTGTAGCCTTCTGTCATTAGTTTGTAACCTTCTGTCATTAGTTTGTAGCCTTCTGTCTTTAGTTTGTAGCCTTCTGTCTTTAGTTTGTAACCTTCTGTCATTAGTTTGTAACCTTCTGTCATTAGTTTGTAACCTTCTGTCTTATGTTTGTAATCTTCTGTCTTATGTTTGTAATCTTCTGTCATTAGTTTGTAACCTTCTGTCATTAGTTTGTAACCTTCTGTCATTAGTTTGTAACCTTCTGTCTTATGTTTGTAACCTTCTGTCTTATGTTTGTAATCTTCTGTCATTAGTTTGTAACCTTCTGTCATTAGTTTGTAACTGTAATAATAACCTAAAATTACACAAGCTGCCAATAATTTGTAAGATGGTTTTTTTTTTTACATATACAACTAGTTATGAATTTTTTTAAATTTATAATTAATTCTCTTTCCCCTTACTCTATTGTGTGCATAGAAATAGAAACATGCTTTGTGTGTTAATAACTTTCATACTCCTGTGAAAACTGAAATCCATTGGTCATGTTGAAATTATGAATATTATTCTATTGAACTTGTTATTTTCTATATACTTAGTTCAACCAGAAGTATTTGTAGACAAGGCAATAGGAAAAGAATTATTGCAACAAAAATGTTTTGCATTTTGTTACAACTGCCACAAAGGAGACAGTAAAAAATCTACCCATTTCCTTGCCATCACTATCTGATATAGGGGACAGTAAAAATCTACCCATTTCCTTGCCATCACTATCTGATATAGGAGACAGTAAAAATCTACCCATTTCCTTCCCATCACTATCTGATATAGGGGACAGTAAAAATCTACCCATTTCCTTGCCATCACTATCTGATATAGGGGACAGTAAAAATCTACCCATTTCCTTCCCATCACTATCTGATATAGGGGACAGTAAAAATCTACCAATTACCTTCCCATCACTATCTGATATAGGTGACAGTAAAAATCTACCCATTTCCTTGCCATCACTATCTGATATAGGGGACAGTAAAAATCTACCCATTTCCTTGCCATCACTATCTGATACTCTAATCAGTTACATACATTATAAGATGTTAGAATAATCTGCTTATGGCATTTTATGTATTGTGCATACATTAATTTTTTAAATCAGCATTTTTGTTAATTAAATACCTCATATACTTGTATGTTATATTTATTTACCCCACGTTCACTCTCTTGGGCAATTTTTTTTTATGAATATGGCAACTTGATATAATGACTAAAATTGCAAATATTTTTAATCGGGGTAATATCTTATTTAACATTTTTTGTTGTAATCAATATGTCCAGATTTTATATGATATCTTATAATGTTAATAACTAATTCAAATCGAAGCCTTTGATCATGCAATGGCCTGTCCTAGTCCACAACGGTTTTAAAGCAATATTAAGTTTGACTAAACTTTGCATATTTATTGTGACATAATTATAATGAAATAATAATATTACTCTATTTATTTATAAACAACTAAGATGTTGTGCATAAGTTAAGTCCTTGTTTGAAATATTTAAAGATGCAATATCATTCTAGATATCCTATTTAATCTGTTTATTTTTTAAGCTAAGTCACTTAAAGTTCAACTTTTTTCTATTTAAATTTTTTGTTCTTTACATGTTAAACAGTATTCCAAGTGCAATTTATCTTGATGATCCATTCCAGTATTCTTTGTTCCATTCCGACAGTTCCCTTGTTCCATTCTAAGAGTTTCTTTGTTCCATTCCAACAGTTCCCTTGTTCCATTCCGACAGTTATCTTGTTCTATTCCAACAGTTCCCTTGTTCCATTCCGACAGTTCCCTTGTTCCATTCCGACAGTTCCCTTGTTCCATTCCAACAGTTCCCTTGTTCCATTCCGACAGTTCCCTTGTTCCATTCCAATGGTTCCCTTGTTCCATTCCGACGGTTCCCTTGTTCCATTTCTACAGTTCCCTTGTTCCATTTTAAGAGTTGCTTTGTTCCATTCCAACAATACCAACTTTATACAATATGACCTGCTGTTTCCTAACTCTGTGTTATCAAACTGGCACCACAGATACTAATGATATTGGCCAAAGTTTCATTGCGGTTCAGGACTTCACAAGCTTCTCCCTTCACTCAATGATGTCAAATTATTTATTTTTTGTATGTCAGTATTTGTTTCTCTAAGGATGATATCAAATTCTATAATAAATATATTGTTTGAAATTGTTGTAGCAGTCATCCTGAAAATTAATAAGAACAGTTTTTGATTTGTTGATATTGATGAAAGTTTTGTTGTAAATTTACATAGATTAGATTTATTTATTTGGAACCTAATATATATATATATATATA
>MUZC01002543.1:372757-385902 GCA_002072015.1 Radix auricularia
TATATATATATATATATATATTACACTTTATTTATAACAACCAATGGGGCTAAGCAAGATTATTTTGATAAAAACATTTTTAGACAAATCATATTGTTTTCCAAACAATTATTCAGATTTAGACGTTCAATGTTTTTTACTTTAAAGCCCTGTTTAGTCCAGTGTTTTTATTCAAGTCCAATGCACAATATCTTGTCAGAGCAATTACCCTGGCTAACAGGCAGACGATACCACTCTTACATTACACAATGCTAACAGATGATACCACTCTTATGTTACACAATGCTAACAGATGATACCACTCTTATGTTACACAATGCTAACAGATGATACCACTCTTATATTACACTATGCTTATAGATGATACCACTCTTATGTTACACAATGCTAACAGATGATACCACTCTTATATTACTCAATGCTAAAAGATGATACCACTCTTATATTAGACAATGCTAACAGATGATACCACTCCTATAATACACAATGCTAACAGGCAAATGATACCAGTACTATAATACAAAATGCTTGGATAAAGATATTCTTTATTTATATATTTCATCGTGGTGATTTCTGATTATTATGGCTGGTAACGATTAATTTAAATTTAATTGTTTAAATTTTGAAAAAATAAAAATTAATTTCATGAATAAATGGTTAATTTCTGTTTTATTGAGTTATTCCCCTGTCTCATAGACATTGAAAAATAATTCTTTGAACTTTTTTAACTGCTGTGGGCTGTTGTACTATGTTCCTCAGCAATACAGCTTCTGTGATCTGGGCTATTATATTGTTTATTAATTTCTTTTTAAATAAATTGAAAAAAATATATATAAATATTTTTCTAAATTTCAATCAATTAAATTTATTTTAATCAAGAAAATTTTTAACGATCTTTTGAGAAATTAATAGTTCATTTCCACAGCCCTATTGATTATTAAAATTTTTAGTTTTATTTTATGTTCATGAGTGGAAAAGTTGAGCAAACAAGTGTTAGAGATAAGGCTGTTTGGCATTAGCTGTGTGTCACTGGATTAAACGTTTAAAACAATATAATTTTTTTTTCCTTCAGGATTTGACTTTAATTACGGAGGTTTGAAATTAAATGACTTTTAAAGTATTTATTTTACCTAACACCCTCTTATTTTTATGATCAGTATCAAATCATCTGTGGATGTATTGCCAGACTGTTTCCCTAGCCAATGAACTCTACAATAAATAAACTTATCTGCATAGAATTGTTTCCCTAGCCAATCAACCTAACAATAAATAAACTTAGCTGCATAGACTTGTTTCCCTAGCCAATCAACCTAACAATAAATAAACTTATCTGCATAGAATTGTTTCCCTAGCCAATCAACCTAACAATAAATAAACTTATCTGCATAGAATTGTTTCCCTAGCCAATCAAACCTAACAATAAATAAACTTATCTGCATAGAATTGTTTCCCTAGCCAATCAACTCAACTATAAATAAACGTACCTCCGTAGGATAGTGATTTCTTTAGTCTTATTTCAAGCTTTGAATGTTTATCTGGAAAATTAGTGTCCGAAAAAATGTGGCTGTATTAAATAGCTGTGTGTGAAATACAAGCATTTGGTGTTCTAGTGTTTAAATATATTGGAGGAAATCAGTGATTTTTTTTCACAAGTCACAGTCACGGCAATTTTTTTATTATTTTTTTTTTATTATTTTTTTTTTTTGTTATTTGCTTATTTTTTTAAAAAATGTTAATTCACCAATTGTTATATACCAAAAAACAAACAAAAACAAATATTTGAAATACTATGTTTAGAAATACTGATCATTGGTTTAGTGCAAAAATCTACATAGCTTGCACCTTGTTATCATAGATGAGCAATGTTAATATATTTTTTAGGGCTGTGGAAATATCCATTAATTTATCGATTAATCGGTAAAAAAAATGTATCGATTAAAATAATTTTAATCAATAAACTAGCGATTAAAACTAGAAAACATGTGTTCATTATTGTGTCGATTTATTAATAAATAATTAGTTATTAATAATAAATAACAGTTTGCTCTTTTTAAGTACAAACTTCTCCATTTAAAAAAAAGAGATTTTTAAAGTATAAACTTTAAAATAAGCTGTTTTATAAGGAAAATTATATAAAAAATTAAACATTGGTTTTACTTAATTAACAATAACAAAATTTTAATTTATTGACATTATATGGAACTACTTATATTTAAATTTTTAAAAAAAGTCAAATGCCTGTTTTTTACACTTCCCTTAAAATTTTCAATTTAATGACGTCATACATCTTATGTTTAGCTTTAATCAAAATTATCGATTAATTATTCGGTAATTTTTCAAAAGTTAACGATCATTTTTAAATTAATCGATAACAGCCCTATTTTTTTTTTAAAGCTTGCCTGTGGTAATGTCATAATAAAAGTTTCCTCTCCCTCCAGCTCAGTGGTTCCCAAAGTGGTCCCTACGGACCCCCAGGGGTCCGCGGAACCGTTCAGGGGGTCCGTGGACAATTAAAATTGATTTGGGGGTCCCTGAACAACATCAGGGGGTCCGCGGAAGGTTTTAAAGTAGTATAAAATTATGGTGTTTTTTATTATTACGGAAATAAAAATAAAGAACAATGTATACTGTTGAAGAAATTTTAAGTCCTGAGTAAAATAAAGTTGTTTGATCTAAGAACAGAAAAAGAACTATGATATTCCAACAGCTGTAACCAATCAAAATGCTTGGTTAATTGAAAGGCTTGTCAAGTTTGATGCGTGAGAAAGGCAGAGACACAATTTGTACGTGTCTGTAAGTTATATTTATCCAAGGCAGGAGGAATCCAGCTTTACATTGATACCACATTTGATATGATTGGACGATTCTAAATACATGAATCAGGGCGGCAAAAATTCTTTTTTTAAATTCAAAATTCGACCAAACATCTTTTTTAGAGAGTTAGCAAAATAATATTNTTTATTTTCAAAGTTTTAGATGGCGCAGTGAGACACTAAAAATATTTTATGCTGCTAAATGCATAACCTGCCTACAATAAACCAGAAATATAGTTTTACCTATGTGTCTTCTGTATAATCAAACTTTGTGAAATGAGTCTTTGAAACCATACAAGCATGAGGAACATTTAATGAAAATCCTTAGCGATAAAAACATAAAAAAACGATAACGATTTAATGTTTTTTAAAGCATTCCAAGACACATATTTGAAAACACCATCACTTCAACAACTCATAAGGTCAACATCTAAGCAAGATGACTAAATGACGATGGACTGCGTGAATACTACACTATTTCTTTATTGATTGCAAAGTCTGGAAAGCCCATTCCGATTTTTGAATAACTTATTTAGCAGCTGTAAGTGAGGTGATAAGCACTGTGTTGCACAAACCAGCTTTCAACATCACAAAACATTTCCACTGACCAATAATTCAGTCAAATAAGGATTAGCAAAATGGTTAAGTGTGTTGAAAATTCTTTAAGTTGAGTACTTAAAAAACGTCTGAATTTTCTCTACAACGTGACGAGTCCACTTTACCAGGAAATGAGGCTTTACTTTTAGCTTGTGTAAAATTTTGTAAAAGAAGATCAATTTTGCCAAGACCTATTGTTTGCTAAATGCTTGGAAACAGATATGAAAGGTGAGGCGTTCTTTACTGAATTAAAAGAGATTTTTCAATGAAAAAGCTATACCATTGACTAGTATCATTTCTGTTGCTACTGATGGTGCTCCGGCAATTGTAGGAAGATACAGAGGATTTCTGACACACTTAAAACAAGCTGTAAGAAATGTATGTTCAGTGCATTGTGTCATTCATCGACATAATTTAGTTGCAAAAATCTTAGTATTTCTTAGTGAAGTTTTGCATGGATCACTAGATCATGTCAATGGAGCAGTTAACAAAATCAAAAGGAATGCCTTCAATAATTGCTAAACTTTGTTTGGAAAATGATGAAGACTATAATCGTTTACTACTTCACACAGAAGTACGTTTGTTAGTTAAAAGTTTATGTTTAAATCGATTTTATGCTCTCTTATTCAGTGATGGAATTCCTAGAAGGCTAAGACAATGATTTGAAACAAAATTTAATTAACTCAAAAAATGACATAGCCCGTATGACATATTTGTTTGCCAAAGTTAAAGAAACTAATTGAAAATACTAGGTGACCAATTAAATTTAATCAAAACTAAAAGCGTAATATCTGCGTTTGTTGCAAAAAAATTTTTTTGTAAAAAAAAAACTTGGGATGAAGAGAATGTTCTCAGATTCAAAATCTCTTGAAATTGCAAAGAGAAATGAAGACTTGTTTGTCTACTGTCAACACTTAACGGCTCTTCATGCAGACCTGAACCAAAGATTGGAAGACATTCTTCACTTGGATATTCCCGACTCGGTGTTGAACCTTTTGCGCGGAGACAAACTCAAACCCCAGACATAGATGAATCAATTCTAATACATGAGCAACTTATTGAATTATTCACACATGAGGAACTTAAACCAATGTTTGAACAAGGATACCACAAATTCTGGTTACAAAAAGAGATCCCAATTGTATTTCCTGCATTATGGGTTATTGTTCAAAAGTTGTTGACTACTTTCCCGTCTTCCTATTTGGTAGAACGTGGATTCAGTGCAGTTATGAACCTCGTCACAAACAAAAGAAACCCGCTAGATATTAGTGATCATGAGGAGATGCGTTTGCTACTTAAAAACATTTAGCTGTTCATATATCTCGTCAAGTTCATCCCAGTCATTAACTTTAAGTTAAGTTTAAATAAATAATTCTCCAAAAAAATGTTGTATTTTAAATTAGTAAATTTGTATGCTAAACATTTATATAGCGTTTTCACTTTGGGGTCCGTGGGCAAGTTTTGACTATAAAAGGGGTCTACGGGCAAAAAAAGTTTGGGAACCACTGCTCCAGCTGATTAGAAGCAGACAAGTATTTGTTCCATTAACGGATCACGTGACACATCTGATTACAATCAGCAGCCTTCCATTATTTATGTTTGATCCACTCACTCACGGGGTTGGAGGTCAAGCACTGACGTCATACCCATGTTGTCCATTCTAACGTGACCTCCATACTCTCCCTGTAATGTATAGGCATGATTCATTGTTACCCACCAAAACAAAATCTGGCGTGCCTCGTTACTTTGACGGCTTCTGTCCAATGATAACTGTTTTGTTTAGACTTTAACTTCATGTGGTAGGAGTTTGTTGGTTGCTCTTGCCTATGACCCGGGTGTGCAGCGTGTGTCTTTTTTAAACCTGATTCGTGTTCTGACAATAGACCTTTCTTTGATCATGTGCCGTTGTTACTTAGACCATCTGTAAACCATGCTTTATTTTGTTACGTTAAAAAAGTTGGATTTTTTTTTTTCGTTAACAGAAGTTATCAAAACTTGTTGATTAAAAATAAAAAAAATCAGATGATATCTAAACTCTGTTTTAAGAGTTGTTTCTTCTTAATCTCATACTTTTATACTGCTCCTGTTTGTTTGTTTTATAATGTTTAACATATTATTTATAAATCCAAGTTGATGAATAAACACAGAGATAATAATAGGAAGTAAAACAGTATTGAGATTGTCTTGGCTTTATTAACGTTTATAGATGAGAAGTATACACAGTAGTAGATAAACAAATCTTAGTACCAATAAATGTATCATCTGAGGATGATGTTGGGAAATGTGTGGTGCCAATACCTCAGGCAGGGATGGTATTTGGACCCCGGGCCCCGCCTGCCTTAATTTTCTCTCATAATCCTTATTAATTCCTTATCCCTTTTCAGACTGGAACCCACGCAATTTGTTTCGCATACTAAGTCCCATAGGGCCGCGCAATTGCTGAGATCGGTCCTTTACCTCAGGACAGAGAAGATACTTTACCGCTCTTTGACTTTGTTTGACTCGCACATAATGTGTTTATTTGTTGTTGTTTTTATAAGAACCACTCGATATAAGAAGGCTAACATAGTTTGTGGCCCTGAAAAGGGCCTTGAAATAAAAATTTTCAAATAAAAACAAAAACTTTTTAAGGGTATTTTTTGTTAGGAAATTTTCTCGAGATAGTGACGAAGGTCACGTGCCTAACTGACGCCGCCTGACGTCACACTGCACTTGACATCATCAACAACATGTTCGACCTGTTCCGCCCCTGTTGCCTCGGGTTTTCAATCACCAGCGTCTTTTCACGAACTCCGCTCTCATCTCGCTTCCTCTCCGCTTCTTCTTGGCGTTTCCTTTCTTGCTCGCTGCCCGCTTCTTCTTATTCTTGGGCTTGTCCGCGATCCAGACGCTGCTCCGGTGCCGCCTCTGTTTGGGCACGGCTTTCCTCCCGGTGAATATCGGGATGCCGTCCCCTTCTACGTACTTGCCGTACACGCCGGCTTGGACGGCCCACACCGGCCTGGCGATGGCGCCGAGCTTGAGCGCGGCAATCATGGCCGGGCGGAGGTCAGTGCTCTCCGAGATGATACCCATGGAACAGAGCAGTTTGCGGATGTCCTTGAGGGTCGAACCCCTGGGGTTCTCGAGGGCTGTGATCGCGATGACGATCAGTCGGATCATGATGAAGAGAGGCAACTCCGACTCCGGGCCGTCGCCGCCGAAGATCTGATCAGAGATGTTATTGACGTTCTGGTCAGAGGCGATGGCACGTTTGACCATTCGGAACACTTCCGGGATGCGCTTGTCTCCCCTGGTCGCGGGCTTGAAAGTGGTGAGCGCCATGTCTGGCTCCGGCGCTGACTGCTGTGTTGGACTATGAGAAGAAAGAGAGCGGTTCTCAACTAGTAGGCAACGGGACGGGGGAGTGTTCCAATGTTCGCCTGGCCGCCATCTCATGGTCTGCGTACCTCCGAGAAGACATGAAATTTGAGAACTCTTCAATGTTTGTAACGGTTTTATGTTATTATTATCGTAACATTTATTTTCTGGTACGCTTCGAGGAAATGTCATAACAAAATACGAACACATGTTCGTTCCTCAAATGATCTCCCTTGCCTTGGTTGGAGTTAAACATGACATAACTTAGAGAAGGAGAATGAAATGGGGCGGGTTTTTGTTTCATTTGTCATTTACGTTACATTCTCATGAATAAAACTAAAATAAGGGTATCTCCATAAATCCCTCTCTCTCCCTGCCTTGTTTCTGCCATTCCCTTCTCTCTTAGAATGAGTATCCAATAATTGTATTTTATCATTCGTTCTCATCCTCATTTACTCTATACCTCCCGTTTGCCCCCTCCCTCTCTCTTCTCTAACCAGCTGTTTCCTTTGGACTTGGACCCTACTTAAATAAGAATTGTTCGTTTTGAAAAATTAATTTAGCCGTCACTTTTATTATTAGCGACTACTTTTTTGTTCTTCCTTTATGTTGATTGTATCTCTTATATTCCGGTGATTCTTAAACCGTTATACAAGACAACAAATAAAATAATTTAAAAGCCCAGGTCACTCATTCTGTAACGCTAAGGGATATACTCAGCATATTTTCTTTTTAATTTAAATGTTTCTTTACTCGAAATGTATAGAGAGAAATTTTGTGAAATATAAATCATTCTAATGAACCCAAATTTATATATTCATTCTTTTTATTGAACTCGTTCACAAACAAATTTTTGGTTGTCTGGCACACTTATTCCAAAGCATGCAAGAATATTCAAGTAAGTTACTTCGGCTTTAACAAAAAAAATGGGCGCCCTAGAGCAACCCAGTTTTTCTATAAGAAAGAGGTGTAATAAATATTAGACAAAATTAGCTAACAGAACAGAGTTGCTGCCCACTTTCAAATTTTAAAAGAAGTTGCAGAGTACTGGATGATAAAATTTATTGGGAAATTGTTTGAAATAATTTTGTGCAGGATTTAAAGGAAACGCACGTTTTGTACACTACAATTCTTGCCCAACAACCCACCGACCCACCCAATCATCTAACGACCCACACCCTTCACCGACCTGATTCCTTCACGTTGAGATTAATTCTTTCCAAACATAATTAATAGTTGAACAATTGTGTAGTAACGTACCCTCTCCAACAAGATAAAACCAAACTAAAACAACGAGGATAAAACCTGTAAGGACCCATCACGCATGATCCTAAAAGGACCCTCTCCAACAAGATAAAGCCAAACTAAAACAACGAGGATAAAACCAGTAAGGACCCATCACGCATGATCCTAAAAGGACCCTCTCCAACAAGATAAAACCAAACTGAAACAACAAGGATAAAACCTGTAAGGACCCATCACGCATGATCCTAAAAGAAAACCAACAAGAAAAGCAAATAAGGGCAGTAACCCGCAAGGAAATGTCAAATTTATCGCCTAAAAAATTCCATGAACTCATTGTCAAAAGGGTCCATCTAATACAGTCGTCGACGAACAGGGGTAAATTACAATATTTGAGTTAATAAGGAACTTCTTGGGGATAACGGAGACTATTCGGGGACATCTAAAATTCGTTTATAAATACCTAATGAGCCAAAAGGGTTGGCAGAGGAAATTCTTGAACTTCAATTTTAAAAATGAATTTGTTAACAGAGCAGATATGATACAATTATTTAGATGTCAGATGCTTCAAAGGCTTTCAAAATTGAACTTGAGAAGGCCTTCAAAACAGTTTTTTGCCTTTTTCAACAACGTACCCTTTTCAACAAGCATTTTCTACTCTATTGAACATAAAATCAAAGATGCGAAATCGACTTGACACCGGAAGATAGTATCCGAATTGCCCTGGCATCCAAGGAACCAATTTAGATGTTGTTTGAATAAATTCCCCATGAAATGTGATTCCTACGTGTGATTTTTAGTTAAAATTTCTAAGGATAACCCTTTAAAAATTTGTCTGGCTTCTAAAACTCCCTAGATTCATTCTCTGCTGAATATTCTCCCCAGACACCGAGGGGGGAGGGAGGGAGGGGTTGTGTTAAACGGTCCCCCAAAACCCAAGTCCTGTGGACAGGTAACGTCACCATAAACTTTCACATTTTGGGGTAATAGACAAAAAAGTTTGCCGACCCAAGAGCTTAATAACCATCTCAGAGGCTGAAATCGACAGTATACGTACTTAATTAAAGTCTTTAACAGATTTCAGAGTAACAGCGGCATGTCTGTTATTTGGGACACAGTAATGTATTTCTATGACCGGCATCGAAAGAAATCCATATATTATGGAGATTATTTCATACTGTGTAATTCATTTGTGTTATATTGTATCACTTATTTGTGACACTATTGTGTTACACTGTGTCACTATTGTGTCATGTGGTATCACTAACATGTGTCATTTGATGTCACTCATTTGTGTCACTATTTCCCAGAGCAAATCTCAGGAGCTGCGTGGAAACAGTGAGCTGTACGCTGGCGGTGAAATGTCGCTGTAGGGTGGTGGTGGCGAATCGCTGAGACTTGTCTCTGTGTCTAGACCCTGCTGTCTGGCACCGCCGGAGAAGTCCAACGGATGTTGGTGACCGCTTGATGCCCTCGGCACCTGTTGGCCACCAATGCTGAAACGTACCTGGCCGCATCGCGGTGCTGCAATATCCTGGTGACCTGGGGAGGATGGGAAATACACTAGCGGAAGTGTTCCGGGGAAGACACCGGGAGTCACAGCCGACGAGGGGGACGGGGGCCTCCGCTGACGCTGTAGACGAGAGGGGAGTAATGACGTCACGAACGCCAACGGTGAGGATCGGGATGCAGTAACGTTTACGTGGGGAGTCGGTGAGTAAGCAGGAAGTTCGCCGAGTAGTTCCGACAACGACGGTTCAGTCGGCCTTGACCTCGCAACGTCATTGCGGCTATGAACTTGACCCGAATGATGGGCGCCGCCGCCGAGAGGCGGAATCGTGATGACGTAGTGTTCTGTATCATTGCCGCTGACTTGGGGATAATACCCAGTCCCTCTTTCTACAACTGCAACACTAGGATCATGTTCTTCATCAGCGTCTGAACTGTGTGAGAATTCGTTGGTCAAGAGGTCATTCCTCTCGCATTCAAGCATTGTCCGTTCGCGTCCATCTTGGTCACCGACTTCCGACGAGGAACACGCCCCATTTCGTGGAACCTCCATCTCCATCAAAATCACAGTCTCCTCCTGACTGCCTCCACCCCTGATGTCAGCCTGAGCAAATCTGAGATGTTCATCACCGGTCGGGGTTCTCCTGCTAGTCCCGTCGTCTGATCGCTTCTTGAAGCTCTTAAAGAATGCACACACGCCCCTGGAAGGGAGATTTGAAACGTGAAATGTTATTTCTTTGATCTGTTCATCACTCGTACGTTTTAGTTATGGCACTGCTCAACTAAGGGATGAATGTTGTATAGCTAAACAAACAACACTTGCTCAACTAAGGGATGAATGTTGCATAGCTAAACATACAACACTTGCTCAACTACGGGATGAATGTTGTATATCTAAAAATATAACACTTGCTCAACTACAGGATAAGTGTTGTATAGCTAAAAATACAACACTTGATCAACTAAGGGATGAATTTTGTATAGCTAAACATACAACACTTGCTCAAGTTGATATAGTTAAATCTTAATTAATTGTTGGTTTTCCTGGTTTCTTTAGGCAACCCATTCCACCTCCGAAATCCAGACGGGAAGATTTATAATTTGTATGTGTTTTTTCTTTCATATGGCCCGCCAATGTATTTTATCCCTATGTCTATCTGAGAGCTGTATTAAAATATCTTTAGGGTAATAATTTCCAACTAAGAATTAACTACCTTAAGTGTTTTTACTACTTTACTCTTTGTTCTCTATTACCTGCAGCAGCTGCACTTTGTTGACCTTGTGATGCTCAACACCGTGGCTACGACGGTAAACAACGATATGACGATCGCCCCCATCAGAACGACCCTCTCCTTCTCCTCGATGGTTGGATCTGTGCCTGCCAGTATAGAATATGTTAAATTTACAGACGCAATGCTGAGTTAAAATTAACACTTGAATCGCTACATTTAACAATGTAAAATGTACACGTTAAGCTGTGTTTAGTTTTCTTATGAACCCACCTCTTTACACGAACCCACCCCTTTACACGAACCCACCCCTTTACATGAACCCAACCTCTTTACATGAACCCACCCCTTTACATGAACCCACCTCTTTACATGAACCCACCTCTTTACATGAACCCACCTCTTTACATGAACCCACCTCTTTACATGAACCCACCTCTTTAAATCAACCCACCTCTTTAAATCAACCCACCTCTTTTAATCAACCCACCTCTTTACATGAACCCAACTCTTTACATGAACCCACCTCTTTACATGAACCCACCTCTTTACACCCTGGTATCTCTTGACATGACCCCAACCTTTCAATGACCCTGACATTGTCACTCACCTCCCACTGCTATGTAGGAGAAGGCCAGGCGTTGTTTCTGTGGCTGGACATCATTACCCTCAACCACCTGCCGGACCCAGATCAGCACGATGGGCAGCCTGGAGGTCACCTCTTTGGGGAAAAGGTCATGTTGGTTGGTCATGTTGTGGTCGTAGCGCTCCGTTTGGTCTAGAATAAAAAACATGACGTCATCAACCTACAACACCCACCTTAAAACAAAGACACCAGCATTAATATTTATTTTTTGTTCTATAAGAAACAACTTACAAAATATCCAACACTGGAAGCTTATTACCTATCTTCAGGCTTAAATAACGTTATTTATTTCACCATGTTAATTATTCACAACCAGATTACACAAACTGCCGCAATCCCCACATTGCCCACATCTCTATGGCGCATGACTTGATGCTAATACTAGCATGGACATTTCCCCCATAAATCCTAACACCTAATTGCTTGAGTGCGTGTGTTTGTGTGTGTAAGCGTTTGTGTGTGAAAGCGTATGTGTGTGTTTCTGAGTTGAGTCAAAATTGGGTGATAAGCGATTTTAAAAACACCAAGTTGACATTTCGGATATAGGCTTCTTTTGCTTTAATTCTTGCTTTGATTGTTGAATATTCCTGATTATAAGGAATTTAAATGTCCACTATGATGGCTGCCGTTTTATTATCATGGATCTGTAAATCAGACGAGTTGCCTTCTGGGACATTTAATAATAATAACCCCTTTCAGACCTTTCTATGGGGCACGTGAAGTAGCGTTCACAAGTTTCATTGACCACTAACGAGCAGGGAATTGTGTGGTTAGCGCAATGTGCCGGGGACCTTGAGAGTACGGCGACACGAGTTTTTGCAGCGGTTCGGCAGTCCAGCGCGCTGCCACTTCTTCTTCTTCGTTCTCAATATTGAATATTGAGGTTTGCGTGCCACGAGTTTTGCGCCGATTGGCCCGTGGTCTCCGACTTCAGCCTACTGTATTTTCTGGATTTGCTTCCATAGCCTTTGGTCAGCCAAGACCATCTGCAAGGCAGCAGTTGTTTTTTGGCTAGTGATGCAGCGGTCACATGCCACGGCTTAGGGTTCCACGCATTACCCCGCCGCTTTTCACCCATTTGGAGCTGGATGGAACTCGGGGACGCCCTAGGCCCCGGGAACAAGTTCCGGCTTCCCATGGATTCGAACTCGTGACCATCGGAACGCCAGTCGAGCGCACTTGTCACTCGACCACTGCGGCCCCGCGCTGCCACTTAGACCCCGCGCTCCTTGGGATATTTAGTTGAGCATTTAAATGTAAGAACAAAATGGTTGAGGTGGTGCTATGGTTAAGGTGGTGCTATGGTTGGGGTGGTGCTATGGTTGAGGTGGTGCTATGGTTGAGGTGGTGCTATGGTTAAGGTGGTGCTATGGTTGGGGTGGTGCTATGGTTGAGGTGGTGCTATGGTTGGGGTGGTGTTATGGTTGAGGTGGTGCTATGGTTGGGGTGGTGCTATGGTTGGGGTGGTGCTATGGTTGGGGTGCTGCTGTGGTTGAGGTGGTGCTATGGTTCAGGTGGTGCTATTGTTGAGGTGGTTTAATGGTTCAGGTGGTGCTATGGTTGAGGTGGTGCTATGTTCAGGTGGTGCTATTGTTGAGGTGGTTTAATGGTTCAGGTGGTGCTATGGTTGAGGTGGTGCTATGGTTGAGGTGGTGTTATGGTTGAGGTGGTGTTATGGTTGAGGTGGTGCTATGGTTGAGGTGGTGTTATGGTTGGGGTGGTGCTACGGTTGGGGTGGTGTTATGGTTG
>MUZC01002543.1:386254-398996 GCA_002072015.1 Radix auricularia
TATGGTTGGGGTGGTGCTATGGTTGAGGTGGTGCTACGGTTGGGGTGGTGCTATGGTTTGGGTGGTGTTATGGTTGGGGTGGTGCTATGGTTGAGGTGGTACTATGGTTGAGGTGGTGCTACGGTTGGGGTGGTGCTATGGTTGGGGTGGTGTTATGGTTGGGGTGGTGCTATGGTTGAGGTGGTACTATGGTTGGGGTGGTGCTACGGTTGAGGTGGTGTTATTGTTGAGGTGGTGCTATGGATCAGGTGGTGCATTATTCAGGTGGTGCTGTGCTATGGTTGAGCTACCGCCGGTACATCACTTTTGATAACACATGAACACAATGAATCAACTTTTACTTACCAGATGTAATAAAAAACACGTCTTTAGAGGCGATGGTTAAACTGTTGATTATAACGGTTAGCTTTGATTGGGTAATATCCGAGCTAATTGCCCATATATTGCATTCCATTCTTCTGTCAAATGAAAAGAGTTCAATGGTAACAAAACAAGAAAATATGACAACTTGAAAAGTGAATTAATAAATTCAACAGTTTAAGATAATATAAATGTTTTCGATTTTCAATTGACAATTTTTATTTTTTTAAAGTAGTGCTGAAAAATAAATAATGAGTTAAAATTTGGGGAATTTCGAAGTTGAATTATTAATTACTTTTCATGAAACCTGAGGCTAAAATGAATTGTTAAACAAGTTAGCGGCAGGCATGGTTTGTGTTTGCCTGTGTGTATGTCGTTGTATGTTTGTTGTTTATTTTTGTGCACTTATGCATGTGTGCTAGTGCTATAACTTTGGATTCTTGTTCTTAAAAAAAAAAAATAAAAAAATAAAAAAAATAAAAAAAAAATCACCCCACATAACTTCCAAGTGTTATCAATCCCAAGCTACGCCACTGTAGTTTTCAACTTGTATTGCCCCCATCCTCCCCCCCACACCTTTTCGTTTAGTGAAAGTGGCCAAAATCTACAAGCAGTAAACTCTAAATTTCCTCAGAGCAAGTTCCACAGAGTGGTAGGAGAATAAGTATTACCAGAAATACTCAGGCTGTGAATTATTTTTCGGCTTTAATGACTACCTGCGTCACGTGACCGGATGCACGTACTGAAATATTTCTATTGGTGGCACCAGGAAGATGTCGATGACAGTTAATTTAATGCGAGACCATAATAAAAGATAAATATCTGCTTTTCAAAACCTCTTCCACACATGATGATATGATCTATTTTCACACATATGAGGATATGATCTATTTCCCCCACATATGAGGATATGATCTATGTCAGGGAAACATTATAGAGTTATTGGGTTTTCCATGACATGTCAATGTTGTTACTTGTGTTTGGTGCGGTGCGGTGCGCACGGGTTGAAAATGTATGACGCAATAGCGTGAACGTGACGTAGTGGGAAGGCAGTTGTGAGCGAGAGATAGAGGTCGGTTGGTATATGGAGGAACCTTCGACCCTGCAGTACACAAGGGATACACGAGTTGTAGCGTTGCCCAGAGTTCTTCTGTTGGACTGAGAGTTGTTGATGTGATTTTAAGACGCATGGAGTTGTACTATGATTAATAAAGATTCCTGTTAGTACAAGGACTTTGTGTTCGGTCTTTGTGCGCAAGTTGACGGTGAAGTAACGATCATAACCCCTAGACAACGAATCCCGACAATCTATTTTCACACATATGAGGATATGATCTATTTTCACACATATGAGAATATGATCTATTTTCACACATATGAGGATATGACTATTTTCACACATATGAGGATATGACTATTTTCACACATATGAGGATATGATCTATGTTCACATATATGAGGATATGATCTATGTTCACACATATGAGGATATGATCTATTTTCACACATATGAGGATATGATCTATTTTCACACATATGAGGATATGATCTATTTTCACACATATGAGAATATGATCTATTTTCACACATATGAGGATATGACTATTTTCACACATATGAGGATATGACTATTTTCACACATATGAGGATATGATCTATGTTTACACATATGAGGATATGATCTATGTTCACACATATGAGGATATGATCTATTTTCACACATTTGAGGATATGATCTATTTTCACACATATGAGGATATGATCTATTTTCACACATATGAGGATATGATCTATTTTCACACATATAAGGATATTATCTATTTTCACACATATGAGGATATGATCTATTTTCACACATATGAGGATATGATCTATGTTCCCACAAATGAGAATATGACCTATGTTCCCATAAATTAGAACACGACATATGTTTCCACAAATTAGAACATGACATATGTTCTTACAAATGAGATAATGACATATGTTCCCACAAATGAGAATATGACCTATGTTCCCACAAATGAGAATATGACCTATGTTCCCAAAACAGATGAGAATATGAACTATGTTCCCACAAATGAGAATATGATCTATGTTCCCACAACAGATAAGAATATGACCCATGTTCCCACAAATGAGAATATGACCTATGTTCCCACAACAGATGAGAATATGACCTATGTTCCCACAAATGAGAATATGACCTATGTTCCCACAACAAATGAGAATATGACCTATGTTCCCACAAATGAGAATATGACCTATGTTACCACAAATGAGAATATGACCTATGTTCCCACAACAGATGAGAATATGACCTATGTTCCCACAAATGAGAATATGACCTATGATCCCACAACAGATGAGAATATGACCTATGTTCCCACAAATGAGAATATGACCTATGTTCCCACAACAGATGAGAATATGACCTATGTTCCCACAAATGAGAATATGACCTATGTTCCCACAAATGAGAATATGACCTATGTTACCACAAATGAGAATATGACCTATGTTCCCACAAATGACTTTTGTTCAAAATGTATACACGAATCCTCATGACCTTCTGAAACAGTAAAATGTGGCTGTGAGTGGTGGGGTGTGGGTGGAGGGGTGTGGGTGNTGTGGGTGGTGGGCTGTGGGTGGTGGGCTGTGGGTGGTGGGGTGTGGCCGTTAGTTGGTAATTCCACAAAATATTCAATTGAATATAAATACATTGTGTACATCAATATTATATGTACTTGAGAAGGCGTTGCATAATAAACCTTTTCGCAGGGTGCTGCTTTTTATTGGGCACCCTGTAAAATATATACACATGACGTCATAGCGTTAGACGCTTTTTTCCCCCCTATGTTCCGCTTCTACAAATGATACGCCTAGCTGTTCTTACTGAAGCGTGTACATCCAGAAATAAAGATACCAGTCCTCGTACACACAATAGACGCCGCTCAATCTCCAATCACAGCCCAACAACCCTTTTTTGTTTCTTTCTATAGCCTGCCAGTCGTTCATTGACAAAGAGCTTCACAACCCACCAAAACTTAAACTTTTTTTTTTGGTTACATCACGTAAGTTCCCCACTGACGTGTGTTTGACCTCTGTTGTTAACCGAGAAAACCTGGCAGAGCACTGACGGTTTGTGTAATCTTCAAATGACTTGTAATGACTTCACACGTGACTAATTGATGAGTTCGTGTGATGGCTTAATGTGTGTCTTTTGTGGGGTCGTTTCGTCTCGGTTGATGTTTGTTGAGACAACACTGAGAGAAGGTGAGAGATGCGTGTGTTTGTTACCTTCGCAGATGAGATCTTCCCTGGTGTTTGTCAGGGATAGAAACAAAGGGGCTGTAGTTGTCAGTGATAGAAACAATGGGCTGTAGTTGTCAGTCTTAGAAACAATGGGCTGTAGTTGTCAGCGATAGAAACAGTGGGCTGTAGTTGTCAAAGATTGAAACAATGGGCTGTAGTTGTCAGTGATAGAAACAATGGGCTGTAGTTGTCAGTGATAGAAACAATGGGCTGTAGTTGTCAGTGATAGAAACAATGGTCTGTAGTTGTCAGTCTTAGAAACAATGGGCTGTAGTTGTCAGTGATAGAAACAGTGGGCTGTAGTTGTCAAAGATTGAAACAATGGGCTGTAGTTGTCAGTAATAGAAACAGTGGGCTGTAGTTGTCAGTGATAGAAACAGTGGGCTGTAGTTGTCAAAGATTGAAACAATGGGCTGTAGTTGTCAGTGATAGAAACAATGGGCTGTAGTTGTCAGTCTTAGAAACAATGGGCTGTAGTTGTCAAAGATTGAAACAATGGGCTGTAGCTGTCAGTGATAGAAACAATGGGCTGTAGTTGTTAGTCATAGAAACAACGGGTTGTTGTTGTCAGCGTTTTTTACAGCGGCGTACCCAGAGTAGTGTGAGAAGTCTGGGCCAACATGTCGGGGAGGGGGGCTAAGGGGTATATTTAAGGTAATGTCTATAACAGAAGTCGTGTGGCCTATTGACAATTCGCAAGTCGAGGTTTTCTTGGCGGGCACAGCAAGGCCGTAATAATACTTTACGTGAAGGGATTTTGAGATCTTTCGCTTAAAGATCTTGATGATCGTAAACTCCAGTACTTGTACCTATGAAATGATCACGTGATGTGCCTGCCAACCAATCATTGCGGATTACCACGCTTACGACATGATGCGAACACCCGAGTCTACAAACCAGTGGTGGGGGAAAATATAACTTGTGCTTTTTTTCTTTTGAAATTGTGATGGATCATAACTCTCAATGAATTATTATGGTAAAACAAGGTTTCATGGTAACCACGAATGTCTGCGAGAATTTTATTTGGAAAATGATACTGTCCGGGGTGGATATCCGTTTAAGAATTGTGTGTGTGTGTGTGGGGGGGGGGGGGGGGGGGGGGGGGGGTCCTTTCCCTGGATTAGCAACAAAATAAACTAGTAATATAAAGACAACTTATCAACAAAATCAACTCGTATATCAAAACAACTCGTATATTAAAACAACTTATCTACAAAATCAACTCGTATATTAAAACAACTCGTATATTAGAACAACTCGTATATTAAAACAACTTATCTACAAAATAAACTCGTATATTAAAACAACTCGTATATTAAAACAAATTATCTACAAAATAAACTCGTATATTAAAACAACTCGTATATTAAAACAAATCGTATATTAAAACAACCCGTATATTAAAACAACTTATCTACAAAAAAAACTCGTATATTAAAACAACTCGTATATTAAAACAACTCGTATATTAAAACAAATCGTATATTAAAACAAATCGTATATTAAAACAAATCGTATATTAAAACAACTCGTATATTTAAAAAACATATCAACAATATAAACACGTATATTAAAACAACTTATCTAGTAATGTCAACTCTAGCGACTCACTCTGTTCTGTTAGTGTCTCCCTGGTCGAGGACAAAACTGACCACCGTTGTCTTGAGATGACCAGTGGCAGTGACCGCGTGTTTGATACTCCTGTGACAGTGTGTGACCACTACGGGAATACAATTCATGAATGATGTGTGGGTTATAGAACTTACTATGGTTGTCGGTCATAGAACTAACTATGGTTGTAGGTCATAGGACTAACTATGGTTATCGGTCATAGAACTAACTATGGTTGTCGGTCATAGAGCTAACTATGGTTGTAGGTCATAGAACTAACTATGGTTGTCGGTCATAGAACTAACTATGGTTGTCGGTCATAGAACTAACTATGGCTGTTAAGACTTGCAACTTGCTAAGAGCCATACAAATGTTGTCTCATCGGCAAATAAAAAATAAGTATCAATAAAATAAATAAATATTTCAAAAAATTGAGTGGAAAACGAGTTGAAGTTGTAGAAACACAAAAAAGTTGAGTTTTGGAATATCAGGTGCACAAGAGAAGTATATGCGGTACTCACCCTTACTGTAGTTATATCCATTTGGCACAGCCGAGACCCACAACACGGACACAGCTGTGAGGAGTAGATTCACCACAAAACTTGCGTCACTTGACATTCTCCTGGGCCCTCCCCTCGGGTTAACAGTGATGGTGTGCATCCAACGGACTTTGAGCCCCCAGAATTCACCGCTGTCTACCACGGTCACTTGTAACACGCATGGCTACGCCTGCTTGGACGCGTGTGGGACAAGCTTGGCTTTGTTTCTCTTGACCCTAGTCGACTGGGGGGACGAATAGTGACGATGAAGAAAAGTCAATGAAACGTATCGTATGATTTGACTGCTTCTATGTAATATCGTAAACAAAAACAAAAACACTTTTACTTGAATTTAACGGCACAGTTATTGAATTGTTCGTGGAGCCATCTTGCATTCAAAACAAAAGCCTTTCTATACAGAGGCGTTTCTAGGGTTGGTGTCACCCAGGGCAGTATCTCATGGTGTCACCCCCCCCCTCACAACTTATCCTATAGAACGAAACTGTTTCCATACAATCCGAATGAAGGACACTGGCCCCATGCTGAATAGTTTGAAGTAGTGAAAGACGGCCTGTGGGGACTTTGGTTCTAATCAAGTCGATGCACACTCTACAAATCTACTGCAAACTTGCTGTGTTAATGTTTACACATTTAACTTAAATCCATAGCTTTAGTTGCACATCATTATTTAAACAATCGCACAAATAGTAAATGTTTCACATCTACGGTTCTATGGCTTATTGTAGAATTTGAATTTTTAATTTTCTGCGGAACAATAAAATAAATACAAGAGAATAATTTAAAGAAGATATAGTCTAAGCTTGTTAGCGACGAGTCCCATTAGGTTACAGACTTGCCACGCAGTTATCATATTATTGTCATCTGTGACAATATAAACCCAGTCATAGTGTCAATAGACTTTGATAACCAATGACACACCTCCTTGTCTCGAAATCTCTAAGGCACTTTACTCCAAATAAGTAGGAGCAGATCTATTTGTTATCTAGATCTATTAATCTAGGTCCACTAAACTAGATCCTATTAACTAGATTCCACTAAAATAGAACTATCAAACGAGATATTTGAACAATTAACTTAAATTGGTTATTTAATTAGTTAATTAGCGGCCATGAACACGCGCTATAAATGGTGAATTCAACTAGTGACTAACAACATCATCACAGATATCGCTCGATAGAAAGCTCACCAGAAGGCTAACAGCCAAGAAACCTCAGGGCCCAATTGTTTTTAGGCGCATATCTCAGAACGTAGCTCTCAACTGACATCGTGGACAATGACTAATTGACCTGTCACGGTTCTCCCTGCCCCCTCCTCTACCCATCACGTGATCTTACGTTTTCTTTTTAGGCTCTGCAAAGGTGTCCCTCGTGCTAAGGTAAATGTGGTTGTGGTGGGGAAGTAGAGGTGCCCCCGTCTTGATATAATTGTGTTTTGCTTGTGGCTTAGCTAAGGCGTCATCAATGGGTTTAGTGGGGGGGGGGGGGTTAAAGAGTAACTAATTCTAATCGTTTCTTATTTGTTAAAAAAATAATTCAAATCTTAGTTAAGGGACTAACAATCCTGCGCGCACACGCACACAAACACATGCATGCGAACAGTTAATGGGTTATATCAAAGGTAAGGAGACGAGTAAAAGAATTGTATTTGTGAAAAAAATAATTGTTCACGTGACATAAAGATTTGCATACATGAAAAAAAATTGTGTATGTGTACAAAAAATGCCAAACAAGTCCGAGGGTTATTTAATGTACAAACTTAATTAAAGATTCAACAAATTTGAAGACTTTATTTTTAAACAGCAAAAGTCATAAAATTATATTTAAAAATAATTAATGTCTGTCTTCAAAGCTTGTGTCAAACTCACGCCCATTTCTCCCGCCCCAGTCCTCACACTCGTTTCTAGCGCCCCAGTCTGACACTCGTCTCTAGCGCCCCAGTCTGACACTCGTCTCTAGCGCCCCAGTCTGACACTCGTCTCTAGCGCCCCAGTCCGACACTCGTCTCTAGCGCCCCAGTCGGACACTCGTCTCTAGCGCCCCAAGGTCGTGTTCGATCCACTCATCCCAGGTTCGCGCCAAACTTAGCGCCCCTGGATTATTTTTGGCCCTCGCTATGAAGCCAGCCCCTACATCGCCCTACATTATTTCTGACCCTCGCTGTGAAGCCAACTCACCCAAACCTGCCCCTACCAACTAGGTTTCGACCTTACAGGTGACGCTGATGCTAGCGGCACATAGACAAAGCAAACCCAAGACACTCGTGACACAACCATTCATAAACCAGCAAACCACCTCGCTTTGTTCAAGAAAAGGTGAAAAAAAGGGAGAAATTGTCGGGAGGGGGGGAACAGTGGATCTACATTTGAATATGTTACTAAAATTAACACATTATAATCACATGCTGCATGCTTCCGTTGTAAGGGTTTGAAAAAGAAATACTATTTTTTTAAACATAATTTCGATGACACAAATAAATGTGATTGTGCGGAGGTGAATAAACAGAACAGCAAGGCAGTGGCTATTGAGACGCTAACGTCTTAATAGCCCACAGGCTATTGAGTCGCAAAAAAAAAAAATAATTAAAAAAATTAAGCCAATGAAAATTAAGTATTTAAGGTTGGCGCATTTAGGGGCCATCCATATATTACGTACAAAAACAAGCTGTATTTTCGTTCCCTCCCCTATGCGTATGTACAAATTCACTTTACAAAGTAATTTGCATTAAGCTAATTTTCAATTAGAAAAATTAGATTTTATTTAGGTAGGTTGGGGCGTCAAAGCTGTTTTACGTCATATTGGAGAGGGGGGGGGGGTCTAAGTTTTTGTGATGAAGTGTGACAAGGACGGTTGGGGGTAAATATAGTAAAAAAAAATCGCTGGCGTCATTTATGGATTACCCCCTTAAAGTTTTTTGTAACATCGTGTTTTACGTGGTGAATTTATTGAAAAAAAAATTACAATAGAAGTAATTAAACATTAAAATTTATTGTCTTCAACAATGCATGAAAGGGTCGTTCATACATGACGTCACGTGCATGTGGGTGGGGGCGGAGAAGAGTCACGCACTACTGAGGATGTAGGACAAGGGGGAGGGGGCTGAATTAAAGAAATAAAAATCACATAAAAAAGAGCTACTTTAAATAAAAGTTCTAATTGATTGCTTACAATTTATTTAGTTACATTTTCAAAGGCATCACACGTGTTACGATATTAAAGTGAAGACTTACACTAAATACACATTTCAATGACAAAAATGTAATTGAAACAGGGTAATTTTAAGGGGGCGGGCAATCAAAGCTTTGTGACGTCATATTCTGGCGAGGGGTGTCTAAGTTTTGTGACGAGGCGGAAATGGGGGTAAAAATTGGCCAAAATCGCATTACGTCATTCCTGGGCGGCCAAAAACTTTAAAAAATATAACAATATAACTAGTGAAATCGCCATCCCGTTATGTTTAAATAACGACTGAGGCACCGGTGGGCGAAAGAGAAACATCTACTAATACAAGAAATGGAAATATAAATGAGACGGATTTATTTTTTAGCAATGTATGAACGTTTGGTCTGAATTTTTTTTTTAAAAATCAGAATTTCGTTTGCATTAAAGTATAAAAGATTATTGCATATCTGTCTTGACTCTGTCAGTCGCAAATGCCGTTAGAGTCTGAGTGGTTTACGTCACTAGGCTTAGTATTATGCAAATTAAATTTGTTTTGCGTATGTAAGCATGCAGTGGATAACCCCCTCCTCCCATACGCATCCATGCGCAAAATGCCATTTTTCAAAGACCCCCCTGCTTGCGTACGTGAGATATCGATGGCCCCTTAGACTAATTGATTTAGGGCGTGACTTTTACTAGGGATTTTGACACAAAATTTAAATATAGGGCCAATAGGCTTAAATAATGCATCACTTCAAAGGGCTTGCTATGAACTTTTCAAAAACACATGTTTTGTCTTTCTAACTTTTATAGAAGTGGAGTTATGTGTTGTTTTTTCTGCTGCCACTGAAAACGTCCTGAAATAAATTGCAAGCAATCAAATATTTTTGTATAAGTTTTATTTAAAATCCTAAAAATCCGTATTGATATTTCCTGTTGGGGTTTATCAATTTCGCTGTTCATAGCAGGTGCAATTTTTCTTATGGAGAAAGTTCTGCATCTCTTTTTAATTCTCGAAGGCATCCTCCGATGTCGTCTAATCTTCTGTCAAACTCGATTCTCCAAGTCGTGCATCTTCTTTCCCATTGTCTACCGCAACATGGCTCAAACTAACATGAATGTTGACAATTTCTTGCTCAAGCGATTCAAGATCAGATTAAGCTTCCTTGAAACTCACAGTAGGATTCTGGAACCGTTTCTGGACACTATCAATTTTATCAAGTATGATGTTCCAGAAATGTTTAAAATCTAGGAAGTTAAAGTTTTATATACCTACCAGCAAATCTTCTGCATCACTTCTGGTGTCAGGCGTCATATTTGTATGTTCTGATAATTTTTCCAACAGCCCTGCCATGTCATCTAGTCCTTCATAAATTGCTATAACAGCTTCTGATCGGGCAATCCTACGTGTTTCAGACTCCCTCTTCATTGTGATTGGCACAAATCTTTTTAAAATTTTTTCCCAACGAGTTGTTGAAAGGGAGAAAACATAAATCTGTTCCAAAAACGTGATAACAACTGGATCATGTTTAGTTAAGTGTACTCTTGCTAAATTTTAAGCTGTGGTTGCCACAGTTGATGAACAATGCTTTGTAATTTCTAGTACATTTTCGCTGTTGAAGGCCGGAAACATTACCGGTCATTACAGAAGCATTGTCATAACATCGTGACCGACCGTCGGATAGTAGTATGCTATTAGATTCCAGTTTCTCTACGATAACTATTTCAAGGCTTTTTGCGTCTTTGGAATGTATCTTTGCAAAATCTGAAAATGATTCTTTGATAGTTACTTTTTAGTTTGTAAATCCACATCCATAAATATGATGACTTGAGAAAGCTTTTCCGGTGTCCTAGATCGATTGGAGTAAAGTAAGATACCGTAGTACTTGTGTTTTCTGATTTCACTCAACAGCTGATTCCTTACAGTCGATGTAAGTAGGTGGATACATTCATTTTGGATTTCCGGTGATAAATAAGATACTAAACCTAGATCCTACTGAGTAACAAGTTTTATCGACGATGGACAGGAAAGAAAGGCGGTGCCTGATGTTTCATATGAAAGGAATCCAACTTGCTTTGACACTCCGATACAAGCCCGTGAGAGGAGAGATCTTCCCTCCCCTCTCCCACTTTACTCCCTCCACATGAGAATTGGGGAAGTAAGATTTATATTTTTAAAGAGTCTTAACATGCAGCAAAGGGACGCGTATTAACCATTCTGTTAGCCAGTGGTTTTCAACCTTTTGAGATTCCAGGACCACTTGAAAAATATGTGCCTTAACTACGGGCCACTACTAAAAATTATTTCTGCAATTTTCTGGTTTTTCGGTGATTTCGTACAATTTATCAAACATCTCAAAGTTACCTTGAAATAATTTTTTTTTTCAAAAGATCAAGCTTTTTCGAAAAAACGCGGACATTCTGTCACTGAGAGTCATATGATGTATCTGCTTTCCTTGCCGAGTGGAATTAAGTTTATTGAGCTTTTCAAAAATTTCAGCCAAGTAAGCCAGAACAGCAACCCATTAACCATGGTTCAAACTATCAACAAGCTTTGAGTTATTTCTACATGAAAATCTCTTACGTCATCGCGTAATTAAAACAGTCAGATAACCAGCGAACTTCAGTATACATTAGTAACTGTTAACGTTCAAGATTCATATTCGAGCATAAGAAATCAAAGAGACGAGAATTTAATTGACGAGCTTGATAAAATTAAAAACCATTATGGCCAGATCAGAAATATATTTAATTCTGCGTTAATTCTTTTACTTGCTAGTCTATCTCGATTAATCCTACAGTGCGTAAATTTCATGCTTCTCTCACGGACCACCTGGCAAATCTTCGCGGACCACTTGTGGTCCATGGACCACAGGTTGAGAACCACTGCTTTAAGCCACTCCTTTTTCTTGTCTTGGTAATTTTGGTTGCTTTTAGTGTCGTCTCTGGTAGCTCTATTAAAAGAATCGTATTGGTCTCTTACTGCTCACTACCATCAACTAACAGTTGTTTAAATTAAAAAAAACAACAACACATCAGCAATCCTACATTACGATTTGTCATTTATTTATGAGTAGAATGGCGCCCCTTAACGCTCATTGGGGGCGCCTAAATCATGTTTACCAACTGTTTTGTAATAAAGATATGTTCGGAGCTCCAATATTCAATCTCGCAAACGCATTTGGGATACATTAGTTTACATTAAAATGAAATTAAATAATGAGTTTTAATACTCATTTTGGCGCCCCCCTAACGTGGCGCCCGGGGGCATTCGCCCCCCCTGCCCCCCCTCGCTACGCCACTGATAGCCTGTGAACTATTAAGACGTTAGCGTCTCAATAGCCTGTGGGCTATTAAGACGTTAGTGTCTCATTAGCCTGTGGGCTATTAAAACGTTAGCTTCTCAATAGCCACACAACAAGTGTGTTCATTACACTTAATCGAAGTGCAACAAATGTTATCATTGATATTAGAATTGTTGGCTCGTTATTATTATTAATGGTGTTTGTTTCTGTGGGTAGTTGTGATTTTTTTTTTTCGTAAACAACAATTCTCTTACAAAAATGTTTGTTATTCTAGTAATGATATCTTTTACTAGAAGTGTTGGGACTATCATAACATCTTATACTGTAAGTGTTGGGATTATCATAACATCTTTTACTGTAAGTGTTGGGATTATCATAACATCTTTTACTGTAAGTGTTGGGATTATCATAACATCTTTTACTGTAAGTGTTGGGA
>MUZC01002543.1:399776-415942 GCA_002072015.1 Radix auricularia
GACTATCATAACATCTTTTAGTTGAACAGTTGGGACTATCATAACATCTTTTAGTTGAACAGTTGGGACTATCATAACATCTTTTACTGTAAGTGTTGTGACTATCATAACATCTTTTAGTTGAACAGTTGGGACTATCATAACATTTTTTACTTGAACTGTTGGGACTATCATAACATCTTTTAGTTGAACAGTTGGGACTATCATAACATTTTTTACTTGAACTGTTGGGACTATTATAACATCTTTTACTGTAAGTGTTGTGACTATCATAACATCTTTTACTGTAAGTGTTGTGACTATCATAACATCTTTTACTGTAAGTGTTGTGACTATCATAACATCTTTTAGTTGAACAGTTGGGACTATCATAACATTTTTTACTTGAACTGTTGGGACTATCATAACATCTTTTAGTTGAACAGTTGGGACTATCATAACATTTTTTACTTGAACAGTTGGGACTATCATAACATCTTTTAGTTGAACAGTTGGGACTATCATAACATCTTTTAGCTGAACTATTGGGACTATCATAACATCTTTTATTGTAAGTGTTTCGAGTATCATAACATCTTTTACTGTAAGTGTTGGGACTAGCATTACATCTTTTATCGTAATTGAAGGCATAGTCTCTTCCCTCATAGTATTTTAACTCGGGTAACGCAAGTCCCCTCCCTTCCTTGCTCGTTTTTAACAATAGAGTGACAAGAGGCGCCATGCTTTCTTTTCCCAGCCTTCCTTCACCTTTGAACACGTCCACATTTCATTTCATTACACCCTTCCACTAACAGTAACACCCAATAAATATAGGTTAAAATATCTTCTCACTTTTTTGGGGGAAATATCCATATATCCTAAAGTTTAATGAGTTGTATATTTGAATGATTTAGTTCGAACAAAATGTATATTTGTACGCCATCTGTCCGTCTACGAAAGACAATAGATTTATCTTTATTCTTTGCAGCGCTTGGTGGGGCTGATGAGACCAATCCTCGAGTGGCAGTCTCTTCTGCACGTCACACACATCTTATCTTAGATATACAGACGCTCTTTCTATGCAGAAGATAATTGCGTCCACAGACCATGAGAGATGATCTGTTGGCAAGTGATGCAGCGGTCACAGGCCACGGCTATAGGGGTTCCACGCATTACCCCAGCCGCCTAACTATTGTCTAGTTAGGTACCCATTCAGAGCTGGGTGACTCGGGGACTCCTCAGGCCCCGGGAACAAATCCTCGCCTTCACGTGGATTCGAACTCGCGACCATCGGTATGACAGTCGAGCGCTCTCGACCACCACGCCCCACATGAATGCATTTGGGCAGTGTTGACTGGACTTCATTCTTGAACAAAATATCACATACTTGAACGATCATTTCTGTAGTTTTTGAGTATTGACAATACTCTGGCTTGGGCGATATTTGTAAACTATTTTACATAAGAAGTCTCGTGGGTGTGGAGCCTGTAAAACTTCCTGTAAAACTTACTGTAAAACTTCCAGTAAAACTTCCTGTAAAACTTGTTTGATATTCGCCATCACGCGGTGTTTTATTTTCAGTCCCCCCCTTCATAGAAATGGTCGGGCCTATTTTACCAGTTAAAGTGATCAGCTTGAACCTAGAATGTTCGGTTCATGTCGGCCAGGGTAATGTGACGCAAATTGTGTCGGCCAGTGTAATGTGACGCTGCTTGTGTCAGACAGTGTAATGTGACGCAAATTGTGTCGGACAGTGTAATGTGACGCTGCTTGTGTCAGACAGTGTAATGTGACGCAGCTTGTGTCAGACAGTGTAATGTGACGCAGCTTGTGCCAGACAGTGTAATGTGACGCAGCTTGTTCCAGACTGTGTAATGTGACGTAGCTTGTGTCAGATAGTGTAATGTGACGCTGCTTGTGTCAGACAGTGTAATGTGACGTAGCTTGTGTCAGACAGTGTAATGTGACGCTGCTTGTGTCAGACAGTGTAATGTGACGCTGCTTGTGTCAGACAGTGTAATGAAACGCAGCTTGTGTCAGACAGTGTAATGTGACGCTGCTTGTGGCAGACAGTGTAATGTGACGCTGTTTGTGGCAGACAGTGTAATGTGACGCTGCTTGTGGCAGACAGTGTAATGTGACGCTGTTTGTGCCAGACAGTGTAATGTGACGTAGCTTGTGTCAGAAAGTGTAATGTGACGTAGCTTGTGTCAGACAGTGTAATGTGACGCTGTTTGTGCCAGACAGTGTAATGTGACGTAGCTTGTGTCAGACAGTGTAATGTGACGCTGTTTGTGCCAGACAGTCTAATGTGACGTAGCTTGTGCCAGACAGTGTAATGTGACGTAGCTTGTGTCAGACAGTGTAATGTGACGCTGTTTGTGCCAGACAGTGTAATGTGACGCTGTTTGTATCAGACAGTGTAATGTGACACTGCTTGTGTCAGACAGTGTAATGTGACGTAGCTTGTGCCAGACAGTGTAATGAAACGCAGCTTGTGTCAGACAGTGTAATGTGACGCTGTTTGTGGCAGACAGTGTAATGTGACGTAGCTTGTGCCAGACAGTGTAATGTGACGTAGCTTGTGTCAGACAGTGTAATTTGACGCTGTTTGTGGCAGACAGTGTAATGTGACGCTGTTTGTGCCAGACAGTGTAATGTGACGCTGCTTGTGTCAGACAGTGTTATGTGACGTAGCTTGTGCCAGACAGTGTAATGTGACGTAGCTTGTGTCAGACAGTGTAATGTGACGTAGCTTGTGTCAGACAGTGTAATGTGACGTAACCTGTGCCAGACAATGTAATGTGTCGTAGCTTGTGCCAGACAGTGTAATGTGACGTTGCTTGTGCCAGACAGTGTAATGTGAAGCTGCTTGTGTCAGAGAGTGTAATGTGACGTAGCTTGTATCAGACAGTGTAATGTGACACTGCTTGTGTCAGTGTAATGTGACGCACCTTGTGTCAGTCTGTGTAATGCGACGTAGCTTGTGTCAGTGTAATGTGACGCAATTTGTGTCGGACAGTGTAATGTGACGCAGGTTGTGTTAGTGTAATGTGACCCAAATTGTGTCGGACAGTGTAATGTGACGTAGCTTGTGTCAGTGTATTGGGACGCAATTGTGTCGGGCAGTGTAATGTGACGCAGCTTGTGTCAGACTGTGTAATGTGTCGTAGCTTGTGTCAGGCAGTGTAATGTGACGCTGCTTGTGTCAGTGTAATGTGACGCTGCTTGTGACAGTGTAATGTGACGCAGCTTGTCTCAGACTGTGTAATGTGACGCAGCTTGTGTCAGACAGTGTAATGTGACGCTGCTTGTGTCAGACAGTGTAATGTGACGCTGCTTGTGTCAGTGTACTGTGACGCTGCTAGTGTCAGTGTAATGTGACGCTGCTTGTGTCAGTGTAATATGACGCTGCTTGTATCAGTGTAATGTGACTCAGCTTGTGCCAGACAGTGTAATGTGACGATGCTTGTGTCAGTGTAATGTGACGCAGCTTGTGCCAGACAGTGTAATGTGACGCAGCTTGTGTCAGACAGTGTTATGTGACGCAGCTTGTGTCAGACAGTGTAATGTGACGCTGCTTGTGTCAGTGTAATGTGACGCTGCTTGTCTCAGTGTAATGTGACGCAGCTTGTGTCAGTGTAATGTGACGCAGCTTGTGTCAGACAGTGTAATGTGACGCAGCTTGTGTCAGACAGTGTAATGTGACGCAGCTTGTGCCAGACAGTGTAATGTGACGCTGCTTGTGTCAGACAGTGTAATGTGACGCACCTTTAGTCAGACAGTGTAATGTGACGCAGCTTGTGTCAGACAGTGTAATGTGACGCTGCTTGTGTCAGACAGTGTAATGTGACGCAGCTTGCGTAGTGCTGAAAGAATCGATTTGAATTTTTTTTTTGACTTCACTTTGACGATGCAAACATTTTAATAGACCGAAAATTCCTCACCTGATTCTAAAAGTTGACCAACACTCGCCCTCTCAACTCGCAACCGCTACTATTGGTTGATTGATTGATTTTTTGACCATCTGAACAAACAAACAACAGCACTCACGCTTTAGATTCAATATATTTTATTTAGCCTGGACGACAACATCAGAATTACAGGTCATCGTTTTGTCTCCGTTTCTTCACAATTCTCAGGCGCGGCAACACTTTGTATGTGTTCGTCTAACTGTTGGGGGTCAAATTGGCCAGACCCATGAAAACATTCCCCAGGCCCAGAGTGGCGCCGTCCAGACCGCTCTTGACCACGTCGGTCAGCTGATTGACGGCTCCCCCGACGATGTCCGTTGTCTTGTCTACCACCGTGTCCACCAGGCCGGTCAGCGTGTTGGTGACGGTGCCCAGCCCAAGGGCGGTGCCCACCCCAGTGGCAGCCTGTCCCAGGAGGTTGGTGCTGGTGTCGATGCCGTCCCCGATGGCGTTGACCACGTTGTGGATGAGGGTGTTGATGCTGTCCAGAACGAGGAGCCTCTTGGTCGGGGCGCCGCTGACAGCACAGGCACCCATGAGGGTGAGGAGGATCACTGGGGTAAACTTCATCTTTGTGTGTATCTGCTGAGTGAGTGAATAAAACAACATCTACATAGATGTGAGTGAATAAAACAACATCTACATAGATGTGAGTGAACAAAACATCAATATTCACATGGATGTGAGTGAACACAACACAATCTACATTGAGATGAATGTGAGTGAACAAAACAACATCTGCATTCACATGGACGTGAGTGAAGGAAAAATCTATATTGAGATGAATGTGAGTGAACAAAACAACATCTGCATTCACATGGACATGAGTGAAGGAGACATTTATATTGAGATGGATGTGTGTGGAAAAAAACATCTAGATTCACATATTTTTAAAAAAAAAACTAAAACATACATAATTATTGGGAGTTATGGAGAGGGGGTATACCTTAAACACAAGATAATAACACCATTACACGTGATGAATTTCACGAAGATATTCGAACAGCGAGTAAACCACATCCTCATGCTGCACGTACACGCAGAGGCGTCACTAGGTTGGTGTCAACCAGTTCGGTAGCTCATGGTGACACCCCCTCACGACCTAACCCATATTCCTCCTCCCAGTCTCTCTGTGCCAAATGTCATGAAGATACAGAGTTTTACATTTTGGTGTAACCCCTTGTGATGGGGTCGCCCACACCCCACACTGACGCCTCTGCGTACAAACTCATTCCGTTCGTACAAAGTTCAGTACGTACACCATCTTGAGCAGACAGTTTAGGAGCGTCAATTTAGAGTGAACATGACACAGAAAGAGTCCCGAAAGCTTTGAATGCTGATTATCTCGCTAATCTCCCCACAGCAATTATATCTTTCTCTTTGAATGCTGGTTATCTCGCTAATCGGCTCACATCAATCATCTCTATCTCTTTGAATGCTGGTTATCTCGCTAATCTGCCTGTCAGGGGTATGAGAACCACTGGGGTTTTCATTTGGAATATTGCCTGGTCACGGGCTCATGTTTTGAACTCTGAACGAGTTCACTCGAGTTCATGTCACGAGGGGAGCGTTTGCTCAGGCCACGCAAGGTCTGTCCAGAGACCCCGGGTATATAACTCGTGGGTCTCGGTGTGTAAGACAGAGACGGACATGATGTTATGTTGTAGAGAGCAGTGGGGTGTAGACAAGTGACCAGTGTCAGAACACGAGATTACCGCAACTGTTAGAGCGGCTGTGTTAGTCCGTAGGACGGTACAGCGGGCCTAGATGGTAACTGAGAGACACGAAGATAGGTGTTAGTGAGACGACCAGAAGTGTACATAGTTGACAAGTGTCTTGGCATGTAAATAAAGATTGCTGATGAGAAAAAGGACTTGTGTTGCATTACTTGTACAACAGTGTTGGAGTGTAAGCCTCGGAACCTAAAACCCTTGACAACGGTCCACGACACTGCCCACAGCAATCATGTCTCTCTCTTTATGGATCAAAGACATGCAAGATACATTTTAGCTGATTGAGAATTTCGTTTTTTTAAACTAATAACTAATGTCAAACAACTATAGATCTACATGTACTAGCGATAGAAAAAGCTAAACTTATTCCCATTATTACAACACTTTGCTTTGGACTTTAAGGGGAAAATCTTTCTAAAAGTGACACAGGTCATACCAACAGCCGGTATGATGTAACATTTTTTATATAAAAATAGAGACATTTTATTTAGACGCCTGTATTGTCTGTCAGTCCTGACGCTATGTTTGTAAAAGTCTTATGTCTTGTGTCTTGAAACACTTGGCTAATACACAATACGATTAACGCAAACAGGAATATGGAAATATTTCATAATAATAAGAAGAAGAGACATCACCTTGAACAGAAATAATCCAGAACTGACCAAGGTGCAACGTTGGCAGCGCCCTATATATGACATCACAGACAAATCAGTGGTTCCCAGATTCTCAATAATTTATGGGACCTTAAAATTACTTTATAAAGACTCAAATATCTCTTATTTGTTATTTCTTGTAATTTTTTTATCATATCAAATTATATTAATGCTGTTGAGGGCGATTTTAGAAATAATAATATATCGTCCTTTCAGTTTCATTTTCTGTCACTATTTGAACGATTTACATGAGAACCCAAAGGCTTCCAATAAAATAAGTTTTTTGTATGTTTTTACTGATAACGATTTTATCGTGCATACTTTAGAATAGAAATAATGAGAATTTCTTTTAAGTTAAAGATGAGCTAGCTACAATGGAATCACATCTTTCTGTTAGCTACAATGACATCACATCTTTCTGTTAGCTACAATGAAATCACATCCTTCTACTAGCTACAATGAAATAACATCTTTCTGTGAGCTCCAATGAAATAACATCTTTCTGTTAGCTACAATGAAATCACACCAATCTGTTAGCTACAATGAAATAACATTAATCTGTTAGCTAAAATGGAATCACATCTTTCTGTTAGCTACAATGAAATCACATCCTTCTATAAGCTACAATGAAATAACATCTTTCTGTTAGCTACAATATAATAACATCTTTCTGTTAGCTACAATGAAATAACATCTTTCTGTTAGCTACAATGAAATAACATCTTTCTGTTAGCTACAATGGAGTCACATCAATCTGTTAGCTACAATGAAATCACATCAATCTGTCAGCTACAATGAAATCACATCTTTCTGTTAGCTACAATGAAATCACATCTTTCTGTTAGCTACAATGAAATCAAATCAATCTGTTAGCTACAATGAAATCACATCTTTCTGTTAGCTACAATGAAATCACATCTTTCTGTTAGCTACAATGAAATCACATCAATCTGTTAGCTACAATGAAATCACATCAATCTGTTAGCTACAATAAAATCACATCAATCTGTTAGCTACAATGAAATCACATCTTTCTGTTTGCTACAATGGAATCACATCTTTCTGTTAGCTACAATGGAATCACATCTTTCTGTTAGCTTTAATGAAATCACATGTTTCTGTTAGCTACAATTAAATCACATCTTTCTGTTAGCTTCAATGAAATCACATCTTTTTGTTAGCTTCAATGAAATCACATCTTTCTGTTAGCTACAATGAAATCAAATTAATCTGTCAGCTACAATGAAATCACATTAATCTGTTAGCTAGAATGGATTCATACCTATCTAGTTTTGGAATATGTGATATTACCAGGTCATCTCTATTATAGGAACATGTGACGTCACCAGGTCATCTCTATTATAGAAACATGTGACGTTACCAGGTTATCTCTATTATAACAACATGTGACGTTACCAGGTCATCTCTATTATAACAACATGTGACGTTACCAGGTCATCTCTGTTATAGAAACATGTGACGTTACCAGGTCATCTCTGTTATAAAAACATGTGACGTTACCAGGTCATCTCTGTTATAGAAACATTTGACTTTACCAGGTCATCTCTGTTATAGAAACATGTGACGTTACCAGGTCATCTTTATTATAGAAACATGTGACGTTACCAGGTATCTCTATTATAGAAACATGTGACGTTACCAGGTTATCTCTATTATAGAAACATGTGACGTTACCAGGTCATCTCTTATAGAAACGTGTGACGTTACCAGGTGTCTCTATTATAGAAACATGTGACGTTACCAGGTCATCTCTATTATAGAAACATGTGACGTTACCAGCTATCTCTATTATAGAAACATATGACGTTACCAGCTATCTCTATTATAGAAACATGTGACGTTACCAGCTATCTCTATTGTAGAAACATGTGACGTTACCAGGTACTTTATTGTAGAAACATGTGACGTTACCAGGTATCTCTATTATAGAAACATGTGACGTTACCAGCTATCTCTATTATAGAAACATGTGACGTTACCAGCTATCTCTATTATAGAAACATGTGACGTTACCAGGTATCTCTATTATAGAAACATGTGACGTTACCAGGTTATCTCAATTATAGAATCATGTGACGTTACCAGGTCATCTCTATTATAGAAACATGTGACGTTACCAGCTATCTCTATTATAGAAACATGTGACGTTATCAGGTATCTCTATCATAGAAACATGTGACGTTACCAGGTACTTTATTGTAGAAACATGTGACGTTACCAGGTTATCTCTATTAAAGAAACATGTGACGTTACCAGGTCATCTCTATTATAGAAACATGTGACGTTACCAGGTATCTCTATTATAGAAACATGTGACGTTACCAGGTATCTCTAATATAGAAACATGTGACGTTACCAGGTATATCTATTATAGAAACATGTGACGTTACCAGGTATCTCTATTATAGAAACATGTGACGTTACCAGGTATCTCTATTATAGAAACATGTGACGTTACCAGGTCATCTCTATTATAGAAACATGTGACGTTACCAGGTCATCTCTATTATAGAAACATGTGACGTTACCATGTATCTCTATTATAGAAACATGTGACGTTACCAGGTCATCTCTATTATAGAAACATGAGACGTACCAGCTATCTCTATTATAGAAACATGTGATGTTACCAGCTATCTCTATTATAGAAACATGTGACGTTACCAGGTCATCTCTATTATAGAAACATGTGACGTTACCAGGTCATCTCTATTATAGAAACATGTGACGTTACCAGCTATCTCTATTATAGAAACATGTGACGTTACCAGGTCATCTCTATTATAGAAACATGTGACGTTACCAGGTCATCTCTGTTATAGAAACATGTGACGTTACCAGGTATCTCTATTATAGAAACATGTGACGTTACCAGTTATCTCTATTATAGAAACATGTGACGTTACCAGGTATCTCTATTATAGAAACATGTGACGTTACCAGCTTATCTCTATTATAGAAACATGTGACGTTACCAGGTTATCTCAATTATAGAATCATGTTACGTTACCAGGTCATCTCTATTATAGAAACATGTGACGTTACCAGCTATCTCTATTATAGAAACATGTGACGTTACCAGGTATCTCTATCATAGAAACATGTGTCGTTACCAGGTACTTTATTGTAGAAACATGTGACGTTACCAGGTTATCTCTATTAAAGAAACATGTGACGTTACCAGGTCATCTCTATTATAGAAACATGTGACGTTACCAGGTATCTCTATTATAGAAACATGTGACGTTACCAGGTATCTCTATTATAGAAACATGTGACGTTACCACGTCATCTCTATTATAGAAACATGTGACGTTACCAGGTCATCTCTATTATAGAAACATGTGACGTTACCAGGTATCTCTATTATAGAAACATGTGACGTTACCAGATGCGGATTTTTTTAAAAAAAAATGACTCAAATGAAGGACGACGAGATCGTCGGAGAAAAATTCAGTTCCACGAAACTAAGATCGAGGCTACAATGAATGCACAGGTAAAATAATATTTTTTTACCACTTTTTTGACACTGCCACCAAGACTTTAGATATACGTAGGACGCAATAATCTTCTGAACAGAAGGAGCGTCTGTACTTTATAAGAATGAAATATATTTTACAGCTACCTTTTTTCTGGTTTTTATTCTTTTTAACGAATAATATGAACTAAAATATGTTAGTCTTCTGCGATTTTGGAAAAATGCAAAGATTTGGAAAGTTTTGTTTTTTTTTTACAGATGGAGAATCAGTGGATATATAGTTTCTTATGAAATATCAAGGTTGCATTCTTTATTGAAGAAATATTTAGAACCTTTGGAAGTTTTTAAATTCTAACAAAAATGCAATATGCTCCAAAATTGAGCTTAGCTTAATGAATTTTAATTATTTCCGATTAGTGGAAAGTATTTTTTTCAAACTAAAAGTGATCAAGAACTATTTTGAAAACACCACTTAAAACAATATTGTCTAACCTCGCTATATGCACTCATTAACAGTCACAGTAACGCTTGTAACATAATTAGAAAGCTCTCTAATTAAAAAAGTTCTTTTTGAAAAAATTTCTATGTATAAAGTCATGCTAACTTTTTTTTAAAAAATAAAATATGTGGCTTTTTAGTAAAATCAAATTACAAGTATTTGTGTTAATTACTGTGTTGAAGTTGAAGTCAAGGTGAATTTTATTTTTGAATGTTCGCTAAAACATAAAAAAAGCCATATATCATTTTTAGAATACTGAAATTGTAATTACTTATTGGCGCAGGTTTTCACTTCTGCATGGAGTGGTACAAGGGTTAGGTCTGGTCCTGACTGCATTATACCTGTATCAATACTCCACATGTCATCTGCTCAATTTCTTTCGGGTTTAAATTTAGGGCTGAGAAAGAAAAAAAACTTTACAAACCGAAGGTCAAAGATTCAGTTACACATATTGCCACTGATTTAATTGTTATTAGGACTTTTTTTTTTAAAAAAAAGTAAGCCTTTTAATTTCTTATCAGTGAAAGATAAGCGCTGCATCGAGATTGTTTGAAGAGATGTGTTTCTACAGCTACTGATTTCAGTGGATCTCAAACCAGTTCCTTCTTACAATCATTTTTTTTTTCAAGACTCCTTCAATGTGTGTGCGACAGGGCGTGTAGGTTAAATGTTAATTTTCATTGTTAATTCAAGAATACTTTAATTAGGTCAAATCGATCTTATCTTATTTGTTACAGACGCTCCATCTACACACACGATTATTGCGTTCTATGATTATCCATGGTTTATGCATAGTCTTACATTTTCATTAGAGTTTTGAATGTTTATAAAGTGTTTGTTGTCCTGGTTTTCACAAGCAACCCATACCACGCCCGTATTCTGGCCAGTAAGAACGAGAATTTCTATTGTGTTTGTTCTTGCATAAGGAATAAAGAAAGCGTTTTATTCCCTATGTCTATCTGAAAGATGTGTTAGGTTATCTTTGTGTTGTTTTTCTAAGTTAGAATTAACTTGCATAAACTATCATAGAATATACAATATATTATTATGTTATTACTTGTAATCTTAATTTATATGTTTCACTAACTATTAGATGAATGTTTTGAATTTTTTTTAGTAATATGAATTTGGAAAAATACATCAAGACTTTGTTCTAGAAATAAAACATATCTACCCACAACCGGAAGTAAGTATATATTTGAGAGCAAAATGCCAAAAATGTAACAATTTTTTTAATCGAATTAAGTTATTCTCTTACTAAGTACAAGACGTGCTCATGACGGATGGTAACAACTTAGTTTACGGTTAAATTCGGAAACCTTGATTGTAACACCTGTAAGAAAAAGGTTCATTTTAATACAAATAAATATAAAAACCCGTCTATGTTGAATTACATAATTAATATCTCAAAATTATTCTAATGTCAATGAGTGCATTCTTGCTGTGAATAGACCTTTACTTTTACCTCACCGGTATGACTTCTGTCCCACTTAGTGACACGCATACTAATGTAAGAATCAATAGAAATATTCATGTGCAGATAGATGCCTTGGATAATCTTTTTTTAATATCATATGTAATCTAATGACTTGACCCACGTCACCTTTTTATTTAAATTATTAAAAAAAAATATGTAACAAAAAAAAATAAAAAAAAAATAAATCACGAGTATGTAAATGAAACGTTTTAATTTTTATTATTATTCTAATTTGCATTTAAAAAAACAGAGAGATCTATGTTGAGACATTTAATAGGATCAATAATAATAACAACACGGTTTTGTATCAGAAATCAACAGGACACAGTTATGCGAAGGAAAGCAAGATTAAGATATGGAACAATTATATTAGGGTTACGGAAATTAACGATTAATTTCTCGATTAATCTGTAAAAATTTGTATCGACTAAGATTATTTTAATCGATAAAATAGCGATTAAATTAAATAAATTTAAAACAAAATTATCGATTTAATAATAAATAATAAGTTATTAACAATTAATAATAGTTGTTTTTTTTACATACAAACTTCTCCATTTAAAATTTTATTTTTAAAAGAGTAAGCTTTAAAATAAGCATTTTTTACGAGGAAAATGATATTAAAAATAAACATTATTTTTACTTAAAAATTAAAATTCATTGACATAAAATTAGATACTTACATTTAAATATTGTTTCATAAAATATATTTTTGAAAACTTAATACTAAAGTAATGGGCATTTTATGAAATTTTTAGTTTAATGACGTCATACATCTTATTTATTATATAGAACAATTATATATGAACAATTGAAAAGCAACGCAGAGCAATATTACACACAATTATATGAAAAATGATATTTAACAGAATGCCAGAAAAACTTGACAATTTCATTAAATGGAATCAACAAATAAAAACTCCTATATGAAAATATTGAGCTCATGATTATTATGGATGTAAATAATTCTATAACATGACAAAACTTGTGATAATGTGATTGTGATCTTTTAAAATTTTTAAACTAATAAAGCTATTCGCTTATTTGATAAAACTACTATAAATGGAGGCACATCTCTAGCCCTAGTCTATCCATGGATTACATCTCTGTAGTCCCAGATTATCCATGGATTACATCTCTGTAGTCCCAGATTATCCATGGATTACATCTCTGTAGTCCCAGATTATCCATGGATTACATTTCGCTAGCCCCCAGTTTATCCCTGGATTGCATCCTTCTAGTTCATCTTTCCACGGATATCTCCCACCATGCATTCCACCAGTCTGTCCAATCAGAGCCCTTGTTTTAATTTGCAGATGACAGTTAACATCTCCAGCTATCCTTGTAACGCTACAGCCATTGTAGTTGACACCGTTCTTGAAATAAAAATTATTTTTAAAAATAATTATAACACATGGTTCGGGAAAACTTTTTGTCTGATAAAGCCATAAACACCATATACTTTGAAAAGTATGTGAGAGCCAAACATTTTGTTTAAAACTAAAAATACAAGAACATTTGAGCATTTTGTGTAATCTCAACGAATAAAAGTAAAATAAAAATTATCTAGCATTTGTCTGAGAGCCAGATGCAGCCATCAAGAGAGCCACATCTGCCTCGCAAGTCATGGTTTCCCAAACCCCTGGTTATAGTAAAAAAATTAGAACATATATAAGTATATCGATTAAAATTATTTTTAAGTTAACGATTAATTTTAAATTAATCGATGACAGCCCTAATATACATATAATATTTTATAAAATAAATTAAGATATCAGATTTTGTAAATGATGTAAGCATAATGATGTTTGAGACTGAGAAAGAATGGAGATAATAATGCATGTAAAACATAAAAAAAATATTTTTCTCAACAAATTTTAATTTTGATTGTGCTTTTATGACTTGGATAAGATAGCTTAACTAGATCGTCAAGGACTGGTCTAGTTAAATGAAATATCTTAACTAGATGATAAAGGATCTATCTATTTAGATCAGATCATTTACTTAGACGAGCAAGGACCGATCTATTTACCAACCTAATTACGCACTTCAAGCGCTGGTCTATTCATCAAGACAGCTACTCACTTAATAATTGCTGTGATCCCCAGCATGTTTCATTTGAACTGTCTTACTGACCTCAGTACAGAACATAAATACAAGTACTCACTTAAAGATCTTCTCTAATCTCCAGAATGTTTCATTTGAACTGTCTTACTGACCTCAGTACAGAACATAAATACAAGTACTCACTTAAAGATCTTCTCTATTCTCCAGAATGTTTCATTTGAACTGTCTTACTGACCTCAGTACAGAACATAAATAGAAGTACTCACTTAAAGATCTTCGCTAATCTCCAGAATGCTTCATTTGAACTGTCTTACTGACCTCAGTACAGAACATAAATACAAGTACTCACTTAAAGATCTTCTCTAATCTCCAGAATGCTTCATTTGAACTGTCTTACTGACCTCAGTACAGAACATAAATACAAGTACTCACTTAAAGATCTTCTCTCATCTCCAGAATGCTTCATTTGAACTGTCTTACTCACAGGTTGACCTCAGTATATAACATCAAGACAACGATCAGAAGCAAGGCGTTAATGTCAGACATCTGAAGAGTAAAAATGACGTCATTTGTTTTCTCTACTCGTCAGATAGAATGTAATGTACAATGACAGTAACTGGGTTTTTTCAATATTCCATAATTATCTGATTATATGCTTTTAGAAATACTATAATAATGGTTGTAGAATGCTATACTATAGGACAGGGGTCTTCAAACTTTTCAGCCGGAGGGCCCTCATTATTCGTAAAACAGCAGTTTGGGGGTCGACTTCATACTAGAGGTACAAATAAGAAGGAATCAAAAGATAGATTATTTTTTTTGTAATCTTATACTTAATATTTTTATATATTATATATTAATAATACATTGTTACACCTTTCTTAGTGGGAATGGTGATATTGTTTCCTGAATGCCAAATTCATAAGTATTTCTAGCTTTATATTTGATGTAACTAGCATTAATAGGGACCTGTGATTATTTTCTGACCAGATAGTTTGCAAATTGTTTTTCACGTATTTCATCCTCGAATATGTCTGTTCACACAAGTATGTTCTTTCAAAGATTTTAAGTTACCTTGATGCAAAAAGCTTTGACATTTGGAAAGTCTACCTTGGGGCAAAAACTGCTAAAAACTCAAAAGTCCTTCTTTGAACTTATACCTAAGGAGATAATTTGAATGCAAATCAATTACTTCCAGCTGCAGTTCATCCGAGCAACTGGCCACATCTGCTTCAAATGGATTTCGAAATAGCCTAACTTCTTCTTCCTCTGAACAACCGCTCCTGAAACTACAGCTGGAGGTCCTTGATGATCTCGCATGCAAATGCTTCAGCCATGAAGACATTGCATTACAGAAAGTGTGTGAAGTTTTCGGCCTGCACATGTTCCAAAAACAAGACAAGTTTAGAACTGAAGGCCTTTAGGCATGGTATAGATCAGAAACTAGATTTTTCATTCCCTGTAGTTTTAGGTTCAGAAATTTTAATGACCAGTAATGTCTGCAGGAAAAGTCAATAACCATAACCAATCTTCATCAGACTATATTGGCTGTGACTTTCCTTTTACTTTCTAGGAATTCACGCATTCCCTTTCTTAATTCAAATACTCTACTCTGCTGTGTAATATGGTAAATCTTGTGATTCGGTGTCTGTATCTTTTAACATGTCTCTGAACTGTCTATGTTGAGCCAATGTGGTCTAATTGAATTCACCACCTTTACAACACGCCTAATGTCCACATATTTAGCACATAATGCTTGCTGATGAATAATACTATGCATGAACATTGATTGTGGAGCGTTTCTCAGTACACATCTGCCTCACGTGTCCAACTAAACCTTCATTAATGCCACTCGTGTTCTTTCCTCCATCAACAGTCAAGAAAGTCAAGTTATTCCAGTCCAAGTTATAATGGACAAATGTTTTGTTTCATTCATTGAATATATCCTCTCATGTGGCTGTGCCATACATGCTAAGTAGAGAAGCAAACTCAATGTTCATGTCTTAATCCACACCTCTAATGAACACAATCAGTTGAGAGGTGGAACAGCTGTCCAGCGATTCATCAATTGCAATTATTTAAAAATGACGAAACTTGCTTGCGATTTTCGTTAATCAAGTCACAATATTTTCATCTAAGTCTGCAACACGTCGAGCAATGGTATTAGCACCCAAAGCCACAACATGGCGAGCAATGGTATTAGCACCCAAAGCCACAACACGTCGAGCAATTGTATTAGCACCCAAAGCTACAACACGTCGAGCAATGGTATTAGCACCCAAAGC
>MUZC01002543.1:426742-448631 GCA_002072015.1 Radix auricularia
TCCAGAGACCCTTCCTCCCCCCACACTGCAGTCTGTCCCGAGGCCCTTGCCCCCCACACCGTGGCCTGTCCAGAGACCCTTCCTCCCCCCCACACTGCAGTCTGACCTGAGGCCCTTGCCCGCTCCCCCACACCGGGGCCTGTCCAGAGACCCAAACTCCCTACACTGCAGTCTGACATGAGGCCCTTGCCCCCTCCCCCACACCGGGGCCTGTCCAGAGACCCTTCCTCCCCCCACACTGCAGTCTGACCTGAGGCGCTTGCCCCCTCCCCCACACCGGGGCCTGGCCAGAGACCCAAACTCCCCACACTGCAGTCTGACCTGAGGCCCTCGCCCCCTCCCCCACACCGGGGCCTGTCCAGAGACTCAAACTCCTTACACTGCAGTCTGACATGAGGCCCTTGCCCCCCTCCCCCACCCCGGGGCCTGTCCAGAGACCCTTCCTTCCCCCACACTGCAGTCTGACCTGAGGCCCTTGCCCCCTCCCCAACACTGGGGTCTGTCCAGAGACCCAAACTCCCCACACTGCAGTCTGACATGAGGCCCTTGCCCCCTCCCCCCACACCGTGGCCTGTCCAGAGACCCTATCCCCCCAGCCCCGTCTGAGATTTGTCTAGAGACTCGCCGTCCGACCGGCCATTCACCACGTCAAGAAAAACAACACTTAAAAACAGAGTTTTTGAATAACCATCCCTTATATATGAGACAAAACTAAAAGTATTGATTATAGTCAAAATAATGTGCACCACGCAACTATCATTACAGACATTGAGTTTTATGGAGATAAATTAAAAGTGCATTAATTTTATTACGGTCCATTGGATCGAGCTGAAATTTTTAAGTGACTCAAGTCTATGTGTGAAATTTTAAAGTGACTCAAGTCTATGTGTGAAATTTTTAAGTGACTCAAGTCTATGTGTGAAATTTTTAAGTGACTCAAGTCTATGTGTGAAATTTTTAAGTGACTTAAGTCTATGTGTGAAATTTCACCTCGATAGCTACACGAATGGTGGTAATTTTTTTTACTTTTGTTTTTCTGTTTTTCCGCAAGAAAGAGAGAAAAAGAGAGAGAGAGAGAGAGAGAGAGAGAGAGAGAGAGAGAGAGAGAGAGAGAGAGAGAGAGAGAGAGAGACGACAGTGAAGCTAATATAAGAAATTTAAAAGTACTATAAATTACAGTTATAATTAATAACTAGTCAAAACAAAGTTTTTGACAATAAATCGCAAAGCGCACCGCTCAAAATAAAGTCTTGGAAAAAATACTGCACATCAAAACCAAAAATATATCGTTTTCTTCAAAACGGAAATGAGGTTTAATTATTTTTTCCACTAGGGATCGGCTCTTGGAGTTTAAGGGAACAATCGGCTATCGATGCCCTCACAGATCACCTTTTTTATTATTATAGGTGGTGAATGCAGTACTGATCTGGGGTCTGTACTTTAAAAACACTAATTCTGTACCGTACCACCACGTATTCTGTACCTCACAGATCACCTTTTTTTATTATCATAGGTGGTGAATGCAGTACTAATCTGGGGTCTGTACTTTAAAAACACTAATTCTGTACCGTACCACCACTAACTATGTACCGCGCCACCACTTATTCTGTACCGTACTCGCACTAAGTCCGGACAGTACTCACCAGGTGTGTATGTCTCCTCATCTGTCCCGCCAACACATTCATCTTTTCCCCTCATGGTCCCCTTGTTTACACAATCCTAAATGAAATCATAACACTGAATGATCTAACATTTTAAAACTTAACAACAAGAAAAAATATCGAAGCACAAGAAACACGATAAATGTTATGAAATATTTTTTAAATAATAAAACAAAAAACCTTATTGAATTTACTTGTTGTCATATTTTATGAGTGACTCACTAGTTTCCCTCCTACCAAATTTTCATTTTTATGTGTGACTCACTAGTTTCCCTCCTACCAACTTGTCATATTTTATGTGTAACTCACTATTTTTCCTCCTACCAACTCTGATATGCACCCAGCTATTCCTTTCACAATCTTTAGAAAAGACTTTGCCATAAAAAAGTTTAAACAATACAAGTAGAAAGCAGCAATGTAATCCGTCTACTTCTGTAATCACCTCTGACAAGAACGTCTCAGCGACCTTAAACAGACAATGAGTAACAGTTAATGCTACTTAAAAAGTTTTTTTTTATAAATTGCATACTTTGCTTGATCCGAAGGAAGTCAAAATTTGGCGAGACATATTTTCAAAGATGAAGAAAATAAGAAGTTATCTTTAGAATACTTCTCAAGCTACAAAGTCACATAGTGAGCAAGGTTCTAGACGAAATTCTATCACCAACACAATTGACAAGTCAAATAGTGAACCAGGTTCTAGAAACAATTCTCTCACCAACACAATTGACAAAGTCATATAGTGAACCAGGTTCTAGACCCTAGTCTACCAACACAGCTGATAAAGTCATATAGTGAACCAGGTTCTAGAACAAATTCTCTCACCAACACAAATTACAAAGTCATATAGTGAACCAGATTTTAGAACAAATTCTCTCACCAACACAAATTACAAAGTCATATAGTGAACCAGGTTTTAGAACAAATTCTCTCACCAACACAAATTACAAAGTCATATAGTGAACCAGGTTCTAGAACCGATTCTCTCAGCAACACAATTGACAAAATCATATAGTGAACCAGGTTCTAGAACCGATTCGCTCAGCAACACAATTGACAAAGTCAAATAGTGAACCAGGTTCTAGACGCATCTTTCTCACCAACACAATTGACAAAGGGGATCAAAGGTGAGCGAGTACTGGCAGAGCTGTGACCTGTGTGATATCGCCTTACTATTTACCCTCGAAGATTTTATTGTAAACATTTCATAATTTTCGCTGACACGCCCACAATTAGCATACTCATTTGTTTGATATGGAATTGTAAATTTAAATGTAATGAATGTACATTTGAGGACATTGAAAAACAAAGATAATGCGGTAGTTCACTGAGTTTTAGTCAAACAATTTGTTGGCCGGGGTGGCACACAATGGCTAAACAAAGTCTTTTAAAGATAAAGGGCGGCAAGGCATGATACCACTGCGATTCATTTCTATTTAAACCGTTGTACCATTTTTTGTACTAGCCAAACTTGTTTGGCATATGCCCCTACTGAGTGGACCCAGCACCAAGTATTTATTTTTTTTATTATTACAGTGAAAATCCTTCAAGGACTGAAATATATATATACAAAAAACCAACACACATTCAAAAATAGATTTAATAAAAAGTATGACGGTGATAGAAGTGGAGGAAGGAGTGAGGGATTTGGTCAAAGTTTTCTGCATATTTAAAAGCCAAAGTCAAGGTCATTTCTGTCATCTCCAGCATCTCCTGATTCTCAGTCGTCTTAAACTTTATTTAAATAATTCAAAAAACCAAAAAAAAAAAAAATTGGTAGTTACCTGATTTGATTTTTGTTTCATGTTCAAAGAAAAAAGTTGTACCAAAATACATTGTAATTGACGGCTATATTCATGTTAAATGTATTTCACATCATATATTTCAAACGAAAAGTTTTAAAAAGTTTCGCTAACTTGATCGGGAGCCGCTATGTCAACACGGAAATTACGCCGAGACCTAGCAGCAACATTTTCACGGGTACCAAGGCGAACATTTTGCTACCCGAGTAATTGCACAGCTATGGATACCAGCCCCTAAGCAGGCCTAGTAGAAAGTCGCTTTTTAAAAAATTTTCCTTTCGTTTCGTTGTTATAGATCATCATGTAGAGTGTCACTTTGTTATATAATATCATGTAGGGTGTCACGTTATTATAGATCATCGTGTAGGGTGTCACGTTGTTATAGATCATCGTGTAGGGTGTCACGTTATTATAGATCATCGTGTAGGGTGTCACGTTATTATAGATCATCGCGTAGAATGTCATGTTGTTATAGATCATCATGTAGGGTGTCACATTGTTATAGATCATCATGTAGGGTGTCACGTTGTTATAGATCATCATGTGGGGTGTCACGTTGTTAAAGAGTATCAAGTAGGGTGTCACGTTGTTGTAATGTCTCATGTACGGTGTGATGTTGTTGTGAATACTCACGCTAAACCCAGCCGGGTGGGCGTGTCCCATGGCAGTGCTAACGCCAGAGATGTAGCAGCCGAACTTCCTGTTGACGTTTGATCGAATGGTATGAGAGCCAGTGGTCACTACTAGCATGGTCACGCTGTATGTAGGACCAGCGGCCGTCCACTCGATCCTGGAAAAGTTAAACGAGAGAGGGGGGATGGCGCTTTACTAACATTCAGGAGAGGCGTTTGATACTACGTTTTGAGTTGCCATGACTTTAACGGAATTTCACTTTGCAAATCAGGGACAAGCCATCAGGGACAAGTCATCAGGGACAAGTCATCAGGGATAAGTCATCAGGGACAAGCCATCAGGGACAAGCCATAAGGGACAAGCCATCAGGGACAAGATATCAGGGACAAGTCATCAGGGACAAGCTTTCAGGGACAAGTCATCTGGGACAAGCCATCAGGGACAAGCCATCAGGGACAAGCTATCAGGGACAAGCCATCAGGGACAAGCTATCAGGGACAAGCTATCAGGGACAAGCCCTAAAAGTTAATCTCATGGGAAAATGATTTTTAATATTTTTAAAATAATCAAAGCCATTTCTGTACCTAAATTCACTCCTTAATCATCAAAATTCCATTTTCTATATCTAAATTCACACCGAAGGCTTTCATCCTCTTTACACAAGAATAGTTTCCATGTGTTTTAATCCAGTCAGCATGTTTTCATTGTTTTACAGCTTCGCAGTGGGATTTTGAAAATACTAACTCACTCCCATAAAAATAGATTGTAAAAGTCTCTGTCTCAATACCATTTCTGGCGCTTACTACCCATACCACTTATAGTTGTGGCATATAAGCACCATTATCAATTCTTGCACTTAAGCAGAACTTGTCTTTCTGGCATATAGACATTTAGCTAAAATTTTCGGAATACTGCTAGACGAACAATAATTCATACACATAGGCGCATAATAATTCTTGCACATATACAATTAGATATATTTTCTTGCACATAGAAACGCGTTAATATTTCCTCATAAGCGACACCTATCTTTGTGGCACATGGACATTTGGTTAATATTTCCGTCACACAGCCACTCGTATCTACACTTGGTGGTAATTCTTGCTTACCTTTTACTCAGCGGTGTATCGTCAAGAAGGGTGGTGTTGATAAAATTGTTTTCTATCACTAGGTTTACTATGTTGCGGAGTTTCATTACCGGAGCCCTGGGGGTAGATGATAACATCTTTTGTTCGTGGTGTTAGTTAGAAAAGAACTAGTGTGGGTAGATGATAACATCTTTGTTCGTGGTGTTAGTTAGAACAGAACTAGTGTGGGTAGATGATAACATCTTTGTTCGTGGTGTTAGTTAGAACAGAACTAGTGTGGGTAGATGATAAAATATTTTTGTTTGTGGTGTTAGTTAGAACAGAACTAGTGTGGGTAGATGATACCATCTTTGTTCGTGGTGTTAGTTAGAACAGAACTAGTGTGGATAGATTATAACATATTTGTTTGTGGTATTAGAACAGGACTGGTGTGGGTAGATGACACCATCTTTGAACTGGTGTTAGTTAGAACTGACTAGTGTGGATAGATGATACCATCTTTGATGTGGTGTTAAGTAGAACAGGACTGGTGTGGGTAGATGACACCATCTTTTATGTGGTGTTAGTTAGAACAGGACTAGTGTGGATAGATGATACCATCTTGATATGGTGTTAAGTAGACAAGGACTGGTGTGGGTAGATGATACCATCTTTGATATGGTGTTAAGTAGACAAGGACTGGTGTGGGTAGATGATACCATCTTTGTTTGTGGTGTTAGTTAGAACAGAATTAATGTGGGTAGATTATTCATAACATCTTCGTTCGTGGTGTTTGCTAAAACAAAACTCACGTTTCGAAATTCATTTGTAAGAATCAACGGAGGTTTTTAGATCATTATAAATATTTATGTAGGCAGAGACAAATAGTTGTTTAGGGAGATATAAATAGTTATGTAGGTAGATAGGAATAATTCTCCAATGATGTAAAAGCTGAAGCCCCAGTTTGTGCATGCTAACTTTATACATACTCCACTACATTTCTCCTTTTCTCCTACACTATTTTGGCCATTAAACACTATAATTGCTCAGCATTTATACACCATGTCCTAAGGACTGCACACAAGTTCATTTTGTACTTTAAAAAAAATTTCGTTTCGTTAAAAAAAAACAAAAAACTATTCCGTTAATTGTTCTTCACTAACCCACTGTTAAGTGAACAACTCTCCCAAGAGACAAAATAATCACATTGACTCACCTCCACAGGTAAAAGACGTAAAAAAGTGAAGTGGGCTGTAAGGTGACCAGAGACTTATCACCAGACACATCACTGAACTGGTCAAACTCGCAATGAGTTTTCACTTCTTGTATCACATTTACCGGTAAAGATGCGCTTAGAACTCCGGGTTTTGTTATGGTAAGCTAGGAAGACATAGACGTTAAAGGTCAACAAACACTGACGTCACTGCCTTGAATAAAGAAAACTGTTTTATATTTCATACTAAACTAAACACATATTCTTTGGGCCTGAGATCTACTCTCTTAAGGTCTTGGCTATTACTTGGCAATCTGCTCCATCTGTCCATTGTCTGAACGTAGGACTCCCCTGCCCCCCTAACCTCCCCGGCTATGTTAAGCACGGGACATGACGTCAACATGTGTGTGATCGTCTCAGAGGTTTGGCTGCAATGGTGGCAGTTGGGGTCCTTGTTGTGATCCAGCCTGCTAAAATAAGATTTGGTTGGGCAATGCTCGGTGCGCATTTGGGTCACCAAACTTTGTTCCCTTCGTTTTAGACCCCAACCACTGGTCTGATCTGCTAGGCCTGGGCATGCTAGTGAACACCCCTCTGGCTGTAGCTCCATCTTCCCACTCCTTGTACCACTTTTCCCTGAAGTGGTCCGTTAGCCACGTCTTTGCCCCAAGATATGTGACTGGGACATCTGGTTGGGGTTGGGCTGCTCCAGCTTTTGCCAGCGAGTCTGCTATTTCATTGCCTTCTACATTCACGTGGATAGGGATCCATTGAACTGTGACCCTGCCACCAAATCTCTCGAGTCTACCCACGTCCACAAGATGGCATCGACTAGGTGGGTGCTACGTTTCTCAGATAGCAGGACTTCGAGCGCCTATCTCGAGTCACAAAGCGCAGCCCTGAATATGTACAGAAAGTGGCTGCCCTTGATACAATCGAATGTGTTCACGGATGGGTCTGCCAGCCGGAGAGAAAGAACTGCAGGATATGGTGCGCTCATCCTATACCCATTAGGAGGGCCACCAAAAGAGGAACTTTCAGGACCCTGTGGGACCACAGCATTGAACTACGATGTGGAGCTTGAAGCTATTCACAGGGCCCTGGAAAGTGGGCTTCTGACATTGCAAGGGTCGGGACTACTAGGTTTCGACACGGTCTTGTTTCATATTTCATACTAGATTTATTTGTCATTTGCAAAGGTTTTTTCCTCTTTAGATTCGACTACAGACCATCAAACACTTTACACACACAATCTTAGATTTTTCAATATTTTTTAAAAACTATTTTTATCATCATTTTCATTAATAGCTCAAGGAGTAAAGCATAGTTTGATTTCATACGGAAACAACCTAAAGTAATTTTTAATTGCCTAAGGTTAGAAAGACACGATTGTAAACATAGTTCACTTTGTTGATAACCATACATGGTCAACGTATTGAATTGTTTCAAGAAAATTCTAAAAAGCTAAAAACGTTTTTAATTGCACATGCTATTTTTTAAACGTCGTTTAAAGTATATATGCTAAAAATAATATACGTGTACATAGTAATTTCAACTCATGAGCAATGGAAGGCAGGAGACAAAGAAAAAAAAAACCGCGCGCAATTTAAACAAATAATTATTAAAATCTAAATTACTTGTACACCAACTTTTTATTTTACAATTTATACACGTTACAACTTATAAATTAATACAAGACTAGTCACATGCCTCTAAACTTCCAATTACACAACGGCCAAGACATCGAAATTACCAATCTTCAACAACATCGCATTGTCAAACGAAATAACCGGACAGAAGAAACAATGAACTTACCCTCAAATATCCTTCACCGTTAGTGTACTCCGATGTATTATCTACTGATTTGATGATCATAAATAACGGGACAGAAGAAACAATGAACTTACCCTCAAATATCCTTCACCGATAGTGTACTCCGAGGTATTATCTTCTGATTTGATGATCACAAATAACGGGACAGAAGAAACAATGAACTTACCCTCAAATATCCTTCACCTATAGTGTACCCCGAGGTATTATCTTCTGATTTGATGATCACAAATAACGGTACAGAAGAAATAATGAATTTACCCTCAAATATCCTTCACCGATAGTGTACTCCGAGGTATTAGCTACTGATTTGATTTTCACTTCGGTTCCGAAAAGTCCGAAAACGTTGAGGGACTTCGAACCCGGAAAGCCAATCCAAAAAATGAACTCACGGCCACCAAGTTTGAAGGGCATGACCATTTCTGGTGATAGATCGTGCCATATGTCAGGAGTCTTTTCTTATCTTATCTAATCTTATCTTATCTTATCTTAGATATACAGGTGCTCCTTCTATGCAGAAGAAAGATAATTGCGTCCACAGACCATGGCGGATGATCTGCTGGCAAGTGATGCAGCGGTCACAGACCACGGCAATGAGGGTTCCACGCATTACCCAGCCGCCTAACTATTGTTAGGTACCCATTCGGAGCTGCGTGGCTCAGGGACGCCAAGGCTCCGGGAAGAAAACCTCGTCTTTGCATCGATTCAAACTCGTACCATCGGTACGCTAGTCGATCGCGCTGCCACTCGACCACCGTGTCCCACAGTATCTTATCTCATCTCATATGTTACAGACGTTCCTTATTTTTAGAGGATTATTGCATCCTACGCTTAACCATGGTAGTGTCTAGTCCTGCATTCTAATTAAAATTTTAATAAAGTGCTGGTTTTCCGGGTTTCCTCATCGAATCCACCCAGGCCCATACTCCGGGCGGGAAGAATGAGAATTTGTATAAGAATTATCTTTTTAATCCATATGTCTATCTGAGGGTTGTGTTATCTTTGTGTTGTATTTTAAAATTAGAATTAATAGCCTTAAGCATTTTTATTTGCAATACTTTCCTCTTTATTCTTCTATCCTCTAGTGCTTGAATGTTTAATTATGTAACTAAAAGCGTTGTTCTTGTAATGAATCTTGAAGCACTTCTTTTGAAAATTTACTATAGTTTATTAAGGTTTTCTTTGGTGGATAGGTCCCATACAGAAGATGCATATTCTAGTACAGGTCTAACAAAGTGAGTTTGCACATTTGTTTTACATTTTCATTACATCTGTAAAATTTTCATTTTACAAGGCCAAAGGTTTTGTTTGATTAGTAGTATTGGAAGTAATGTTAGGAGTAGTAGTAGTTATAATAATAGTAGCAGTAGTATTAATAGTAGTAGTGGTGATGGAAGAATACAAACCGGAGTTTATCAATGAGATATAGATCAGATTACTTTGATCCCTATCACGCGGGTATTATGCTAGTATTAGTATAAAAAATTGTACAGTTTTCTCATAGTCCTATATCATATGTTGATAATCATACACCGTCCTGAATTGTATGTTGATAATCATACACCGTCCTGAATTATATGTTAATAATCAAAAACCCTCCTTAATTATATGTTCACAATCATACACCGTCCTGAATTTATGTTGATAATCATACACCGTCCTGAATTATATGTTGATAATCATACACCGTCCTGAATTTATGTTGATAATCATACACCGTCATTAATTATATGTTGATAATCATACATCGTCCTGAATTATATTTTGATAATCATACACCATGGTGAATTATATGTTAATAATCATACACCGTCCTGAATTATATGTTCACAATCATAAACCCTCCTGAATTATATGTTGATAATCATAAACCCTCCTGAATTATTTGTTGATAATCATAAACCCTCCTGAATTATATGTTGATAATCATACACCGTCCTTAATTATATGTTGATAATCATACACCGTCCTGAATTATATGTTGATAATCATACACCCTCCTGAATTATATGTTGATAATCATAAACCCTCCTGAATTATATGTTGATAATCATAAACCATCCAGAATTATATGTTGATAATCATACACCCTCCTGAATTATATGTTAATAATCATAAACCCTTCTGAATTATATGTTGATAATCGTACACTATTCCCTATTTGAATGTTAATATTAATCATACTCACCCAACGATTTATCCGCCAACTGTGCACCCATCGCACAGTTCTCGGCAGTCCCTTGCCATGTCGCCTTACAGTTGCCCCCAATCAGTCCAATCGGTTCCCCAGCGTTCACGAGTATTTCTATGTTTTAGAAATATTTTAAAATATTGTGGAGGCCCTGGGGGTGTGTGGAGGCCCTGGGGGCGAATTATCGGCGCTCAGAGGCACGGGTCCTTTGAAGCTGGACGGTTGCGGCCGAGGAATGCGGCCAAGCTTGGATCCTTTGATTTGGCGCCAAGCTTGGGTCCTTTAATGTGGATGGGATTGACCACGGGCCATCAGTGTCCTTGAAGTGGTAAGGGTGCGGGCGAGAAACGAGGCAAGCTTGTGGACGGCAGCAAGCCGGGTTGTGGTAGTCTCGCCAGAGGTTGGTACAAGCTTGACCGTATAGGTGCGGAGACGGCGGGTATAAAGGGGATGCACCGACGAACACGGGGACGGAGGAGACACGGACAGAGAGAGTTAGGGACACACAGGGGGACATACGGAGATAGGGATAGGCAGTGTTAGGACAGACGACTTTAGTTAGGGATGAGTTTTCCAAGATAAGGAATTAAACATGATTAATTTGTAAATTCAGTCTTGGAGTTCCAGTGTTTGATTCATAAGTTACAAGTCTGTGACTAAATCCTTCACAATATATATATATTTAGTAATGACACAGACTATTAACAAAAATTTAGACTTTTTTTCAAAATTGGTTTCGTAGAGAATTAGTGAGAGCCCTTAACTGTCATACTCTCAGCAAATAGTAGCCTCTAATGTCGTTTTAAATCTAGGGCTGGTACTGATTAAAAAAATGGCGTTCGATTAATCTGAAAAAATATAATCGACTAATTTCGATTAATTATATGTTTTGACGCATATTTAGACTCTGGTAAGTCGCAATTCATTATTCTTTGTGAAATCGGTTAGGTTGCGGTATTTCTATGGCTCCCGAATTTTGTAGCGTAGCACAGCAAAATCGTTATGCTATGCAAGAAACTAGGAACAAAAACCTATTTTATCACTTATATTCGGCTAAATAAATAATAATAATACCAGGGAAAATCATGACAATAAATAAATAAATAAATAAATATATCTATATTGGTCTCTTTCAAATTCTATTTAGCTATCCAGTTCGGATATATTGTTCAAAAAATCATCACTAACCATAGTTAGTCTCTGCATCAAAATATAAAACCTTTACTCTTGTTTGTTTTTAAAGATTTTTGTTGTTCGTTCGTCGAGTCGGCGAGGACAACCCTAGTCACTCTTTATAGATAGTTCAATGTACAATGATATTTGTATTGCTGTACATCGAAGGTTTTCAGATTTCTTGTATTAAGTTCCATCTACTTCGATCACTAACTCCGATAGCCAAAGTATAAATTGTATTGTTTGTACAAAAGCTTTCTAAAAATGTCAGCATTGTTTCTAGGCCTACACATGTTCAGATCTCTTATTGTTACATTCTATGTTTCTGGGTGTAAGATCGCAGACCTGACTCTTCCGAACAAAGTATATTCACGTCTTTATTGCCATCTCAGGATACAGATAGTTATATGTAAGGTTATTGTAACCACATTAGTAATAATTAGGGTTGCGGAAATTAACGATTAATTTTTTCGATAAATAATTTTAAAATTTAGCGATTAAATTATTTTTAACGATTAATCGACCTGTCACTTACAAATTAATGAATGACAATTTTTTTTAAAAAAAATACATATAGTAGCCTTTAAAAATAAATTTCCTGACTGTTACACGAACTTTTGGTTTTAAACTATTGATTATCGGGAATGTTCACAATGTTGATGAAGTTTGACTAACATGGTTCTAACACTTCGCCTACTTACAAACCAAAAAAAAAGTGCATTAAATTAACGGCAGTAATGAAGTCTGACTCGAAGACAGAAAATGACGACAGCTCTTCTGACAAATTTCTGCGTTACAAAATTGAGATTAAATTTCCTGAACCCATTAATCCTCTACAACTGTGGAACCTAACGGGCACCGATATCCTATAAGGTCATACCTACTGATGTGATCTCACACTATTATACCCCAACACCTACTAACGTGATCCTACACGACGTATGTACAAAACAACTAATATGACACGTACCAAGATTGTCAAAATAATCTGTAGAGTTGGCATATGCGCAGAATGAGAACATAAAAGAACTTCGGCTGTGGGAGATGAAAACAAACATTTTTAAAATAAATTTGAAATAAAGAAAAGTATAGCTTGGCTTATAAAAGTTAATTTTTTAAAATTGTTTAGTTCTATATCTCTTGACTTCACTAATCGATAACTCTCTTACCCTTCCCCCACATTTCCTAACTTCTTTTATCCAATCCAGTCTAATCTTCACTGTGTGATCCCTGAACCCACCCTGCCCGACACACCTGTGTTAGTCCGACACACCTGTGTTAGTCTGACACACCTTTGTTAATTACTTCGTCTCTCTTTCCTAAGCTTTAGGCAACACGTCCTACGTCTGCCTCGCCTCACTTACCTTTCAATTGTGAACGGCTCAACAACTACAACCTTGTTTTGGTATGTTTTGTTATTGATGTTGAGGGCAAAGTCTTTGAGACCAGACACGGTCATAGTTATATTCAGCTCAGTCTTCTCCAGTGTCACGATGTGAAACGTCGGGTTTTGCCTGCAACGAAAATGAAAGTTGGATCCAAACTAATGCAAACCAGGGGCGGATTAAGTCTGCACGGGGCCCCGGGCTGCAATCAAACGGGGGCCCTCTCCAGCCAGCGTCCCTTAAAATGATTGTTAACAGCTAATATAAGACTGTAACTAAATATTAATAATGAAAAAAAAAACGAAAACGAAGTATTTGTTTGAAGTGTTCGCCGGTATGTTACAATTCAATGTGAAAACTAAAACATTTAACGCCCCTGCTGGGAATCGAACCGGGTACCGATGACATCAAAAGCCATTACTCTCTCCACTGAGCAGCAGAGCTCATCACAACTGAGAAATTTTAAAAATATAAACAACGATTTAAACTATGTTCTCTAAGGGAGGCAACTATATTCAGCTGTAGAGATACTATTTTTAATTTGTTTTATTTATTATATTTCCAGGGGTTCGTGCAAACATTTGTACACTGTTATTACAAAATATCAAAAGTTTGGGGGCCCCTAAACCGTCGGGGGCCCGTAGCTTTATTTAGCCCGTTCGGCTCCCCTCCCCTTAATCCGCCATAGATGCAAACTGAATGTTCCAATTTATCACCAGCTTTAAGAACATAGTTGCAGCTAATTAAAGTGCATTTAGAATTGTATTTAGAAGAGCAGAAATGCAAGACAATGATAAAACTACCAATAGCATGAGCTAGGGTTGTAGTGAGGTAATAAACGATATAGAGGGGTGTAAGCTGATCACGTCACCTACCAATAAATACCCCAAACGTAAGTCTTAGACCAAACGCTGAGAGGATAAGCCAGGAAAGACGCCACAGATTCCCCGGGCTGTATCATGACTACCGTTAGGGTGAAACTGGCTTCACTGTTAAATTCATATGTCCAGGAATGAGAGATGCCCTCTTCTCGAGGCCTGTTGGAAGAAAAAAAATTAGTGCCACTGGGAATGGTCGTTACTAATAATAATTATACGCTGTTAGATAGAATGAGTAAATCTATTCATAGCCTATAGGTACAGATATACGCTAATAGACAGAATGAGTAAAAATCTATTTATAGCCCACAGGTATAAATTATACAAACACAAAAATGGAGACGCAAAATAAAACGTCTCTTAGTCTTTTTTAAATATCGCAGTACACAAATAAATACATGATTTTAAGGGACTATTTGATTGACAAAATGAGTTGTACGGCCATAACAATTGATAACTTAATTGGACTATTTGAGTAATTAGTTTTTCTTTTAACGTGTCTGTTAAACTCTGAATATGGGATTTAATGTGAAATGAATAACATTTATTAGAATAAATTTTGTAATAAATTTAAGGATTTATTGAGCGATTTTTATTACCACCAAACTGGTATCAGAAACCTATGGCGGGTTAAGAAGGGGGTGCTATAGACAGGGACCCCCGATGGTTTTGGGACCCCAGAACTTTTTATGTTTATAATTAAAGTGTAAAAATATTTGTACAACCCTTGAAAATATAACCAATTAAATAAATTTATAAATCTTATATATTAAAGTGATCGCTATTCAGACCTGAAAGTCTTAATAATCGAAAAACTTGATAGAACAGGCTCACTAATAGAACATATTATAAAATATCGATTATATATTTAAAATTTCTCAAATTTGATAAGCTCCGCTGGTAGTGTGGAAGAGTATTGGCTCGTGGTGCAAGCGGTGTCAGGATCGATTCCCAGTGGTGGAATATTATTTTAAAAATGTTCTTTTCACACTCAAATGTAAAATACCGGCGAACAATTCAAACAGTTAATCTCCGTGTTCATTTTCTTTTCATTAATAATATTTAGTTACAGTCTTATATTAATATGAGCTGGTGGCAATCATTTTATTATAAGGGCTGCTGGCTGGATAGGGCCCCTGTTTGATTGCAGCCCGGGGCCCCGTGCAGTCTAAATCGGCTCCTGTCATCAACACAATCAAACATTTTTAGTTAGATGTCTGTAAGGACTCCTGAAGTAATAAAGACAATTGCTTCAATACATTTATCAAGATAGTTTTATGTCTTGTATGTGTGTACATCGATCACGATAGACTAAGGAGTAGATGTGTCATATATATAATAGAACTAGTCTGACATCATGACTAGATGACAAGATCAAGATCACGCTAGACTAAGTTGTAGATGTGTCATACATGTAATAGAACTAGTCTGACATCATGACTAGATCATGATCACGCTAGACTAAGGTGTAGATGTGTCATGTATGTGATAGAGCTAGCCTGGCATCCTGAACAAGTAATTTGAGTCAAGAAAAAAGACATCTACACCTTGTGGTCTGGGTAACAACCGTCTTCAATCAACTCATTCAATGAACTCTTTCAATGATTTCCTTCAATCAACTCCTTCAATCATTTCTTTCAATAAACTCATTAAATCAACTCCTTCAATCATTTCTTTCAATAAACTCATTAAATCAACTCCTTCAATCATTTCCTTCAATCAACTCCTTCAATCATTTCCTTCAATCAACTCCTTTAATCATTTCCTTCAATCAACTCCTTCAATAAACTCCGTCAATAAACTCCGTCAATAAACTCCTTCAATCAACTCCTTCAATCATTTCCTTCAATCAACTCCTTCAATCAACTCCTTCAATCAACTCCTTCAATCAACCCCGTCAATAAACTCCTTCAATCAACAGGTCCAGGATGGGTAGCGTGTGTACAGGTGTAAGGCTGGTTTGTGTGTGTACAGGTGTCAGGTTGGTTTGTGTGTACAGGTGTCAGGATAAGATGTATGTGTACAGGTTTTAGGTTGGTCGGTGTGTGTACAGGCGCCAGGATAGGTCGTTAGTGTAAACTTGTACATACTTACAAGAAGGCCTGGTCAACAATATATCGCGTGACCATGGACCGCCTGAGCGTGACCGAGTCCTCGAGTTTTTTCCCTTCCTTTCTGTTGGTAGTTACCGCTACCTGAGAGAGAGAGAGAATATCAATGTTGTAGGTGGTCATTTCAGGTTCTCCAAACATTTCCAACAATCGTAGCTTATTTTTATTGTGAGTTATTTAATAAAATCTTTTTCTTCAAAACAATAAACTTAAAAAAGTTTAATAAATAAAGATAGATGTAGTGTATTCCCTACGTCAAATAATGAGTGCACTGTTGCTGTTTTAGCGCATTTTTGAGAAGTCGAATGCGCTATTGCCATTGCACCCGTTTTGTCCGTCTGTCATCACCTTTGATCACAGCATCCATAAGTCCTAGACCCATGATGTATATATGTTTTTTGTATGTCCTGACCTGCCATTTGTACATCAGTCATCAACACTCAGTTACTCGATCCGTTAAAAAACCCCGTTAAAAGTACCAAAAAACTTTGCGAATCGAGAGGTAACACTGGCGCAGGGAACGGCCGCCATTGCCGGAAGTCGAATACATCGTTTATCAAGCATTCAAGAGTGGTGCGAAGGCGTGCAAAAGAATTAGTTTTTTTTTTTGTTGACGTCATTAGAATATGTGTAAAAGTTTAGAGAGTTTTACGTCATCATTTGTGGTGACTTGTAGTCAGATTAAAGAGAAAATAACATTTTTTAAAATGTAAAGAAATGACTTTTAAATTAAAAAAATGTCAGGTATATTCATTACACAAGAAAATTCATAAAAATATGTCTAAAATCTAAACACAATTACTGATAACTACATAATGCTGATATCTAACATAAGTACTGATACATAATACGAAAATGCGCTAACACGTCCTGAGTTCCAAAAGGGACCAGGCTTAACATGATTTTTTATTATGTGATCAAAAATATTGTGAAAATTTATCAGTTCTTCCACTAATGTTATCTAGTCATGTGAGATAACAGTATAAACCAATCATTTAGTCCACTCATGTTACCTAGTCATGTGACATAACAGTATAGACCAATCATTTAGTCCACTCATGTTATCTAGTCATGAAACATAACAGTATAAACCAATCATTTAGTTCACACATGTTATCTAGTCATGTGACATAACAGTATAAACAAATCATTTACTCCCCTCATTTAATCCATTTAGATACCCAGATATTCAGATACCCAGACATTCACATACTCATACATTCAGATATCCGGACATTCAGATACCCATACATTCAGATACCCAGACATTCAGATACCCAGTCATTCAGATACCCAGACATTCAGATACTCAAACATTCGGATACCCAGACATTCAGATACCCAGACATTCAGATACCCAGACATTCAGATACTCAGACATTCAGATAACCATACATTCAGATACCCAGACATTCAGATACCCAGACATTCAGAAACCCAGACATTCAGATACCCATACATTCAGATACCCATACATTCAGATACCCATACAATCAGATACCCATACATTCAGATAGTCATACATTCAGATACAAATACATTCAGATACCCATACATTCAGATACCCAGACATTCAGATACCCAGACATTCAGATACCCAGACATTCAGATACCCATACATTCAGATACCCGCACATTCAGATACCCATACATTCAGATACCCATACATTCAGATACACAGACATTCAGATACCCAGACATTCAGATACCCAGACATTCGGATACCCATACATTCAGATATCCATACATTCAGATACCCATACATTCTGATACCCATACATTCAGATACCCATTGATTCAGATAACTAGACATTCAGGTACCCATACATTCTGATACCCATACATTCAGATACCCATAGATTCAGATAACTAGACATTCAGATACCCACCCAGACGTTCAGATACCCATACATTCAGATACCCAGACATTTAAAAACCTACACGTTCAGATACCCATACATTCAGATACCCATACATTCAGATACCCATACATTCAGATACCCAGACATTCAGATACCCATACATTCAGATACCCATACATTCAGATACCTATAAATTCAGATATCCAGACATTCAGATACCTACACGTTCAGATACCCATACATTTAGATACCCATACATTCAGATACCCACACATTCAGATACCCAGACATTCAGCTACCCATACATTCAGATATCCATACATTCAGATACACAGACGTACAGATAGCCATACATTCAGATACCCATACATTCAGATACCCATACATTCAGATACCCATACATTCAGATAACCATGCATTCAGATACCCATACATTCAGATACCCATACATTCAGATACCCCTACATTTAGATACCCATACATTCTAATACCCATACATTCAGATACCTACACGTTCAGATACCCATACAATCAGATACCCATACATTCAGATACCCATACATTCAGATACCCAGACATTAAGATACCCAGACATTCAGATACCCAGACATTCAGATACTCAGACAATCAGATACCCATACATTCAGATACCCATACATTCATATACCCAGACATTCAGATACCCAAACATTCAGATACTCAGACAATCAGATACCCATACATTCAGATACCCATACATTCATATACCCAGACATTCAGATACCCAGACATTCAGATACTCAGACATTCAGATACCCATACATTCAGATAGCCATACATTCAGATACCCATACATTCAGATACCCATACATTCAGATACCCAGACATACAGATACCCATACATTTAGATACCCAGACATTCAAATACCCAGACATTCAGATAACCAGACATTCAGCTACCCATACATTCAGATACCCAGACATTCAGATACCCAGACGTTCAGATACCCATACATTCAGATACCCATACATTCAGATACCTATACATTCAGATACCCATACATACAGATACCTAGACGTTTAGATACCCATAGATTCAGATACCCATAGATTCAGATACCCATACATTCAGATACCTAGACATTCAGATACCCAAACATTCAGATACCCAGACATTTAGATACCCATACATTCAGATACCCATACATTCAGATACCCATACATTCAGATACTCAGACATTCAGATACCCAGACATTCAGATACTCAGAAGTTCAGATACACATACATTCAGATATCCATACATTCAGATACCCAGACATTCACATACTCATACATTCAGATATCTGAATATTCTGATACCCATACATTCAGATACCCATACATTCAGATACCCAGATTTTTAGATACCCAGACATTCAGATACGCATACATTTAGATACCCAGACATTCAAATAATCAGACATTCAGATACCCAGACATTCAGCTACCCATACATTCAGATACCCATACATTCAGATACCCAGACGTTCAGATACCCATACATTCAGATACCCATACATTCAGATACCCATACATTAAGATACCCATACATTCAGATACCCAGACGTTTACATACCCATACATTCAGATACCCAGACATTCAGATACCCAGACATTCAGCTACACATACAATCAGATACCCAGACATTAAGATACCCAGACGTTCAAATATACATACATTCAGATACCCATACATTCAGATACCCATACATTCAGATACCCATACATTCAGATACCTAGATGTTCAGATACCCATAGATTCAGATACCCATACATTCAGATACCCATACATTCAAATACCTAGACATTCAGATACCTAAACATTCAGATACCCAGACATTCAGTTACCCAAACATTCAGATACCCGGACATTCAGATACCCATACATTCAGATACCCATACATTCAGATACCCATACATTCAGATACCCATACATTTAGATACCCAGACATTCAGATACCCAAACATTCTGATACACATACATTCAGATACCCATACATTCAGATACCCATACATTCTGATACCCGGACATTCAGATACCCATACATTCAGATACCCATACATTCTGAAACCCATACATTCAGATACACATACATTCAGATACCCATACATTCAGATACCCATACATTCAGATACCGAGACATTCAGATACCCAGACATTCAGATACCCAGACATTCAGATACCCATACATTCAGATACCCATACATTCAGATACCCATACATTCTGATACCCATACATTCAGATACCCATTGATTCTGATAACTAGACATTCAGATACCCATACATTCTGATACCCATACATTCAGATACCCATAGATTCAGATAACTAGACATTCAGATACCCACCCAGACGTTCAGATAACCATACATTCAGATACCCAGACATTTAGATACCTACACGGTCAGATACCCATACATTCAGATACCCATACATTCAGATACCCATACATTCAGATACCCAGACATTCAGATACCCATACATTCAGATACTCATACATTCAGATACCTATACATTCAGATATCCAGACATTCAGATACCTACACGTTCAGATACCCATACATTTAGATACCCATACATTCAGATACCCACACATTCAGATATTCAGACATTAAGATACCCAGCCATTCAGATACCCAGACATTCAGATACTCAGACAATCAGATACCCATACATTCAGATACCCATTCATTCAGATTCCCAGACATTCAGATACCCAGACATTCAGATACTCAGACATTCAGATACCCATACATTCAGATATCCATACACTCAGATACCCAGACATTCACATACTCATACATTCAGATATCCGGACATTCAGATACCCATACATTCAGATACCCATACATTCAGATACCCAGACATTCAGATACCCAGACATTCAGATACTCAGACATTCAGATAGTCAGACATTCAGATACCCATACATTCAGATACCCATACATTCAGATACCTATACATTCAGATACCCATACATTCAGATACCCAGACATTCAGATACCCATACATTTAGATACCCAGACATTCAAATACCCAGACATTCAGATACCCAGACATTCAGCTACCCATACATTCAGATACCCAGACATTCAGATACCCAGACGTTCAGATACCCATTCATTCAGATACCCATATATTCAGATACCCATACACTCAGATACCCATGCATTCAGATACGTAGACGTTTAGAAATCCCATACATTCAGATACCCAGACATTCAGATAACCAGACATTCAGCTACCCATACATTCAGATACCCAGACATTCAGATACCCAGACGTTAAGATACCCATACATTCAGATACCCATACATTCAGATACCTATACATTCAGATACCCACACATACAGATACCTAGACGTTCAGATACCCATAGATTCAGATACCCATACATTCAGATACCCATACATTCAGATACCTAGACATTCAGATACCCAAACATTCAGATACCCATACATTCAGATACCCATACATTCAGATACCCGGACATTCAGATACCCATACATTTAGATACCCATACATTAAGATACCCATACATTCAGATACCCATACATTCAGATACTCAGACATTCAGATACCCAGACATTCAGATACTCAGAAGTTCAGATACACATACATTTAGATATCCATACATTCAGATACCCAGACATTCACATACTCATACATTCAGATATCTGGACATTCTGATACCCATACATTCAGATACCCATACATTCAGATACCCAGACATTTAGATACCCAGACATTCAGATACCCAGACATTCAGATACCCATACATTTAGATACCCAGATATTCAAATACCCAGACATTCAGATACCCAGCCATTCAGCTACCCATACATTCAGATACCCAGACATTCAGATACCCAGACGTTCAGATACCCATACATTCAGATACCCATACATTCAGATACCCATACATTCAGATACCCATACATTCAGATACCCATACATTCAGATACCCATACATTCAGATACCCATACATTCAGATACCCATACATTCAGATACCCATACATTCAGATACCCATACATTCAGATACCCATGCATTCAGATACCCA
>MUZC01002543.1:452062-464410 GCA_002072015.1 Radix auricularia
AGATACCTAGACGTTCAGATACCCATAGATTCAGATACCCATACATTCAGATACCCAGACATTCAGATACCCATACATTCAGATACCCATACATTCAGATACCAATACATTCAGATACCCATACATTCAGATAACCATACATTCAGATACCTAGACATTCAGATACCCATACATTCAGATACCCATACATTCAGATACCTAGACGTTCAGATACCCATAAATTCAGATACCCATACATTCAGATACCCATACATTCAGATACCTAGACGTTAAGATACCCATACATTAAGATACCCATACATTCAGATACCCATACATTCAGATATCCAGACATTCAGATACCCAGACGTTCAGATACCCATACATTCAGATACCCATACATTCAGATACCCATACATTGAGATACCCATACATTCAGATACCCAGACGTTCAGATACCCATATATTCAGATACCCATACATTCAGATACCCATACATTCAGATACCCATACATTCAGAAACCCATACATTCAGATACCCAGACATTCAGATACCCATACATTCAGATACCAGTACATTCAGATACACATACATTCAGATACCCATACATTCAGATACCCAGACATTTAGTTACCCAGACGTTCAGATACCCATACATTCAGATACCCATACATTCAGATACCCATACATTCAGATACCAATACATTCAGATACCCAGACATTCAGATACCCATACATTCAGATACCAGGACATTCAGATACACATACATTCAGATACCCATACATTCAGATACCCATACATTCAGATACCCATAAATTCAGATACCCATACATTCAGATACCTATACGTTCAGATACCCAGACATTCAGATACCCATACATTCAGATACCCATACATTCAGATACCCATACATTCAGATATTCATACATTCAGATACCCATACATTCAGATACCCAGACATTCAGATACCCATACATTCAGATACCAGGACATTCAGATACACATACATTCAGATACCCATACATTCAGATACCCAGACATTTAGATACCCAGACGTTCAGATACCCATACATTCAGATACCCATACATTCAGATACCCATGCATTCAGATACCCAGACATTCAGATACCCAGACGTTCAGATACCCATACATTCAGATACCCATACATTCAGATACCCATACATTCAGATATTCATACATTCAGATACCCATACATTCAGATACCCATACATTCAGATACCCATACATTCAGATACCTATACGTTTAGATACCCAGACGTTCAGATACCCATACATTCAGATACCCATACATTCAGATACCCATACTCTCAGATACCCATACATTCAGATACCCATACATTCAGATACCCAGACATTCAGATACCTAGACGTTCAGATGCCTAGACGTTCAGATACTCATACTTTCAGATACCCAGACATTAAGATACCAAGATATTCAGATACCCATGCATTCAGATACCCAGACATTTAGAAACCCAGACATTCAGATATCCAGATACCCAGATATTCAGATATTCGAACATTCAGATACTTAGTTATTTAGAAACCCAGACAGCAAGATATCCAGATATTTTGATACCCATACATTCAGATACCCATATATTCAGATACCCAGATATCCAGTTACAATATAAGCACATATATATTCATGCTGAACACACAGTCATGAGTTATATGTTACGTCGTTGAGAGCCTTTCTAAACAAAAGCTCACCTCGATTTTATTCACCATAGTCCCGAGCAGAAAGTGAACTTCTTCATCATATTTTACGTCTGCCTTGGGTATGGCGATGAGGAATCGTAGTCCAAACGAAGAGACGGCTGAAAATACGCAGTAGTTTATTTTGTGTCATTGTTAGGCGATTCGCTTTTTGCTTGGTGAGTTTGGTGAATTTTCTGGGTTTTTTTAAATGGTCCCTAAATGAACTTTGTTTAATAGGTGAGTTTGATTCATATTTTGTTGTTTCTTGCTTAATGGGTTTAATAAAATGTAAAGTTTGTTTTATTTTAACTGTTGATGTTTTCCTGTTATTAATAGCTTTTATCTTCATTGTTTTATTATCCATCAAGATAGCATCATACACGATGAGTGTTTGCAACGCGAGAATGATTACCGAAAATGGAAGATTTGTGTGAACGACAAGATTCAATGAAGTTGGCGACAGTCGTATTAATCACAATCGAGCATGATTATACATTATCTGTTTTGTTTTTCTCAAACCTTCGACTGCAGAGCTCGCCAAGGCGCTGAAGATTAGCACGTCCACGAGGGCGCTAACTCCTGGGGTCATCCTGTGTACACTTCCGACAAGGACGTTAACTGAATGAGTTCTGTTAGTCTGCGCTGTCCGGCAGATCTTGGATCGCGTTCGGGAAGAAATCTGTGAACGAGTTAACATCAAATATTTTAAGGAAGGTAGTGATTATCGCCTCGTCAGGATGACACAATATGCGGCTGCATACGCGCTCGTTCACTTCCGGTTATTGCTATTCTTGGTAACATTGTTTATAAAATGATGTTTATAAAATTAAGAGTTACAAGTATTCACTGCGCCTTTCATTGAACCTCCCATTCTATATGTGCATTCAAACAATCTCTCAAATCTATCACTAAACCTAACCCCAAACCCTAAAAACTATCTCTAAACTTAACCCAAACCCTAAAAGCTACCACTAAACCTAACCCAAAACCTAAAAACTATCACTAAACCTAACCCAAACCCTAAAAGCTATCACTAAACCTAACCCAAACCCTAAAAGCTATCACTAAACCTACCCCAAACCCTAAAAACTATCACTAAACCTAACCCAAATCCTAAAAGCTATCACTAAACCTAACCCAAACCCTAAAAGCTATCACTAAACCTAACCCAAACCCTAAAAACTATCGCTTAGCGTAACCCTAATGTCTACCCCTAAACCTAACATCAAAACAAACCATTAAAAAAAAATTTAGTCGTCCTGACGAGGCGTTAATCACTACCTTTAAGGAAACTGGGTGAATTCGGTGAACAACATCAGTGTGAATTTTGTAAATACATTTCCACACTACTGTAGATTTATGTTTAAAACTTTCATTACAAATTATTATTAATTAAAAAAAAAAATCTGATATAGTTGCAAGAATTTGTTATAATACGAGACGGTACAATGATTTACGATGACGCACACTTAACTGATTCAGGGCAGAGAGTTGTCCCCCTTCCCTCAAAAAATATGCATTAAAAATATTCAATACATTGCTACCATAACATTCAAGGGATACCGAAATTAAGCATTAATTTCTCGATAAATCAGTAAAAAAATTATCGACTAAAATTATTTCAATTGATAAAATAGCAATGAAAATTAAAGTAGATGTTTTAATTTTTTTTTAGAATTTATTAATAAATACTTAATTAAAATACTTAAGGTATGGCACAAAACGTGAAGTAAAGACAACACAGTGAAAAAAATTATTTCAAGGTCTTAGAAAAAATTCATAACTTTTGAACCCCTTGAGATGAAAAGATTACCTTTATGTTTCATACAATTTCTATACACCTGTATTACTTTTTATTTTTAAAATGAATTTGAAATTTTAATCAAGTTGCCTAAACTTTAATGCGTTATTTAACATATTTTTATTGCTAACAGAGTTTTAAAAATCTATACTGATTTTTAAAATAATTTTATATAGTTAAATATAAAGTTAAACTAAAACGTGTAATTACGAAGCCCGAATCGTTAAAAAAAAATTTTATTTTTAAAAATGACTATTGTAATCGTAATATGTTTTCAAATATAACTTTTCTACAATTCTTTGTTCCTTTACGTAACATGCCTGAAATAACACTTGAGAAATGAGACTTAACAATATTTTCCATTGCTATTGTGCAGTTTTTTTTCCATCGTGTCTATAACTTTGGTTGCCTTTTTGTGTTGATTTTAAAAAAAAAAAAAAAAAATTAATTCAGATCTTGGAAATAACTCAATTTAAAAAAATGTCAAGTGCCTGTTTTTGTTACTTCCCTTGAAATTTTCAGTTTAATGACGTCATACATCTTTTTTTAGCCACAAAAAATTATTCGTTCAAAAGTTAACGATTAAATTTAAATTAATCGATAACAGCCCTTTTGACATTCGTATAGGATTGGAAATATTGATAGCAGTTGGTATGAGTTAGCAAGTTGGGAAGTAAATTTTGAAGTGATGAATGATGAGTACAGTTTTCAAGACCTAAAAAATATAAATATGAATGTACAGTGGGACATTATAAAATAGTATAATAGTATAATGCACCTATTAAATGTTCTTTCACAGCAATGTAACAGAAGTCTACAAGAATGGTCTTCAGCTCTCTAAGGCTTTCATGGAAAACTCGCTCTTCGGGTCAACCTTGTAGATTGCTCATTATTTTCTTTTTGTATTATTATTAAGTCAAAGTTGACTTTTGGTGCATGTTAAAAATATTCTATAGCTTTCCGAAAGAATTAAAATATAAATTATAAATTAGTATATATATTTCTATTTAAAAACTCACTCATAGAGTCACAATGAAATAATAATGATAATTCGTCAAATAAATTGTGATAATAATAGAAATAATAATGGTACATGTAATAATATTAATAATATTAAACCTTACTTTGAAAAATATTTTTAATAGTAAAGTGCGGAGTCATATTACAATAGTAAATTACATATTAAATGTCTGGTGTAATTTAGTGCCTTTTGAATTTTGGTGCATGTTGAAAATTCCAAAATAAGGAAAATCCAATTATGACTATTTAAAAAAAGGATCCTTTACACATTCACAATATAAAAAAAGTACGTAAGGATAATAGTAATTTATAATTAAAATAAAAGAAATAAAAGTACTTGTATTAAGAATGTAGCTAATATGGAACATTATAGAGAATACTATTTATAATAAAAAAGCAAAGTAAATCATATAAAATGGAGACAATCAAAGCTTTAATTACCTTACCCGCAAAGACTCCTTCCAAGTCTGCCAGTGCTAAATAACCTGGAAAATCAGAATTTTGCCACTTTTGTGTCATCCCTTGTGATAATGTCACCCGTAGCTGTCCCCACCTCACCGAAAACCCTAGCGACGCCACTGGTTCTTACCACTGCCATCGCATATGTCCCGATGGAACTTAGTATTGTGATTTACTTCATGCGTGACGCCCGTTATCAAGATGAATCACTAACAATGTCAATTTATTTCTAACTGATTTAATACATCACAAACGATTAATCCAAGTTAGCTTAATGTTAACAAATTAATATTGATTTTTGTTTATTTTAGTTTTTAAATAAATAAAAAATTGTTATAAAATAATTTAGATTGTTTGAGTGGGAAGATGGAACGACAGCCAAAGAGGTGTTCACTAGCATGCCCAAGCAGAGCAGATCAGACCAGTGGTGGGGTCTAAAACGAAGGAAACAAAGTTTGGTGACCCAAATGAGCACCGAGCATTGCCCAACCAAATCTTATTTTAACAGGCTGGATAACAACAGGGACCCCAACTGCCGCCATTGCAGCCAAGCCTCTGAGACGATCACACACTTATTGACGTCATGCCCCGCGCTTGACATAGCCGGGGAGGTTAGGGGGGCAGGGGAATCCTACGTTCAGACGATGTTGTATGGCACTGCCCAACAGATCGAACAGATTTCACAAGTAACAGACACGGCCTTAAGAGATTAGATCTCAGGTCCAAAGAATATGTGTTTAGTTTTGTTTACTTCCACGTGAACTTGAATATACCCCTACATTTATATAACAATTAAGGATCATTTGGCTTTTCGTGGCAAGATAATTGAAACAAAATGAGTGGTAGGACTGCAATCAGGCTTATAAAAAATTAAATGGAAAAGACGTAAACAAGGTAAGGCAATTTCGCTGTTTTGTTACGTCCGGTCAGGCTAACCTTAACCTTGTTTACGTCTTTTTCAAGATACTTTAAACAGTGATATGATGCTTAGACGTGGTCACCTGTTAATTGAATTAAAAGTCTCATGTAATTTTTTTATACTGAGTTGTTTTTTTAAAACTATTTTGATCAGGCGATCTAATCCAGGCCCGAATGACGGACGGAAAGTATGAGAATTTGAATGAGTTTGTTCTCGCAGACGTGCTTGAGTATTGTATTAAATTATCTTTTTTTTTTGTTTTTCCAGGTTAAAATTGACTGACTTCTGTATTATTTCATCTTTGCTATCAGTTATTTTATTCTTACTTAATGTTTCAAGGTCTAATTATTTAACAAATGGTGTTACTCTCGTCGATTTTAGTGTATAGTAATTAAAATAACAGGATTTTTTGAATGGGCTCAAGTTCATCTATGTTTTTTTTTTTAAAACTGTGAATGGTTCCTTTTTAAACTATGCATAATCTAGCAGAGATCTCACCAAAGTAAAGCTGCATTTAGATTTTATGATTTTGCTAGGGTATCACCCGTCAAAAATGACGGAGATTTGGAAAGTAAATATATTTCAGCTGCAATCTATTTATTTTGAACAAATGTTCATCAGAACCAAAAAAAAAAAAAAAAAAAAGAATAAAATAATAATTTAACGTAAAATTTTCATTTATTTTTTATTACTTTTAGTTGTATTCATTCATGTCCAAATTAACAATTTTATGCGGACGTTCGAAAAGAATCATTGGCACTGGTTGTTGTATTTTGTGTGTGGGTGTATCACCTCACCTCACCTCACCTCACCTGACCTCACCTGACCTGACCTCACCTCACCAGTATGAGTATGACTGACTATCTGTGGTTTGAGTTCACTTGTGTCTCCTCTGTATTTGGTTAATTAAAGATATAAAAATAACAAAACATAATAAGTAATAATAATACTAACTACAACAAAAAAAATAATATTAATGTACAACCTTTAACTTAATACAACGATAACAATAAAAAAAACCCACATAGAATAAAAAATGATCTGCTGGTCTTTATCATCAGAGATAAAACACAATCATACATAAACATGTTACTTACCACAGTAAGGTCATGTTACTTGAGGAATTATTGATAAACTAGGTAGAGAATAAAGGCAGCACGGACTCAAGCCGCATGAGGTACTTGGGTGTAGGGGCAAAAGACGACAACTGACCAGGCTGACCAGAGCAGGGGTATAAAGCTAAATGTGGAGGTCTGTTGTGAACTGCCCCGGGCAGTAGATAGGGAGATCTAGAGAGTAGCCGAGAGCTGAAGACCTAGAGGTGTTAAATGTCTCTGGCAAATGAACACACGGGCTTTGCGGCTGGTCATAGGGGGTAAAAAAACAACAACCGTAAAAACAAAGTTTTTGACTATCAATCCGTTATATAAGGGACTTAACTTAAAAGTATTGATTATATTCAAAATAATATGCAACGCGAGAAACACAACTGCCGGCCGAACGTGGCTTATCTCTCTTGCTTTCAAACTGGGAAGGGTAGGGGTGGGGGTTCGGTTTCCAATGGTTGGAGTGAACCCCAGACGGCACCATACGTTTATATAGAAATAAACTAAAAGTGTATTCATTTAATTACGCTACATTCGATCGATCTGAAATTTTGATACAATGCATTGGTAGGTGAAACAAGACTATGTGCAAAATTTCAGCTCGATAGCATGACGGGAAGTGGGTCATTTTATATTATTATTTTTTCCGCAGACGACGGTGAAGTTAATATAAGGGTTTTCAAAAGGGTGGAGGGGGGTGGTTCACTGGAGACGATTTTTATAAAAAACAGGCCCCACCTCCTCACAAGTCTTAATCTATGAGGGTGGAACTTGATGAGTTTTAGACGGGAGAAGAATGGACTTGAAGGATGTTGTTTGGACATAGGCGTTTCCTCGAGACTGATAAAGTGCTCGACTACAGGCGTTGACAGAACGAGTATTAGAATGGATGCACTCAAGAGTACGTAAGAAATACTCCAGACGACACCGAGTTGATCGTTTGTTTTTGGTCAGTCGTTTGGACAGTCATTTGGACAGTCATTTGGACAGTCGTTTGAACAGTCGTTTGGACAGTCATTTGGACAGTCGTTTGAACAGTCGTTTGGACAGTCATTTGGACAGTCGTTTGAACAGTCATTTGGACAGTCATTTGGACAGTCATTTGGACATTAGTTTGGAAAGTCATTTGGACAGTCATTTGGACAGTCGTTTGGACAGTCATTTGGACAGTCATTTGGATTTTAGTTTGGACAGTCGTTTGGAAAGTCGTTTGGACAGTCATTTGGAAAGTCGTTTGGACAGTCATTTGGAAAGTCATTTGGACAGTCATTTGGACAGTCATTTGGACAATAGTTTTGACAGCCATTCGGACAGTCATTTGGACAGTCATTTGGACAGTCATTTGGACAGTCGTTTGGACACTCATTTGGACAGTCATTTGGACAGTCATTTGGACAGTCATTTGGACAGTCGTTTGGACAGTCATTTGGACAGGTAGACTCGGTACTATACTCTGCTTTCATTCGTGGTTACTTCTTAGTTACACTCGTCTTCTACACTTGTTCTCTAGCATCAAACTCTGAGGCTCCTATACTTTAATTACATCTATATAATCAAACTCTGAGGCTCCTACACCCCAATTACATCTATATAATCAAACTCTGAGGCTCCTATACCCCAATTACATCTATATAATCAAACTCTGAGGCTCCTACTCCCCAATTACATCTATATAATCAAACTCTGAGGCACCTACACCCCAATTACATCTATATAATCAAACTCTGAGGCTCCTATACCCCAATTACATCTATATAATCAAACCCTGAGGCTCCTACTCCCCAATTACATCTATATAATCAAACTCTGAGGCTCCTATACCCAAATTACATCTATATAATCAAACTCTGAGGCTCCTATACCCCAATTACATCTATATAATCAAACTCTGAGGCTCCTATACCCCAATTACATCTATATAATCAAACTCTGAGGGTCCTATACTCCAATTACATCAAATTGATTGCTTCACTTGTTAAATTCTAGTTGCTTCTCACTTAAGTAAATTTTAAAATATTGCACATTTTCTCAATGCAGCTGCACTAATTGTAATAGCAATCTTCATCTGTACGTACGGGCAAATTATTGTTAAAACATAGAACGCCATGTAACACATTCAAGTGTTAAGGCACTTAAAGCTGTTTTTAAAAAAATATTTATTATTATTATTATTATTATTTTTATTATTATTATAATTATTATTTTTTAATTTAACGGATGAAGCGACTTTGTCTCTACAAGATGAGCAGCTGAACAACTTGATTCGTTGATAGGTACTAGCACATCTGTTTCATGTTTTTATACTGTTTCAACCCTGTAGCTTTTCAGTTCATTTAGTATTAATTTAATGGGGTTTGAAGTTCTGGCATCAAGTGCTTTCTCATATTTTAACTCCTTCATTTCTGTTATTAGTTTTTACCTTTGATTTTTTAAAATTATTTTTTATTAACAATTACTTAACGCTCATCAATTTTTAGAAGATAATTAACAATGAAAAATTAGCCGCTCCTTATTAATACATCAGTACCACTTTCTAATACTTAATCCTCTTGGTTTTTTCAGCTCAGTAGCAACAGTTTCAGAAGAATTTATATCTATAACTGAGTTTAAAGTTTTAGCAGTTATAACGTTTACACATTTTAGGATAGTCTCTTTATTTCTGTTATCAATTTCGTATTTTTGTTTTTATTTTATTATTTTTTTTTTTAAATTTGAAAGCTAAATAAGACGGGAAATTTGCCGTCCCTCGCAAAGTGCCACCCAGGGCATTTCCCCCCCCCTCCCGCTACGCCACTGTATTTAGACATCAGTAGCTGTATTTACCTACGAAAATGCCCCCTCCATGCATATGATGTCCCTGCGCACATAAGTTATTTTAAATTTTTGAGATACATTTTTGATTCTTGTTTAAAATTAGATTTAAACTTAAGTTTCAAGACATGCGTTTTAATTCAGTCTAAAAGAATATGCTGTTAAATCTTTTGGTCACTACAGAAGAGAAAGTAATTTTGTGTGGCTTCATCAAATGATTGATAACTAATCAGACACTAATATCAACATCTTTCCGAGGAATAATTCTATAATTTGCTATTTGCTTGGAATAAATATTTCCGTTATTTTAAAATATATTCTGGTTCGCTTTGTGAACATTTTCATTATGATGAGCATATATAGGGAAAGTATCCCATTATATTAACATAACGAAATCTTCAAGAGCATATTTATAATTATAATTGAAATTAACTAAGTTTGACGTAAAACTAAATTTATAAAATAGCACCTTGAAGAAAATGTAGAAATTTTAATATTGAATTTGTTCTCCTTTGTACCGTTTACCTCTATACGTTTATATAAACTGATTTCTTGAAATTGATGGATGATAAATTTCTCCAGTCTTGATGCTAAGGGTCGTTGTCACAAATTAAAGTCTCCCCCCAAAAAAAAACAAAAAAAACAACAACAAAATACAAATGTCTCCCACTGAGAGTTTATCTTAATATGAATTTACATGGAATAAAAATATATCATCCCCTTAATTATTAGAAATTATTTTAAAAAATTGTTTTATTATACTTTATAACTTACAACATACTTTGTATTGTTCTACATGTGTTTGGTTATGATTATGTAAATTCAGCAATCATAAACTTAGTCAGGTACTTAGCAATTTGCGGCCTAAGTGGGTGTATGCCCTAATAAATACATATTTAGAGTTGGTTATTTGCCTGGAGTTACTTAAAGGATTAACAGATAAATGATCTGAAATACAAGTAATGCGAGAACGTGGCACCGAAGTCTATCCTGAAGTTTGTGAGTAACACCTGTGGTTATGATTTAAACGAAAAAATCTTGGATTTCTATGTCACACACACACACACATATATATATATTTGAGCTGTTATCGATTAATTTTAATTTAATCGTTAACTTATGAAAAATTACCGAATAATTAATCGATAATTTTGATTAAGCTAAAAACAATATGTATGACGTCATTAAACTTAAAATTTTAAGGGAAGTAACAAAAAAGGGCAATTAAAATTGGTTAAATTTAAATTTAAGAGCTTATTTAAAGTTTACACTAACAAAATCTTTTTTCTTAAAAGAAGTAGTTTGTTTGTAAAAAAGCAAACTTTTATTAATTATTAATAATTTAACATTTATTAATAGATCGTAAAAATTGCTTAAAACAACCTCTTCAAATTAATCGCTATTTTATCGATTTAAATAATTTTAATCGAAAAATTTTACCGATTAATCGAGAAATTAATGATTAATTTCCGCAGCCCTAATAGGGCTGTTATTGATTAAATTAAATTTAATCGTTAACTTTTGAAAAATTACCTATTAATTAATCGATAATTTTGTTAAAGCTGGAAAAAAAGATGTATGACGTCATTAAACTTGAAAATTCAAGGGAAGTAATAAATACAGGCAATTTTATATTTTTGTTACGTTAACATTAAAGCTTTGTTAACAATGAAAATAAGTAAAATAACGTGTTAAAGTTTAGGCACTTGAAATAAGTTAAATAACGTGTTAAAGTTTAGGCACTTGAATGAAAATCCTTTAATTATTTTTGAAATATAAAAGTAATACATCCATATAGATCTATACATTGTTTGGTGATTAACAAAAAGATAAAAATTATCTTTTTACCACAAGTGGTTCAAAAGTTATGATTTTTTTTCTAAGACTAAGACCTCATAATCACTTGTTCACTTTTCCCTAGGTTGTTTTCCTTCACATTTTGTGTCATTTTATGGCATATTTTAAAATGCCCATAACGTATTTAATTTAATTTAAAAGATATAATATTGTTAGGAGATATATTTAAATATAAGTAGTTCAATATAATGTCTATGAATTTAAATTTTATTATTGTTAAATAATTAAAAACAATGTTTTTTTTAAAACCATTGTCCTTATAAAAGAGGGTATTTTAAAGTTTACACACACAAACATTTTTAACGGAGAAGTTTTGTACGTAAAAAAAGAACAAAATAAAAAATAAAAAAACAACTAATCTTAATTTTTTAAATTAATAAATCGATTTAATAAAAAAACAAAAACATTTCTTTAATTTTAATCACTATTTTATCGATTAAAATAATTTAAATCGATATTATAAATTACCGATTAATCGAGAAATTAATAAAACAACATTTCTTTAAATGATTTACGTAGCTGATGTATTGAGTATAGCGTATTGTCATTTATGTAGTTAATATGATATAAATGTTTCTTTTAATTGATATAAGTATTGTTATTTCCATGTAAAGCGCTTTATCATTTTATTATTATTATTATTAATTTCCGCAGCCCTAAATATATATATA
>MUZC01002543.1:464690-475606 GCA_002072015.1 Radix auricularia
ATATATATATATATATATTGTTAGTGTATCTGTCTCTCCTGATGTATCACGGAGTTTGCGTCTATTTTAGCGGTAAGCTCAAGAGCTCAACCCATCACTACTAGACCCTTAGACCTCCTCGGATTCTTCAAGTGCCAAATAACTGGAACAAACATAATTTTTCGTTTGGTGTCGCCCTGTTCTGTCAACGTCACCAGCAGCATCCTGCTACCGACGCCTAGCCTCTGCGCCTCACAACACACTGCATAGTCAATGGAGTTAAAGACAACACTGTATAATCAGGCCATAGCTTAAAACAGCTCAGTTGCCTACCCCGATTTTTGTCTTGCCCCGTGCGGTTACTTCACTGGGTTGCTCCCCATCCCACTCAACATCAACAGTGTGACTTGACCGTTTAAAACAACGAAAATATCATTTTTTAATCCTTGCCGTTTCAATCAAAACAGCTGCCCTTATGCTCAGAAAACTCATAGCGCGCAAATTTATACAGAGGGAACATATTTAACTAATTAAGAAAATTTTTATATTTATTTCACACCCCTGTGAGGTGTAAGCGGGCACGGTCCTCACTCCCCTCATATCTCTGTATATCTACGTCACTAACATAAATTTTTTAAATATTTTTTTTTAGTCCCATAACCTCTTTTTATCGAGGTCGTAGAGGATTCTAATGTTTCCATTAGAATGTTCTCGGGCTTAAAAGACACTGGCGGCGCCCATCCCTCTCTAGGTCAGCGGAGGACTTTTTAAGCGTTAGTCATTGCACAACATTTTTTGAGTGGCTTTTCGTGGGCGAGCGCACTATTGATTTCGCTACCCAGCCGCCAAAATATAACATAAATAGTATTCAAATAAACATTTTGGAATATCAAAGCAGTACGAAAGTAAGTATTCTTAATTTATAATTTTTTTTTTTTGATCGCTTTCTTTTACATCGAAAGTGTGATGGTGATGGATTTGTTTTGGAAGAGGCACTATCTTTTAAGCGGGAGGAGAATATTTTCTCCCCCCCCCCCCGGAGGATTTGTTCTAAATAGATTCTCTGGGGATCGACTCTGTATAGGAGAGGATTTATTTTAAAACATCGCCTTGAGCACACAAATTTGAATTCAAGATAAGCAAACAAATAAGTGTTTCTGGAAAAGTTTTGAAAAAATGAAAAATATCATACTTAAAATGACTTAAAACATGTCACCAATAATCTTACATTTTTTAAATGCAAACGAAAACATGAGTGTGTAAATAAAACAAAACACTTTTTATTACTTTTCTAATTTACAATTTTAAAAAAATAAAAATAAAAAACCGGAGAAATTTAAGTTAATTTAAAAAAAATTTAAAAAATTATAATAGGTACATTTTTGTATCAGCTGGAAATCAACTATACTAAGTTACCTCATACAAATCAACTATTTGAAAATATGAAAGTAATACAATTATGTGTAAACAGCTTTAAGAAATGCGGAGAAAAATATACACAATTGATGTAACCCAGAATACTAGCAACAATTATAAGAAAGAATGACGGTTAAAAGAATGGCGGTTAAAAGAATGACGGTTAAAAGAATGACGGTTTAAAGAATGACGGTTAAAAGAATGTCGATGAGAACTTGACAATATCATACAATAAAAACAAAATATCGAAAATGTATATGATAATATGAAAATATTAAAAAGAAAGTATGTCATTAATTCTATATGAGGGGGAAACATGTGATATATCGATCACAACAAAGATTGTGATATATCGATATCAATGATTGTGATATATCGATAACAACAATGATTGTGATATTTTAATAACAACAACGATTGTGTTATATCGATGACAATGACTGTGATATATCGATAACAATGATTATGATATTTTAATAACAACAAAGATTGTGATATATCGATAATAATGATTATGATTTATCGATAACAACAATGATTGTGATAATTAAAAAACAACAAAGATTGTGATATATCGATAACAATGATTGTGATATATCGATAACAACAATGATTGTGATATATCGATAACAACAATGATTGTGATATATTAATAACAACAGTGATGTGATATATCAATAACAACAGTGATGTGATATATATCAATATTAACAGTGATGTGATATATCAATAACAACAGTGATGTGATATATCAATAACAACAGTGATGTGATATATCCATAACAATAGTGACTTGATATATTAATAACAACAATGATTGTGATATATTAATAACAACAATGATTGTGATATATTAATAACAACAATGATTGTGATATATCAATAAAAACAAAAATGTTGATATGTTATTAACAATAATGATTGTGATATATCCATAACAACAGTGATTTGAGTTATCAATAACAACAATGATGTGATAAATCAATAACAACATTGATGTGATATATAATTAACAACAGTGATGTGATATATCAATAACAACAGTGATGTGATATATCAATAACAACAGTGATGTGATATATCAATAACAACAGTGACTGTGATATATCAATAACAAAAGTGATGTGATGTATAAATAACATCAGTGATGTGATATATCCGTTTTGTCTTAGTTCATCTATGGATTACATCTGTCTAATTTAAGTTTATCCATGCATACAATCTCTCTAGTTTTAGTATATCCTTGGATCACATCACTGAATTTCATCTTTCACTGAGTATTTCCCACGATGACTTCCACTTGTCTGTCCAATCAAATAACTTGCTTTAATTTCCAGATCACAGCCAACATATCCTTCCATTTATTCTTGTTACGCTACAGCCCATGTAGTTACCATGTGTAGCGTAAAATGTGTTCATTAGTGCTTGAAATAAAAAATAAAAATAAAAACTTCTATATTAAGAAATTAGTAACAACATTTTGGCATGTTCATGTGGAGTTTTTTTTTTTTTAAAAGTAAATTAACTTTTTAAATTTTGAAATGTTGAAATTACAATGAAAGATACAGAGAAAAAAATAGTGAAACTAGTACAAGTAAATCATAACTTTTTACTCTTGTAAACAAATTTAGTTGCGTTTATCTGATATAGATGAGATAATCAAGAACCGGTCTATTTAGATCAGATCCCTTACTTAGATTACCAAGGACAGGTCTATTTAGATCAGATCACTTACTTAGATTACCAAGGACATGTCTGTTTAGATCAGATGACATACTTAGATAATCAAGGACCGGTCTATTTAGATCAGATCACTTACATAGATAATAAAAACCGTTCTATTTAGATCAGATCACTTACTAAGATAATCAAGGACCGGTCTATTTAGATCAGATCACTTACTTAGATTACCAAGTACCGGTCTGTTTAGATCAGATCACTTACTTAGATTACCAAGGACCGGTCTGTTTAGATCAGATCACTTACTTAGATTACCAAGGACCGGTCTATTTAGATCAGATCCCTTACTTAGATTACTAAGGACCGGTCTATTTAGATCAGATCCCTTACTTAGATTACCAAGGACCGGTCTGTTTAGATCAGATCACTTACTTAGATTACCAAGGATCGGTCTGTTTAGATCAGATCACTTACTTAGATTACCAAGGACCGGTCTATTTAGATCAGATCACTTACTTAGATTACCAAGGACAGGTCTATTTAGATCTGATAACTTACTTAGATAATCAAGAACCGGTCTATTTAGATCAGATCACTTACTTAGATAATCAAGGACCGGTCTATTTAGATCAGATCACTTAGATAATCAAGAACCGGTCTATTTAGATCAGTTCACTGTCGAGAAGGGGTGACCTCTACGCGGTTCGACAGACGAGAAGGGTCGTGGAGCAGACCACGACCTGAAACAGACAAACCCCTGGCTTGGACAGCCGAAGACCGTTGTTAGGTGTTAGGTGCTAGTCACACATGATAACAGTAGCTGTACGGATCTTGGGCAAAGCATTAAGATGCAATGCCGATGACGAAAACCAAAGTACCCGTTTAGGGTCGGGTTACTCCGAAGCGACCGTTTCGTCCCTCTCAATTAACTAACAACGCTACTGTGCGGTGCCGGTTTAGGGCCAGGAGCGCCAGTACAGATTAGCAAAATGTACCGCTAGGAAACGCTTTTGGACCCCAGTTCTGACGAAAACCTTCCAGTGGGGGTTAAACCCTAGGTAGGGCAGTGATGATCCCCCGCTTTGCGGCGATCCTAACCATTGAGACTCGTAAGCTTTGCCGGGGTTGTGCCAAAGTGTTACTATGTTGATAGCGAGTCATAGTAGGGAATTTCACCCCTCCCTCGGGAGGCTCACTTAGTGGTAGGCGTTTTCGACCTAATCCTGGATGCCCAGGCAGCCGCTTGTAGCAGCTACCGCTCCGGGGGGGGTGGGAGGGGGCTACTCAGCTTTTACATCCGTTAGGGGGCCAGAGAGCTGAGTGGGTTTTCCGGGAAGCTCCATGAAGAGCGCAGGCTCGGGACTGCTGATTTTCTTCCACATGTAGGATTTTCAGATCAGATCACTTACTTAGATAATCAACGACCGGTCTATTTCGATCAGATCACTTAGATGAGATACTCAAGGACCTGTCTATTTCGATCAGATCACTTAGATGAGATAATCAAGGACCGGTCTATTTAGATCAGATCACTTGATGAGATAATCAAGGACCGGTCTATTTAGATCAGATCACTTGATGAGATAATCAAGGACCGGTCTATTTAGATAATATAACTTACTTAGATGATCGAGGACCGGTCTATTTAGATCAGATCACTTGATGATATAATCAAGGACCGGTCTATTTAGATAATATAACTTACTTAGATGATCAAGGAACGGTCTATTTAGATCAGGTTCCTGGAGCCACTTTTAAAACGGCCCCGGTCTCAACTAATACTAATAAAACGGCCCCGGTCTCAACAACCACTTATAAAACGGCCCCGGTCTCAACAACCACTTTTAAAACGACCCCGGTCTCAACAACCACTTATAAAACGGCCCCGTTCTCAACAACCACTTTTAAAACGGTCCCGGTCTCAACAACCACGTATAGAACGGCCCCGGTCTCAACAACCACTTTTAAAACGGCCCCGGTCTCAACAACCACTTATAAAACGGCCCCGGTCTCAACAACCACTTATAAAACGGCCCCGTTCTCAACAACAACTTTTAAAATGGCCCCGGTCTCAACAACCACTTATAAAACGGCCCCGGTCTCAATAACCACTTATAAAACGGCCCCGTTCTCAACAACCACTTATAAAACGGCCCCGGTGTTAAAGGCCAGATTAAACCCCTGACCAGAATATACCCGGGTATAATCTGGCCTAGGTTAGAATATACCCCGGAGGTTAAACTGGCCTAGGCCAGAATATACACCTTTGACAACATGAGGATATATAGGAAAAAATGGATAAATGTGTATTTAGACAATCTATAATGGAGTTTTAGCTTTGTTAGAGAAGTTTAAATCATTTCTTAAGTAGGAAACAAACTGACCTTTTGACGGACAGTACAAACAAACTGACCTTTTGACCAATGCTACAAATAAACTGACCTTTTGACAATTAAAACAAATAAACTGACCTTTTGACCAAAACTACAAATACAATGAACTTTTGACCATCGCTACAAATAACAAATAAACTGAAATTTGACCAACACTAAAAATAAACTGACATTTGAATTACACTGAAAAGAAACTGACCTTTTGACCAACACTACAAAAAAAACTGACCTTTGGGCCACCACTCCCCTTACAAGGATCATTGGAGATATCATCGAACGATCCTCTGCATACCAAGTTGTTTTTACAAGTCCTTGAGAGATAGTGTTGTTTACAGAATTAAAGCAATATATAGGAATACGACACGAAAAAAATACACACAAGATGGTGAGTTACATGAATAATTCGTGGGGTATGCGTTACGGAAGTAATACATGGAATATCAGTTATGGAAGTGATTCGTGGGATTTGAGTTTTTTAAGTTATACACAGGATATGAGTTATTTAAGTTATACACGGGATATGAGTTATTTAAGTAATACACGGCATATGAGTTATTTAAGTAATAAACGGGATATGAGTTATTTAAGTTATACACGGGATATGAGTTATTTAAGTAATACACGGGATATGAGTTATTTAAGTAATAAACAAGATATGAGTTATTTAAGTAATACACGCCATATGAGTTATTTAAGTAATACACGGAATATGAGTTATTTAAGTAATACATGGGATATGAGTTATTTAAGTAATACACATGATATGAGTTATAAAAGAAAGACATGGGATATGAGTTATTTAAGTAATACATGGGATATGAGTTATTTAAGTAATACATGCTATGTGAGTTATTTAAGTAATACATGGTATATGAGTTATTTAAGTAATAAATATGATACGAGTTATAAAAGTAAAGCTTAGGATCACATCAGAAAAGAAATGATCAGGATAAAGACAAGAGAAAACAGCCTGTACGGTATAGCACAAACACTCACCGTGTCCTGATTATCACGGTATAGCACAAACACTCACCGTGTCATGATTATCAAGGTATAGCACAAACACTCACCGTGTCCTGATTATCAAGGTATAGCACAAACACTCACCGTGTCCTGATTATCACGGTTTAGCACAAAAACTCACCGTGTTCTTACCTACAGAATATAGCACAAAAACTCACCTTGTCCTGATTATCACAGTATAGCACAAACACTCACCGTGTTCTTAACTACAGAATATAGCCCAAAAAGTCACCTTGGTCTTACCTACAGAATAAAGCCCAAACACACCTTGTCCTGATTATCACAGTATAGCACAAACACTCACCGTGTTCTTAACTACAGAATAAAGCACAAAAACTCACCGTGTTCTTACCTACAGAATATAGCACAAAATCTCACCGTTTTCTTACCTATACAATATAACACAAAAACTCACCGTGTTCTTACCTACACAATATAGCAAAAAAACGCACCGTGTCCTGATCTGTACGGTATAGCACAAAAACGCACCGTGTCCTGAACTACACGGTATAGCACAAAAACTCACCGTGTTCTTACCTAAAGTATATAGCACAAAAACTCACCGTTTTCTTACCTACACAATATAACACAAAAACTCACCGTGTTATTACCTGCACAATATAGCACAAAAACGCACTGTGTCCTGATCTGCACGGTATAGCACAAAAATTCACCGTGTCCTGATCTGCACGGTATAGCACAAAAACTCACCGTGTTCTGTTCCGCACAGTATAGCACAAAAACTCACGGTGTTCTGACCTACAGAATATAACACAAAAACTCACCGTGTCCTGATTATCACAGTATAAAACAAAAACTCACCGTGTCCTGATTATCACGGTATAGCACAAAAACTCACCTTGTTCTGACCTACAGAATATAACACAAAAACACACCGTGTCCTGATTATCAGAATATAACACAAAAACTCACCGTGTCCTGTTATCACAGTATAACACAAAAACTTACCGTGTCATGATTATCAGAATATAAACACAAAAACTCACCGTGTCCTGTTATCGCAATATAACACAAAAACTCACCGTGTCCTGATTAGCAGAATATAACACAAAACTCACCGTGTCCTGATCTGCACGGTATAGCACAAAAACTCACCGTGTCCTGATCTGCACGGTGTAGCACAAAAACTCACCGTGTTCTGACCTACAGAATATACCACAAAAACTCACCGTTTTCTTACCTACACAATATAACACAAAAACTCACCGTGTTCTTACCTGCAACAATATAGCACAAAAACGCACCGTGTCCTGATCCGCACTGTATAACACAAAAACTCACCGTGTCCTGATTAGCAGAATATAACACAAAACTCACCGTGTCCTGATCTGCACGGTTTAGTACAAAAACTCACCGTGTCCTGATATGCACGGAATAACACAAAAACTCACCGTGTTCTAATCCGCACAGTATAACAAAAAACTCACCGTGTTCTGATTATCACGGTATAGCACATACACTCACCGTGTCCTGATTATCACAGTATAGAACGAAAACTCACCGTGTCCTGATTTCGTTGTATAGCACAAACACTCACCGTGTCCTGATTATCATGGTATAGCACAAAAACTCAACGTGTTCTAATTTTCACGGTATAGCACAAAAGCTCACCGTGTTCTGACCTACAGAATACAACACAAAAACACACCATGTCCTGATTATCAGAATATAACACAAAAATTCACCGTGTCCTGTTATCACAGTATAACACAAAAACTTACCTTGTCAAAATTATCAGAATATAACACAAAAACTCACCGTGTCCTGTTATCACAATATAACACAAAAACTCACCGTGTCCTGATTAGCAGAATATAACACAAAACTCACCGTGTCCTGATCTGCACGGTATAGCACAAAAACTCACCGTGTCCTGATCTGCACGGTGTAGCACAAAAACTCACCGTGTTCTGACCTACAGAATATACCACAAAAACTCACCGTTTTCTTACCTACACAATATAACACAAAAACTCACCGTGTTCTTACCTGCAACAATATAGCACAAAAACGCACCGTGTCCTGATCCGCACTAAATAACACAAAAACTCACCGTGTCCTTATTAGCAGAATATAACACAAAACTCACCGTGTCCTGATCTGCACGGTAAAGCACAAAAACTCACCATGTCCTGATATGCACGGTATAACACCAAAACTAATCGTGTTCTGATCCGCACAGTATAACAAAAAACTCACCGTAATCTGATTATCACAGTATAGCACATACACTCACCGTGTCCTGATTATCACAGTATAGAACGAAAACTCACCGTGTCCTGATTATCACTGTATAGCACAAACACTCACCGTGTCCTGATTATCACGGTATAGCACAAAAACTCAACGTGTCCTGATTATCACTGTATAGCACAAACACTCACCGTGTCCTGATTATCACAGTATAGAACAAAAACTCACCGTGTTCTGATTATCACGGTATAGCAAAAACACTCACCAAAACTCACAGTGTTCTGATTTTCACGGTGTAGCACAAAAACTCACCGTGTCCTGTTATCAAAGTATAACACAAAAACTTACCATGTCCTGATTATCAGATTATAACACAAAAACTCACCGTGTCCTGTTATCACAGTATAACACAAAACTAACCGTGTCCTGATTAGCAGAAATATAACACAAAAACTCACTGTGTCCTGATCTGCACGGTATACCACAAAAACTCACCGTGTCCTGATCTGCACGGTATAGCACAAAAACTCACCGTGTCCTGATCTGCACGGTGTAGCACAAAAACTCACCGTGTTCATACCTACAGAATATAGCACAAAATCTCACCGTTTTCTTACCTTTACAATATAACACAAAAAATCACCGTGTTCTTACCTACACAATATAGCAAAAAAAAAACGCACCGTGTCCTGATCTGCACGGTATAGCACAAAAACGCACCGTGTCCAGAACTACACGGTATAGCACAAAAACTCACCGTGTTCTTACCTAAAGTATATAGCACAAAAACTCACCGTTTTCTTACCTACACAATATAACACAAAAACTCACTGTGTTATTACCTGCACAATATAGCAAAAAAACGCACTGTGTCCTGATCTGCACGGTATAGCACAAAAATTCACCGTGTCCTGATCTGCACGGTATAGCACAAAAACTCACCGTGTTCTGATCCGCACAGTATAGCCCAAAAACTCACCGTGTCCTGATCCGTACGGTATAGCACAAAAACTCACCGTGTTCTGATCCGCACGGTATAGCACAAAAACTCACGGTGTTCTGACCTACAGAATATAACACAAAAACACACCGTGTCCTGATTATCACAGTAAAGAACAAAAACTCACCGTGTCCTGATTATCACGGTATAGCACAAAAACTCACCTTGTTCTGACCTACAGAATATAACACAAAAACTCACCGTGTCCTGATTAGCAGAATATAACACAAAACTCACCGTGTCCTGATCTGCACGGTATAGCACAAAAACTCACCGTAACCTGATCTGCACGGTGTAGCACAAAAACTCACCGTGTTCTGACCTACAGAATATACCACAAAAACTCACCGTTTTCTTACCTACACAATATAACACAAAAACTCACCATGTTCTTACCTGCAACAATATAGCACAAAAACACACCGTGTCCTGATCCACACTGTATAACACAAAAACTCACCGTGTCCTGATTAGCAGAATATAACACAAAACTCACCGTGTCCTGATCTGCACGGTATAGCACAAAAACTCACCGTGTCCTGATATGCACGGTATAACACAAAAACTCACCGTGTTCTAATCCGCACAGTATAACAAAAAACTCACCGTGTTCTGATTATCACGGTATAGCACATACACTCACCGTGTCCTGATTATCACAGTATAGAACGAAAACTCACCGTGTCCTGATTTCGTTGTATAGCACAAACACTAACCGTGTCCTGATTATCACGGTATAGCACAAAAACTCAACGTGTTCTAAATTTCACGGTATAGCAGAAAAACTCACCGTGTTCTGACCTACAGAATATAACACAAAAACACACCGTGTCCTGACTATCAGAATATAACACAAAAACTGACCGTGTCCTGTTATCACAGTATAACACAAAAACTTACCGTGTCATGATTATCAGAATATAACACAAAAACTCACCGTGTCCTGTTATCACAATATAACACAAAAACTCACCGTGGCCTGATTAGCAGAATATAACAAAAAACTCACCGTGTTCTGATTATCACGGTATAGCACATACACTCATCGTGTCCTGATTATCACAGTATAGAACGAAAACTCACCGTGTCCTGATTATCACTGTATAGCACAAACACTCACCGTGTCCTGATTATATCGGTATAGCACAAAAACTCACCGTGTCCTGATTATCACGGTATAGCACAAAAACTCAACGTGTCCTGATTATCAC
>MUZC01002543.1:483022-545151 GCA_002072015.1 Radix auricularia
TAGCACAAAAACTCACCGTGTTCTGACCTACAGAATATACCACAAAAACTCACCGTTTTTTTACCTAAAGTATATAGCAGAAAAACTCAACGTTTTCTTACCTACACAATAAAACACAAAAACTCACCGTGTTATTACCTGCACAATATAGCACAAAAACGCACAGTATCCTGATCTGCACGGTATAGCACAAAAATTCACCGTGTCCTGATCTGCACGTTATAGCACAAAAACTCACCGTGTCCTGATCCGTACGGTATAGCACAAAAACTCACCGTGTTCTGATCCGCACGGTGTAGCAAAAAAAAACACACCGTTTCCTGATCTGCACGGTATAGCACAAAAACTCACCGTGTCCTGATCTGCACGGTGTAGCACAAAAACTCACCGTATCCTGTTCTGCACGGTGTAGCACAAAAACTCACCGTGTTCTGACCTACAGAATATACCACAAAAACTCACCGTTTTCTTACCTACACAATAAAACACAAAAACTCACCGTGTTATTACCTGCATAATATAGCACAAAAACGCACAGTGTCCTGATCTGCACGGTATAGCACAAAAATTCACCGTGTCATGATCTGCACGTTATAGCACAAAAACTCACCGTGTCCTGATCCGTACGGTATAGCACAAAAACTCACCGTGTTCTGATCCGCACGGTATAGCACAAAAACTCACCGTGTTCTGACCTACAGAATATAACACAAAAACTCACCGTGTCCTGATTATCACAGTATAGAACAAAAATTCACCGTGTCCTGATTATCACGGTATAACACAAAAACTAAACGTGTTCTGATTTTCACGGTATAGCACAAAAACTCACCGTGTTCTGACCTACAGAATATAACACAAAAACACACCGTGTCCTGATTATCAGAATATAACACAAAACATCACCGTGTCCTGTTATCACAGTATAACATAAAAACTTAACGTTTAATGATTATCAGAATATAACACAAAAACTCACCGTGTCCTGTTATCACAATATAACACAAAAACTCACCGTGTCCTGATTAGCAGAATATAGCACAAAACTCACCGTGTCCTGATCTGCACGTTATAGCACAAAAACTCACCGTGTCCTGATCTGCACGGTGTAGCACAAAAACTCACCGTGTTCTGACCTACAGATATACCACAAAAACTCACCGTTTTCTTACCTGCACAATATAACACAAAAACTCACCGTGTTCTGACCTGCAACAATATAGCACAAAAACGCACCGTGTCCTGATCCGCACGGTATAACACAAAAATTCACCGTGTCCTGATTAGCAGAATATAACACAAAACTAACCGTGTCCTGATCTGCACGGTATAACACAAAAACTCACCGTGTTCTAATCCGCACAGTATAACAAAAAACTCACCGTGTTCTGATTATCACGGTATAGCACATACACTCACCGTGTCCTGATTATCACAGTATAGAACGAAAACTCACCGTGTCCTGATTATCACTGTATAGCACAAACACTCACCGTGTCCTGATTATCACGGTATAGCACAAAAACTCAACGTGTTCTGATTTTCACGGTATAGCACAAAAACTCACCGTGTTCTGACCTACAGAATATAACACAAAAACACACCGTGTCCTGATTATCAGAATATAACACAAAAACTTACCGTGTCCTGTTATCACAGTATAACACAAAAACTTACCGTGTCATGATTATCAGAATATAGCACAAAAACTCACCGTGTCCTGTTATCACAATATAACACAAAAACTCACCGTGTCCTGATCAGCAGAATATAACACAAAACTCACCGTGTCCTGATCTGCGCGGTATAGCACAAAAACTCACCGTGTCCTGATCTGCACGGTGTAGCACAAAAACTCACCGTGTTCTGACCTACAGAATATAACACAAAAACTCACCGTGTCCTGATTAGCAGAATATAACACAAAACCCACCGTGTCCTGATCTGCACGGTATAGCACAAAAACTCACCGTGTCCTGATATGCACGGTATAACACAAAAACTCACCGTGTTCTGATCCGCACAGTATAACAAAAAACTCACCGTAATCTGATTATCACGGTATAGCACATACACTCACCGTGTCCTGATTATCACGGTATAGCACAAAAACTCACCGTGTCCTGATTATTACTGTATAGCACAAAAACTCAGCGTGTCCTGATTATCACTGTATAGCACAAACACTCACCGTGTCCTGATTATCACAGTATAGAACAAAAATTCACCGTGTCCTGATTATCACGGTATAGCACAAACACTCACCAAAACTCAGTGTTCTGATTTTCACGGTGTAGCACAAAAACTCACCGTGTCCTGTTATCACAGTATAACACAAAAACTTACCGTGTCCTGATTATCAGATTATAACACAAAAACTCACCGTGTCCTGTTATCACAGTATAACACAAAAACTCACAAAAACTCTTAAAAACTCACAAAAACTCACAAAAACTCACCGTGTTCTGATCTGCACGCCTTCTGGGGTGCACGTCCATTTTCCCCAGTTTCCCCATGAGCCTAAAGGAAATACAAGTCCAGACGTTTAAACACGTGACGAGCTAGTGCTTTATTTTGAATAAAACGTGATGATAGGACTTTATCGAATAACATGCCATGATAGGACTTTATCGAATAACATGCCATGATAGGACTTTATCGAATAACATGCCATGATAGGACTTTATCGAATAATATTCCATGATTTGACTTTTTTGAATATCTTGCCATGATAGGACTTTTTTGAATAATATGCCATGATAGGACTTTATTGAATAACATGCCATGATAGGACTTTATTGAATAATATGCCATGATAGGACATTTTTGAATAATATGCCATAATAAGACTTCATTGAATAACACGTCATGATAGGACTTTATTGAATAACATGTCATGATAGGACTTTAATGAATAACAGGCCATGCAAGGACTGTATTGAATAACACGCCATGATAGGACTTATTTTAAACACGTCGCTACGCTAGGGCTTCATTGAATAAGACGTCATGATAGGACTTTATTGAATAACACGCGATGATAGGACGTTCAAATGTTTCTATATTTCGTTTACTTTGCAGACTTTTACCCAGTTTGACCGATCTTGTGTTGAGCAATAGCTATGTAAAGTATTCTTTGGAAGATTTTGCTTTTTAATGTGATGGTGTGGTGTGCGAATACTGAGGAAATAGTTACCTATTCCACTGTAAGATTGTTCAACGTCTCTCAATCCTATAGAACAAAAGAGAAGTAGTTGGATTTTTCTCCCAATGTGACACATACGAGATGGGCGAAAGGAAATAAAAATGAGTTACGTAATGAGATTACAAAATAGCACATTTTTAACAATATATCTACCCCCCTCCCATTTAAAACAAACAAATAAACTAAGACTATATAAGCTGTAATGTAAACGGTAATCACAACGCAAATACTGCATTGAGAATTACTGTAAGTTTTAAGGTGTATAATAAAGTACTAATATATAGACATATGGTGCGTAAACTTGCAACCCTTGGTCATTACTGAACTCACCATAGATCTGTAAAATATTGACCTTAGTATTTACTGTACTCACACCAAGGTGGCACAGTACTCACACTAAATCTGTACAGTGCTCACACTAAATCTGTATAGTACTCACACTAAATCTGTGCAGTACTCACACTAAATCTTTATAGTACTCACACTAAATCTGTACAGTGCTCACACTAAATCTGTGCAGTACTCACACTAAATCTGTACAGTACTCACACTAAATCTGTACAGTACCCACACTAAATCTGTACAGTGCTCACACTAAATCTTTACAGTACTCACACTAAATCTGTACAGTTCTCACACTAAATCTTTACAGTACTCACACTAAATTTGTACAGTACTCACACTAAAGCTGTACAGTGCTCACACTAAATTTGTACAGTACTCACACTAAATCTGTACAGTACTCACACTAAATCTTTACAGTACTCACACTAAATCTGTACAGTGCTCACACTAAATCTTTACAGTACTCACACTACATCTGTACAGTACTCACAATAAGTATGAACGTGTTGCAGTGAGTCGTAAGAGATAATTGATGATCAGTGAAGGATGAAAAAGAAATGGGTTTGGGTTTGTAAGAGGCTATTAGAGACAAGTGAAAGAACATAATCAGTTGCTTTGGGACATTTGGACATGCGATGTTGTTGTGGAGTGAGTTAGCGTGAAGTCATTCATCTACAACCACATGTAGACAACGACGTCACACAAAATACGATTTTTTTAAACACGAAACAGGGGTGTATGTCTTTTACAGCACTCACCAATGGTGTATGTCTCTTACAGCACTCACCAGTGGTGTATGTCTCTTACAGCACTTACCAGTGGTGTATGTCTATTACAGTACTTACCAATGGTGTATGTCTCTTACAGTACTTACCAGTGGTGTATGTCTCTTACAGCACTCACCAATGGTGTATGTCTCTTACAGCACTTACCAGTGGTGTATGTCTCTTACAGTACTTACCAGTAGTGTATGTCTCTTACAGCACTTACCAGTGGTGTATGTCTCTTACAGTACTCACCAGGAGTGTATGTCTCTTACAGTACTCACCAGGAGTGTATGTCTCTTACAGCACTCACCAGTGGTGTATGTCTCTTACAGTACTCACCAGTGGTTATGTCTCTTACAGCACTTACCAATGGTGTATGTCTCTTACAGCACTTACCAGTGGTGTATGTCTCTTACAGCACTTACCAGTGGTGTATGTCTCTTACAGCACTTACCAGTGGTGTATGTCTATTACAGTACTCACCAGGGGTGTATGTCTCTTACAGCACTTACCAATGGTGTATGTCTCTTACAGCACTTACCAGTGGTGTATGTCTCTTACAGCACTTAGCAGTGGTGTATGTCTCTTACAGCACTTAGCAGTGGTGTATGTCTATTACAGTACTCACCAGGAGTGTATGTCTCTTACAGTACTCACCAGTGGTGTATGTCTCTTACAGCACTTACCAATGGTGTATGTCTCTTACAGCACTTACCAGTGGTGTATGTCTCTTACAGCACTTACCAGTGGTGTATGTCTCTTACAGCACTAACCAGTGGTGTATGTCTATTACAGTACTCACCAGGAGTGTATGTCTCTTACAGTACTCACCAGGAGTGTATGTCTCTTACAGTACTCACCAGGAGTGTATGTCTCTTACAGTACTCACAAGGTGTGTATGTCTCTAACAGTACTCACCAGGAGTGTATGTCTCTTACAGTACTCACCAGGAGTGTATGTCTCTTACAGTACTCACCAGGAGTGTATGTCTCTTCATCTGTTCCGCCAACACATTCATTGTCACCGGTACCCATCCCTTTGTTTACACAACTCTGAAGACAATAATAACACGCATTATCCACATTTTAAAAATTAAAGAGATTAAATATTTCTAATCAATAGTCCCACGATCAAAGTTACGAATTATTGACAAAACAATTGGTAATTGAATGCAATTTTTGGTTTATTTTATATGTGACCCCACCTCCATACACTCTCAAACAACTTTTGTTTTACACTCAGCCATGTCTTTAAATAATGTATTTAGAAGTGCTTTGTAATTCAACATTCGACCACATACAATGTAAGGACCATACAGGGGTGGATTAAGACTGCACGGGTCCCCGGCTGAAATCTAATTGGGGCCCTATTCAGCCAGCGTCCCTTAAAATAAAACGATTCGTGCACACATTTGTACACTTTTATTATAAAGTATAAAAATTTTGGGGGCCCCCGAACAGTCAGGGGCCCCTGGCTTTAGCTCGCGCAGCTCCCCCCCCCCCATTAATCCGCAATAGGGACCATACATACATACATTTGTCATTAAATTTAATCCTATCTCGACGAAAGTGTCTAGGCATCTTGAAATAGACAACTTTTCAGTAAATGGTACTTAAAATGGTTTTAGATATTTTGTATTGAGCGATGTATTGAATTATGTTCTAGACCAAGTTATCTCAACAACACAAAACGACAGAGTTCCGTAGGGTAGGGCATGTTTATGTCTAGTATGATGTCACGAAGTTGTATCCTGTTATTCTCACGATGATGTGTACGGTAGAGTATCCTTATTTAATGTCTTGTGGGATAGTAAATGTTGGGAAAGCCGGGGCGGAAATTGAAGAGAAGCCAGCACATTCCTGGAAATGCCATGAAAGAATCACATCTCACAATGTCTCTGTCAACTAAAGCACATCCCCTGGCCTTCGCAGTGGCTGATAATTTAAGTCCTGTGAACCATGCTTCTACCAACATGACAGGGGCTAGAGTGATTGACTGAAACTTCAAAATCCGTCACTTTGTTTAGATTAGGCTCGTTAACCTTGACCACTGGTTCATCTATGAGAAGGAAACTCTAACTTCAAATATCAGCTGTCTCACGACTACACCCTTTAACCGGGACAATCTAAGAGAGTAAACCTTGCAGAAAAACAGGAAATGAAGCACCTACAGACCGCTTGTACATTCCGGTAGCTTCTTTGGCGCTGATGGCACCAAGCTACATCCAAGCAATTCGTTCACTTGGTTACGCAATTGACGATGAGAGGGGGGTATGTTGTTTGGCAAGCAGCTATTTCTCAATATTCCCCAAAGGCTTTAATCATCTCTGGAGAGAACACTCCTGCGTCAACGAAAGGTGTCGATAAAACACGGGAAGCAGCAATTATCAGGCCTTAAGCAAAAGCTCAATTGACATGGAACTAGACGTAAGCGCCACTTCCGACGTTTGGAGAGACTAACATGTCACACTGGACATTAGGTTGTCCCAAAAAAATGAAGTTTTGAAATGTTGTTGTCTCACCCCATAGAATTTGTCTGTACGGTAACAGTAGTTAACCTGCAAAATTTCAGCTTATTTGGACAATGTTTAGATGTCCCCCAAGAGGTTTAAAGTTCCAGATTTTGGTGTAAAATCATTTCGCGGTCAAATCTAATACAGTGTAAATTTTGGATTATATGTGAAACTGATATATTAAATAACAAATTGATGCTTAGTATTGTTTATAATATTAAATGAAACAAAATATATAAATCTTGAATGGTTTATATTTTTTTAATTTGAAATTTAAGTTAAAAAATTATGAAAACATAGTTTTTTTCATTTGTCAAGTTAATTCTTGAAATAATGTCAATCTGCTTGAAAAATAATAATAATAAGCAATGCAATTAAGCATTCCTATTCATCTCGTACTTTGTGCTGTAGGGTAGACAAAAATTTTAAAAAGTTATTTAAATTTTAGCCAGCTGTTCACGATTACACTCTGCAAAATTTTTCCGATGTTTGTCACCCACTTGGAGCAAAAATTGTTTTTGTTCTTCGTCCTTGGTGATACTGTCATTGACATTTTGTATCAATGCTACACCTCGCTCTGCAGAGTCATTGATACAAACCAGATTCTTTACAAAATCTGCTGCAACTTTAAAAGATGGTGTATCTGACCATGCTTCAACTTGAACATCTAGAAAACTGGCATCAATGTTGGATGTTTCAAAAAATGTGGTAGAAGCACGCAAATCAACAACACTTGTTGGTAGTGTTTTTATGAGATGCTGTCCACGTTCTGATTGCATTGTCCGAACAAGGCCATTTTTTCGTCCGACAATAGAGTTGAAAATAGCGCAAGCGTCGACAGTTCCGGACTCAAGTACCACGAGTGACGCACCATCATTTTCAATCCAGTCGATCAAAGAACAGCATCATCCTATAAACGCTGTATCAACAAAATATCATTCACAGGTGCATCTGCGGTGAGCCTGCATGAAAACCATGATTGAAGATAAACACATATGGTAAACCGATTAAAGCGCTAAATACCTTGTATTTCTCGAGCTGTTAACTGAAGATGGTTTCGTTGCCTTTAAACAATAGTTCGATTTTCAATGCTTAGATTGCCTTTGCCATCCATCAGCAGCTACCTGTCCTGACCCGGATGCTAACTTGGGAACACCAAGAAGCTTTGTAGTGCCATCGACAAGTGATGAGAGCAGGACAGGTAATTGATCGATGGTAACCTCTCTGGTAACATCGGGCAATAGCTTACTATCCCAATGAACAATTGATTTTGATGGAATATAGTCTTCTTTTATACGTGCTGCAGCTTGTTGACGATGAAGCTTGCGATGACGATGCATTGCGCTCTTGGAAAATACTGTGTCAGATGTCGGAACACCAACTTCGTTGAATGCGGATGCGAGTATCATTGTCGATTTTCTAATGCTGGTGTTCGTTCTGTCCAGCACTGCAGCAAATTTTTGTGAAATGATGCTTCGTCTGCGATGACGTGTAGCAGAATTAGTTTTGCTTGAGGATGCTGATTGAATGACAAATTCTTCATTAGATTCTACATCGTCACTGGAATCCCGACAAATGGATGATGTCATTGAATGTGTGTCTGTGTCACTGTCAGAGCCACCTACATCCAGTTGCTGTTCTATGTCTACTGCTGACTCTACACTTGAACCTGATGGTAAGCCATGGTGAGGGCATTGTGATGTAGCATCTTTTGCTGCATCATCAACATCCATGATAAATTCGTCTGGATTTTTATGTTGGCCTAATACTGGAATTTTACAAGCTCTTGGGGGACCTCTAAATGTTGTTCAAATGAGCTCGAACTTCACCAATTCACTCATTGTACCCAAGAGACACATTTTAGGGGGTGAGACACCAAAGATTTTGTTAACAAAAATTTCGAGCATTTCTGGGACACCCTACTGGACAGCTATTTCCCGCGTCAAACTGCGCAGGTGTCAGTCAAATAGGTACTATCTAGTCATTGACTGCGTGGAGATTAGACTACCACTCAACAAATTAAAAAAAACACCCTGCACCAAGATTGTCAAAAACAAGACCCCAGCTCTTTAAATCGCTCGCTTGAATCGAGGATAATGAGTCAAAACATCACAGATGTTCTGCAGTTTATAAACCACAACAAAAATAGGTATAATTGCTAGAGAGCTCAAGAGCCTGAAATATGACACTGCATTCCGTCAGCAGACTAGGCTGTTATACAGCACCTCACAAAAAGTAAAAAAATACACATTCTTCTGGAATGAAAGACCGACACGCGAACCAAAACAGCATGGCTGAGGTTTAGCAGTTAAAAATACACTACTAGCATGTATATCATCCCCCTCTCACCCCATCATCGGGAACGTAGATAATCATCATTTTAAGATTTTGAACAGCTGCGGGTCAAGCAAACACACTTTTTGCATACGCCCCAAGTCTTTGTTCAACCAAGAAGAGAAGACCAATGTGGAGCATTAGACCAAACAATAGCCAGCATCACTTAAGATGAAGATTTTTATCTCCAAAGAGATTTTAATGGTAGATTGGGGAATAACCACCAAACCTGGTCTACATGCCTTCGTCTTTTAGGAAGGAGAAATAAAAATTAGAATGGACACATGCTGCTAGAAATGAGCTGCTCACGAGGCTTGAGTGTAACCAACACTTTCTTTAAGTGCAAGAATATACATAAAGTAATTTGGAGAAACCTTCGATCGCGCAAATGACACCAGCTGGACTCATCATCACCAGACCAACACATCTGGCTAGCGTTGTACTCACCCGCGGCTATCATAGTGACAACTTCGACGAGGATCACTCCCTTGTCGCTTGAAAAGTACGAATAATAAGAAAAAACCCGAATCAAACCAAGGAAAACCTTCATGAAAGAAAGACCCTGCGAAAACAAAGCTGTTCACAGACAAAAAGCTCTTAAAGATGTCCTCAAAAGTCACTAGAGACTTCAAATGGACACAAATAAGAGACACGGTCTACACCTCAGAGCTACGGTCTATACATATGAGACAAAGTCTACACATCAGAGCCACGGTCTACACATCAGAGCCACGGTCTACACATCAGAGCCACGGTCTACACATCAGAGCCAAAGTCTACACATCAGAGTCACGGTCTACACATCAGAGCCACGGTCTACACATCAGAGCCACGGTTTACACATCAGAGCCACGGTCTACACAAACGAGCCAAAGTCTACACATCAGAGCCACGGTCTACACATCAGAGCCACGGTCTACACATCAGAGCCACGGTCTACACATCAGAGCCACGCCTACATATCAGAGCCACGGTCTACACATTAGAGCCACAGTCTATACATTTGAGCTAAAGTCTACACATCAGAGCCACGGTTTACACATATGAGCCAAAGTCTAAACATCAGAGCCACGGTCTACACATATGAGCCAAAGTCTACACATCAGAGCCACGGTCTACACATATGAGCCAAAGTCTACACATCAGAGCCACGGTCTATACATATGAGCCAAAGTCTACACATCAGAAGCACGGTTTACACATAAGAGCCACTGTCTAAAAGTCAGAGCCACATTATACACATCAGAGCCACAGTCTACACATCAGAGCCAAATTATACACACCAGAGCCACGGTCTATACATATGAGCCAAAGTCTACACATCAGAAGCACGGTTTACACATAAGAGACACTGTCTAAAAGTCAGAGCCACATTATACACATCAGAGCCACAGTCTACACATCAGAGCCAAATTATACACACCAGAGCCACGGTCTAAACAAACGAGCCAAATCTACGCATCAGAGCCATGGCCTACACATCAGAGCCACGGTCTACACAGCAGAGCCACAGTCTACACATCAGAGCCACGGTCTACACATCAGAGCCACGGTCTACACATCAGTGCCACAGTCTACACATCAGAGCCACAGTCTACACATCAGAGCCACGGTCTACACATCAGAGCCACAGTCTACACCTTAGAGCCACGGTCTTACACCTCAGAGCCACAGTCTACACATCAGAGCCACGATCTACACATCAATGCCACGGTCTACACATCAGAGCCACAGTCTACACTTCAGAGCCACGTTCTACACATCAGAGCCACAGTCTACACATCAGAGCCACGGTCTACACATCAGAGCCACGATCTACACATCAGAGAAACGGTCTACACCTCTATCTACGTCTCAGAACCGCGATCTACACATCAGAGCCACAGTCTACACATAAGAGCCATGGTCTACTTCTCTGTGCCACTGTCTACCCCTCAGAGCAACAGTCTACAAATCTGAGCCACGAGCTACATCTCAGTGCCATGGTCTACACCTCAGAGACTCAGTCTACTCATCAGAGCCACGGTATAACTCTTAAAGCCCTAAAGCGTTGTAATGCGTCCCTGCCTGGTAGTCATAAAGTGTCCCTAGATACCACTATCGCTAGAAATGAGATCTCGGAAAGGAAAAACTCTTCAATGCCTAAAAAAATGAAAATAATATAAATGGATTTCACGCAATGTTTTAAAATTTCATAACCATTTGATCGCAATAAGGTAAATAATTATGGGAATGAGGCGAGGTTTATTGAAAACCTTATGGGGCTTTAAGAGATAAATATCATAGCCATCAGCAATAAATGTCTTTCTCAAAGAATCTCTCAAAAAAACGGACTGGCTTCATGCACATTGGGACCTGTTGAAACCTGTCACAGAAACTAAAAGGAAAGCTGTCATTGATTCTTAACGGAAAGTTGTGACAGATGCTAAAAGGAAAGTTGTAACAGATGCTAAAAGGAAAGTTTTCACTGATGCTAAAAGGAAAGTTTTCACTTATGCTAAAAGGAAAGTTGTCACAGATGCTAAAAGGAAAGCTGTCACATAAGCTAAAAGGAAAATTTTTCACTGGTGCTAAAAGGAAAGTTTTCACTGATGCTAAAAGGAAAGTTTCACTAATGCTAAAAGGAAAGCTGTCACATATGCTAAAAGGAAAGCTGTCAGAGATGCTAAAAGGAAAGCTGTCACATAAGCTAAAAGAAAAGTTGTCACTGATGCTAAAAGTAAAGCCCTCATTGTTGCTAAAAGGAAAGCTGCCACTGATGCTTAAAGGAAAGAAGTCACTGATGATAAAGGGTAAGCAGTCACTGGTGATAAAAGAAAAGCAGTCACTGAGGATAAAAGTTAAGCCGTCATTGATGCTAAAAGGAAAGCTGCCACTGATGATAAAAGGAAAGCTGTCACATAAAATTAAAGGAAAGCTTTCACTGATGCTAAAAGGAAAGCTGTCTCTAATGGTAAGATAAATGCTGTCTCTGATAATAAAAGGAAAGCTGTCACATATGCTAAGATGAAAACTGTCACTGATAATAAAAGGAAAGCTGTCACATAAGCTAAAAGAAAAGCTGTCACTGATGCTAAAAGTAAAGCCATCATTGTTGCTAAAAGTAACAAATTCGCACGTGAATGCGCCACTGACTACTGACTTAATTATTGCTGCAGCATGCAGTCAGCTGTAGGCATAGGCTATGCCAAAGCCTTGTATGAAAGGAAAATATTTAAACATCAGATATCTATTTGACGTATACGTTTTTCCCCGCCCCTGAATTCCGAAATCGGAGTAATTATCAAAGACCAGGCAGCGCAGTTAAAATGAAAAAATTAACGATATCTCTAACCGCATGCAACAGTAACCGCAATCTTCAGTACCAATAAAGAAGACATACTCGATGTGCCGCTTATAAATAAACTTGATGTCATGCCCAAAAAAGAAGAGCTGAGCAAAGAAATTGTCTGCTTAGCTCGTGGAAAAGCCCCTGGCAATAATGGCATACCATCAAAACTTCTATAGATTGGCTAGACAGTTTTACAACAACCTTCGCACGAGTTTTTTTTGACTCTCTGTTGGAAAAAAGGCTACATCCCCCCAGCACCTAAAGGATGCAAATTTAGTGACAGATAGAAGCGACTAAAATCACTATTCTGCATTTCACTCCTTAGTATTGCAGGAAAGGCTTTTGCCAGTGCCAAACTAACACAATTACAGAGGTTAGCCTCCTGAGTTTATACATAATCTCAGTGTGGTTTCCCGGCTGGTAGATCTACTAAAGACAGGGTGTTCTCCATACGGCAGCTTCAGGAAAAATGCAGGGATCATAATATGCTACTAAACATTGCCTTTCTGAATCTTGCAAAAGCCTTTGATTTAGTCAGTCATAGCGGGCTTTTTGAATCCTGAAGAAAGTTGTCTGTCCCCCACACCTGCGCGCCATCACCAGACACTTCCATAAAATATGCAGAGCACAGTGCAGTTCGATGGAGCAACCTCAGAAACCTTTTCAGTAGTGTACTAGCACCAACACTGCTCGCGATATTAATACCTGGAATATTTTGATAAACATTAAAGGATAGCTATGATGGAATCTGGTCACAAACAAGAGATGATGGAGGACTTTTCAGCATAGTTTTCCTCCGAGACCAAAACCAAAATGACGTAGGTCCTATTTCACGAGCTACTTTTTGAGAATTATGCAGTAATGACAGCACAAACAAGAACTCGTTTGCAACAACTCGTGCCAAGCTTCTCCAACGCCTGCAAGGAATTTGGTTTGCAATTCAGATTGAAACAAAAAATGCTCTAGGCACAAATTCCTCTCCTATCAGCCATTCAGACAATGAAAATTTGGTGGTTGTGGACAGGTTCAACTACTTGGGGCCGAAAGTCTCCAATTAATACTCAATCGATGACGAAATAAACAGTAGAATTGGCAAGGTGACTGACACGATGACTGAACTAAATAATCGGGTTTAGCAAAACCCTACATTCCGGCATCCTTCCGTCTCGCGAGACGATGGTGCATCACCGTTGGGTTGGGTTGCATTTCCTCGAGTGACTGTGCAGTCCTATCCTTGAGTGACAGTCTTTGCCACAGTTTTTACACACGAGTTCTGTGCTTCCAAATGTTTTGGCCTTTCTCCTAGCTCTTCTGTCTGCAGCCTCCTCCATTCTTCGCTCCTCGGCTACTATGACGCCCTCTTTGACAACTGTGCGCCACGTAGATCGGTCTTCTGCCTTACACTCCCAGTCACTTGTATGTATTTTGGCTGCTTTCATGTCCCTTTGACAGACATCTTTAAATCGCAAGCGTGGGCGACCTGTTTTCCTCTTTCCTGAAGCAAGTTCACCATATAGGAGATCCTTCGGGATGCGGCCGGGGCTCATTCTTTTGACATGTCCTAGCCACCTCAGGCGTCTTTCACTAAGAATTGAGAACATGCTTTGGGTATTGGCATGCGTTAGTACCTCACTATTAGGCACTTTTTCTTGCCATTTAATACCAAGGATGTGGCGCAAGCATCTCAAATGGAAGCTGTTAAGCTTACGCTCTTGTGATGTATAAGTGGTCCATGTCTCGCTCCCATATAGTAGTGTACTGATGACACAGGCTCGATAGACGCACAGTTTGGTTTTCTCCGTTAGCTTGGTGTTTTGCCAGACCCGCTTATTTAGTTTAGCCATTGTTGCGGCTGCCTTGCCAATTCTGCTGTTTATTTCTTCTTCAATGGACAGTGTATTAGAGACCTTGGATCCCAAGTAGGTGAAGCTGTCCACAACCTCCAAGTTTTCATTATCGATATTTATGGTAGGAGGAGGTCGAGTGTCTTGGGCCATGATGTTTGTCTTTTTCAAGCTGATTTGCAGACCAAATTCTTTGCAGGCATTGGAGAAGCTTGACACGAGTTGTTGCAAACCAGATTCTGTATGTGCTGTTAGTGCCGCATCATCCGCAAATAGTAACTCTCGAATTAGGACATCCGTCGTTTTGGTCTTGGCTCGGAGGCGGGCAGTGTTGAAAAGTCCTCCATCAGCTCTGGTATGTAACCAGATTCCCTCACTGCTATCCTTGAATGCGTATCGAAGAAGTACAGAGAAGAATATTGCGAAGAGTGTTGGTGCGAGTACACAACCTTGTTTAACTCCGCTGCTGACAGGGAAGGCCTCTGACTTAGCTCCATCGAACTGTACTGTGCCAAGCATATTTTCATGGAACTGTCTGATGATGGCAAGTAGGTGAGGGGGACATCCAATTTTTGCCAGTATTTGGAATAGCCCGTTGCGACTGACTAAGTCGAAGGCTTTTGTAAGGTCCACAAATGCAATGTATAGTGGCATCTGCTGCTCTCTGCATTTTTCCTGGAGCTGTCGTATGGAGAACACCATGTCTATGGTAGACCGACCGGACCGGAAACCACACTGAGATTCTGGATAGACGCGGGATGCTAGGCTTTGTAAACGTTTTAGTATAACGCGGGCAAAGGTCTTTCCTACAATACTAAGGAGTGAAATGCCGCGATAATTATTGCAATCACTCCTATCACCTTTGTTTTTATATAGTGTCACTATATTTGCATCCTTTAGGTCTTGGGGGATGTAGCCCTGTTCCCAGCAGAGGGACAGAATCTCGTGCAATGGTTGGAGTAAAGCTGTCTTGCCACTCTTTAGAACCTCTGGTGGTATTCCATCATTCCCAGGCGCTTTTCCACAAGCTAGACTGTCAATTGCTTTGCTCAGCTCTTCCTGTGTGGGCACGACATCAAGTTCTTCCATGAGTGGCATATCTGGGATGTCATCTAGAGCGGTGCTGGAGACTGTGGTAACTGTTGAATACAATTCCAGATAATGCTCAACCCACCGTTTTAGCTGTGCTGCCTGGTCTTGAATAATTTCTCCATTTTTGGACTTTAGGGGAGCAGCTTTTGACGTCCAGGGGCCCGTTGCCTTTTTGATGTTTTCGTACATGACTTTTGCATTGCCCATGTCTGCAGCTGATTGTATACTAGAACAGAGCTTAAGCCAGTAGGTATTGACACATTTACGTGCAACCTTTTGGGCAAGTGACTTAGCTGTTTTTAAAGCATGCAAATTGTCAGGTGTAGGCTTTTCCTTGTAAACCCCTAAGCTAACGAAAATAACTAAACTGTGTGTCTCTCGGGCCTTCATCGTCAGTACGCTGCTGTAGCTATACGGAAGCAAGACATGGACCACGTAAACATCTCATAAAAGCAAATTAAATAGCTTCCACTTTAGGTGCATGTGTCGTATCTTTTTTAAATGTTAAGGGAAAGTGTCAAATAGTCTGGTCCAGATGCGTGCAAATAACCAAAGCCTGACCTTCATCTTTTTTTAAAAAAAAGTCTAAAATGGCTAAGAAATATAAAAAGATAAACCACGGGTAGCACCCTACGGATTTTCTAAATTGTATAGTGGATCGGGAAAGAAGAAGACAGGTCACACACGTCTGCGATTTAAAGATATCTACCAAATAGCGTAGCACCAGAAAAAGCATACGTTTTTGGGGAATGAAAGGCAAAAAACAGATTATACTTTGCTCACAGTTGTAGAAAAGGGCACCATAGTAGTCGAGGAGCGAACGATGCAGGCGGCTACAGACAAAAGAGCTAAGGGAAACGCCAAACCATTTGGAAGCACGGAACTGTGCAAAAGCTGTGGTAAAGACTGTCACTAAAGGATATGTCTGCTGAGCCACACGAGAATATACACGCCAACTTAGTGGTGAAGCACCATCGAATCTCGAGACTGAAGGATGCCGATAATTATTTTGCCATGGAAGCTGTCACGTTATAATTATTTTAGGGTATAAAAAGTATATGTCTTATAGGATGTCACCTTGCTATAGTGTGTTCTGTAGGGTATCACATTGATACACTGTATTCCAGAAAGTATCAAGTTGCTATACTATATCCCTACGGTGTCACGTTGCTATATTGTGTCATGTGGTGTGTCATGATGTTACATTGTATTCAAGAACGTGTCACATTGTTATAAAGTATCCTCTACTGTGTTTTAAGAGTATGTCCATTTTTGTGTCACCTCGTCCCATTGTATGCGAACGTTGTCACGTTGTTATGTTGTATTCATTTCAGTGTCACGTTGTTATATTGTATTCTTTACAGTGTCGCATTGTTTTTGTATTCTTAACAGTGTCACTTTGTTATTTATATTCTCTAAAGTGTCACGTTATTATTTTTATTCTTGAAAGTGTCACGATCAGTGGCGTAGCTAGGGGGGCGGTGGAGCGGTCCACCCCGGGCGGCACTCATTCAAAGGGCGGCGTTTGTGGGCATTTAAAAATTAAAGCCATTTCCGAAAAATGCTACTTTCTTTTCAAGGGGGAAAACCACGGTGAAACAAAAAGAATCTTAATTTTAAGATATAATTAACGGATGCGTGCAACATTTGTTTTATCACATATTGATTGTTATAACTAACACAAAACCGTTTAAAATTAAAAATTATTATTAAAAAAAGGTAACAATTTGTTTTGAAAATTAAGTGGTATACATAACACATGGCGCTTTTATAAAAAAACAGAAAAAAAGAAGTAAATAAACAACAACAACAACAACAACAAAAATAATTGTTATTCCGAAAATATGTAATATTAATATCACCACGCAGTTTTAGCGTGGAATTTCAAAATTCGCAGACTGATGCGCTAACAAGTACCGACATGACATGGTGTTTCGAATATTGTGTTCAACTTGCAAGTCGTATTTAATTTACTTTTTAAAATTGCATTAAAGTAGTACATATCGCTTGTGTTATTCATTAAAATAAGGTTATTCATTAAAAATGAACGGTTATGCATTTTTCCGTTAATAAACACCACAACACAAATAATTCCAAAAACAAAATACATATTTAAACATTTCAAGCGTCTTGGAAAACTTGGCAAATCAGGTAGGTAGTAAAACGAGATCAGATGATGGAATTTTATTCAGTTCAATGCAATCTTTTTCTTTTCTATGATATTTTAATTTATGGGAACCCGTTTTTTAAAGTAATGCAAACTATGCAAACCCATTTCATGGAGCAAAGATTTGTGCTAATACAGAACGCTGTTACAGAGAGTTAGCGGGATTACGTGAACACCAATCATCATCATCATCATTTTTCCTTTTGGTTCCTTGTGTCAAAGCTCACCACTGTGCACGGTCCCTTGCCAGTCGTTTCAATTCTTCCCAGCTCTTTCCAGTTCTTCCAGCCTCATCTAACATGCTCCGTCTCCATGTACGCTTGGGTCTTCCTCGCTGGCGTTTGCCCTGGGGGTTCCAATCTAAGGCCTGCCTCACCCTGCTGTTATCTTTCCGAAGGGTGTGTCCAATCCATCTCCATTTCCTTTCCATGATTTGTTGTTCTACTTTCCTTTGTCCACACCTCTCCCACAGTTTGGAGTTTTCGACCTTGGCGTACCATTTTATTTTCTGAATATTTCTAAGGCATCTGTTGACAAACTTTGGAGTCTATTTTTGGTTGTCTCTGTCGTTCGCCATGTTTCGGATCCATAAAGTAGGACTGTTTTAACGTTGGTGTTAAAGATCTTTACTTTTGTTTTGACAGAGATATATGTAGATCTCCAGACCTGTTTCAGATTGGCAAATGCCTGTCGTGCTAGATTTATTCTTCGTTCTTTGTCCTCATCAGTTCCCCCTGTTACACTAACCACACTCCCAAGATAAACAAAGTTATTTACTTGTTCCAAGGTACAGTTCGCTACGTGTATGTCTCCATCCTGCTGGTAGTTAACGTTTAAAAATTTTGTTTTTTGAATATTGACATTAAGCTTTACTCTTTTCCCAGTCTCGCTCAATGCTGTGAGTTTGTCTTGCATGTCTTGAAGTCTGTGGTACAGAATGGCCAAGTCATCTGCAAATTCCAGGTCCTCTAGTTTTTGCATTAAGTTCCACTGGATTCCTTTTCCTGAGCTTGCATATGCTTCTTTTGTGACCCAGTCTAACACAAGAAGAAACAGAAGTGGTGAAAGGAGGCATCCTTGTTTGACTCCAGTTGTGACATGGAATTAATCTGTTAATCTACCATTATGTACTACTTGGCAAGTGAAGTTTTCGTACAGATTTTGGATGATATTTGTTATTTTGTTTGGTATTCCATAATGTCTCATTATTGACCATATAGTTTCTCTATTTATGCTATCAAAGGCCTTTTCAAAATCCTCAAATGTGGTATAAAGTGGAGATTGCCATTCAATAGACTGCTCAATGATTATCCGGAGTGTTGCTATTTGGTCAATGCAGGATCTTCCTTTTCTGAACCCAGCTTGTTCTTCCCTCAGGAGATCATCACAGAAATATTTTATTCTGTTTAGTATTTTTCTACTAAAGACCTTGCATGGTACTGATAGGAGGGTAATTCCTCGCCATTTCTCACATTGGGACAAATCCCCATTCTTTGGAATTTTTATCAGTAAGCCCTTTTTCCATTCTGCAGGAGGGGTTTCAGTTGAGCAAATTTTGTTGAAGATATTAAGGAGTTGGTTAATGATTTCAGCTCCTCCTTCTTTTAGGATCTCAGGTGGTATGTTTTCAACACCTGCTGCTTTCCCAGTCTTCATTTGGTTAATGGCTGTCCATATTTCTTCTTTGGATATCTCTTCCATATTATGTCAAGTATTTTTCCAGTGGTCAGATTGGGTGTGTTCAGAGGGATCGGTCTGTTTAGCACTTCCAGGAAATATTCTTTCCATCTTCTAAGTTGTTCATCTATGGAGGATAGGATTTTGCCTTGTTTGTCTGGTACATTGTAATTATATTTTTTGCCACTCAAGAGTTTAGTAATTTTGTATAAATGTTTTAGATCTCCCTTTCCTGCTGCTTCTTCTGCTTGTTCAGCTATCTTATTATAAATTGTTCGTTCGTCATTTCTAAGCATTTTTGTGACCTCTTTTGAAATTACATGGTACTCTTGTTGGGTAAGTTGTTTAGTTTTTCTTATTTTGGCTTGATTAACTCTTTGTTTTGCATGTTTCCTATCTTCAACTCTTTGCCATGTCTCATCGCTGATCCAGTGTTTTTTTGTTTACTGGGGCAGGTTTTAGTATTTCATTGCAAGATCCTATAATAATTTCTTTGAAGTTATCCCAGGTTTTGTCTATGTTTTCTTCCCTTCCATCATCTAGTTGCAGTGCAGCAAATCGATTTTTAATGGTTAGCTGTATGTTGAATATTCGGTGGCCCGACTGTTGCATACAGAGCGGGTCCACACGATTGAATATTGGGGTGTGCTAGCACAAACGCAGAGCTCCCAACTGTTGAGTACTGTGTCTAGTGTACAGTTAACTTTAACTATTCTTTAGTCTATACTAATAATAATAATATAACTAAACGACATAAAGCCTATCACTAATAATTAGAACAGTAACGCCTAAGTGAAAGTGACAAAGATATAAAATATTTAATGCATTAGAGATATGTACATATATACATGAAACTCAGTTAAGAAACCTATCATAATTACAATATATATGTCTATGATAAATTATACTAATAGTTTGTGCTGATGCCCACGTCCCTCATGGACTGGGCGTGGACAAAGGACTGGTTGGAAGGCTGTGCTTCGGTCTGGCCAATCAAGCGTAGCTCCGCTCTGTGGTCAGCTTGACATTCGGCACTTTCCCCACTGGTCACTGACTTCGTCAAGGTACGGCTACCTGCTCCCCTCCTCTTACTCTTTGATCTCCTGTCTGAGATTTCTTCTAGTAGCTTCTTTCACTAGCTCTAACTAGCTCCACTAACTAGCTGACTAGCTCCACTACTAACTCCACTAACTAGCTCCACTTACTAGCTCCACTAACTAACTAGCTGAAATAATAATATCAATAAATAACCAAAGATAGTGATAACATACAAAAGCATACATATAATAAATAGCTATACTACCTATACACATACATTTGCCTATCTAAGTCAAGTTAACTCAAACCTGAACAGACTTCAGCTAGGCTCAACTCAATTCGTTCAGTCACACCGCAGACCTTGGTGTACTGCGAATTTCTGAGAAGAGACCGCTGTAAGGTTGAGTGACCGTTTATATAGGCCTCTACTGTAGCGTGGCTTCGCCGAAGCGTTCTCATGTGATTGGTCAGTGGCGTGTACCAACTGTTAAACACGCGCTGACATGCATGGCTTCGAGAACGTTCGGCCATCCTTTACTATACTCATGCTACGGAATATTCCATGGTCCATATTGGATCTTTGTCCATCTCAAGGACAGCGTCCCTGTTGCGTTGATGGACCTACCCCTACCCTCAACGGTTCTCAAAATTGCAGAGGTTCTAAAATAGAGGTGGGGAGGTATTCAACCCTGTAGTTTGTTCCTTTCCTGTGGGTTACGGAGCTTGCCTAGGTCAAATCTAATTCGCCTGACTGTTTTTGGCCTTTGGTTGGCTAGCTTTATTTTTAGCTTAGCTACAACCAGATGATGGTCTGATCCAATGTCTGCTCCCCTTTTTGTTCGTACATCCTGTAATGTGCTCCTCCAGGAGCGGCTATTTGATTCTCTGTTTTGTTGTCTGGTGAGACCCACGTGTCAGCGTGTCAAGCTTCTCCAATGCCTGCAAAGAATTTGGTCTGCAAATCAGCTTGAAAAAGACAAACATAATGGCCCAAGACACTCGACCTCCTCCTACCATAAATATCGATAATGAAAACTTGGAGGTTGTGGACAGCTTCACCTACTTGGGATCCAAGGTCTCCAATACACTGTCCATTGAAGAAGAAATAAACAGCAGAATTGGCAAGGCAGCCGCAACAATGGCTAAACTAAATAAGCGGGTCTGGCAAAACACCAAGCTAACGGAGAAAACCAAACTGTGCGTCTATCGAGCCTGTGTCATCAGTACACTACTATATGGGAGCGAGACATGGACCACTTATACATCACAAGAGCGTAAGCTTAACAGCTTCCATTTGAGATGCTTGCGCCGCATTCTTGGCATTAAATGGCAAGAAAAGGTGCCTAATAGTGAGGTCCTAATGCGTGCCAATACCCAAAGCATGTTCTCAATTCTTAGTGAAAGACGCCTGAGGTGGCTAGGACATGTCAAAAGAATGAGCCCCGGCCGCATCCCGAAGGACCTCCTATATGGTGAACTTGCTTCAGGAAAGAGGAAAACAGGTCGCCCACGGTTGCGATTTAAAGATGTCTGTCAAAGGGACATGAAAGCAGCCAAAATACATACAAGTGACTGGGAGTGTAAGGCAGAAGACCGATCTACGTGGCGCACAGTTGTCAAAGAGGGCGTCATAATAGCCGAGGAGCGAAGAATGGAGGAGGCTGCAGACAGAAGAGCTAGGAGAAAGGCCAAAACATTTGGAAGCACAGAACTCGTGTGTAAAAACTGTGGCAAAGACTGTCACTCAAGGATAGGACTGCACAGCCACTCGAGAAAATGCAACCCAACCTAACGGTGATGCACCATCGTCTCGCGAGACGGAAGGATGCCGACTATGAGACCCACGTTACTTTGTGGCAATTTTTGTGTGGGAAGATGGTGCCTCCAATTACCAGCTCATTGAATGTGCAGAAGTTTGCAAACATCTTTCCGTTTTCATTCATGCTGCCCAGTCCATGTGTGCCCATTACCTTCTCTCTCTCTATGATGTCATTGCCAACTTTAACATTCATATCGCCCATGACGACCAGTATGTCTCTTTTCGGTATTTTATCCATTATACTTTGAAGTTGTTCATAGAATGTAAATTTGTCTTCCTCAGGTGCAAGGTTTGTTGGGGCATAGCACATAATGATATGGACATTTTTGAACCTGGACAGGAATTTGGCCCTGATTATTTTTTCTGAAATCGGCTCCCATTCAAGGAGGCTCTTAAATGCATCTTTGCTCAGTAGGAGTGCTACTCCATTTTCATGGATGTCTTCATCATTTTCTTTTCCAGAGAAGAGCAGGATTTCACCTGATTGAAGTCTAGTTTCTCCAGATGTGTTCCACCGTACTTCACTTAGTCCCAGAATTTGTAGTTTTTACCTTACCATCTCTTTGGCGACTTGAGCTGTTACAGAGAGTTGGCGGGATTACGTGAACACCAAGCTAGGAGAAAAATATTTTTGGGGAAAATTCAAGAAGTACGAAGAAATGTTTTTATCCATAGATATTATTGTAAAAGGAAATAAAACAACGCTGTGATGAGTTACATGCCCTTGCAAGAAAATATTCGTGTATAATACCATCTAGCCAACTAAATGAAGAATTTGAACATCCAATAGATCTATATGTCTTTATTTCAATTAATAAAGAATTGAAAGAGAAATGGTCCCGGTTTATATGGCAGTACACAGGGCCTGCCTCGGCTATTGCGGGGCCCTATGCAGCTTAGTATGCGAAAAGGATTGCGTGTGTCCCAGTTTGGAGGGGGATACCGTATTAAAATGTATATTAAGTGAAAATTAAGATAGGTTGGGCCTATGAAAGCTTGGGGCCCTATGCGACCGCATAGGTTGCAGGAGCCTAAGACCAGCCCTGGCTGTACTTACACTACAAAAAGAGGGATTATGTAGAAAAAACGGGTGGGGACGGGGAAATCCCCTACCCCCTGATCTATTAAAATATATTCAACAGTGAATATTTCGAAAATTCTTTACTCAACACTATTAATTTTGCTAATAATTAAAATGTTTTAATTATAGGTAGATTCTAAATCATCTCATTTGGCCTCTTTTATTACTGCTAACATAAATAGAGCATGTATGGGTAAAATTGTTGTCCACCTTTTAAAATGTACTTTGTTTCAATTAAAATTATTTATTCAAGTTTATGAATTTATAAAAACCATAATATGATTGACTTAAGGGGCCGTCGATAAATGAAGTCAAGTAAGTTCGGCTGATTTTACACCCCTGCCCCCTCACGAAAACTTAGACCCCTTCTTCAATGTGACGTGACAAAGATCTCCTCCGCCCCCCCCCCCCCCCCCCCATACAAGCGGCATTTTCTATTTGAAAATGAGCGTGCTTAAAAAAATTGTTGGGGGTCATTTAAATATGTTTTTAGTGTAAGGCTGCACTCTAATATCGTAACACGCGTGAAACCACGTAAAATATTCATTGAATAAAGTGTCGGTAATCATATATTTAATTGGAACTTTTATTTTAAGTTGCGCGTTTTTGAATGACGTAATATGTGTGTTCCCCCACCCCACGGTGCGTGACGTCATTTGTGGGTGGCCCCTAAAAGGGTGGCATATTAAAGACCGCCCTGGTTGGCAAAAGCTCTAGCTACGCCACTGGTCACGATGTTATTTGTATTATGTACAGTGTCACGCTGTTATTTGTATTATGTACAGTGTCACGCTGTTATTTGTAATTTTTTACATTGTCACGTCGCTCTTAGTATTCTTTACAGTGTCTCGTTGTTATTTGTATTCCTTACAATGTCGTGTTGTTATTTGTATTCTTTGCAGTGTAACGTTGTTATTTGTATTCTTTACAATGTCACGTTGTTATTAGCATTCCAAACAGTGACACGTTGTTATTTGAATTTTTTATAGTGTCACGTTGTTATTTGCAGTCCAAACGTTGTATCGTTGTTATTTTGTATTCTTTAAAGTGCTACGTTGTTACTTCAATTCTTTAAAGTGTCACGTTTTTATTTGCAGTCCAAACGTTGTATCGTTGTTATTTTGTATTCTTTAAAGTGCCACGTTGTTACTTCAATTCTTTAAAGTGTTACGTTGTTATTTGCAGTCCAAACGTTGTATCGTTGTTATTTTGTATTCTTTAAAGTGCCACGTTGTTATTTCAATTCTTTAAAGTGACACTTTGTTATTTCAATTCTTTAAAGTGCCACGTTGTTATTTCAATTCTTTAAAGTGTCACGTTGTTGTTTTAATGCCAAACGTTGTCACGTTGCCATTTTTATTCTTTAAAGTTCTTATATTGTGTCATGTAGGAAGTCACATTGCTGTGATAACTCACGCTTAAACCGGCAACGTGGGCGTGTCCCATGCCACTGTTCACGCCAGAGACGTAGCAGCCGAACTTCCTGTTGGCGTTTGAACGAATAGTATGAGAGCCAGTGGTCACTACAAACATGGCGACGCTGTAATTCTGAACGGTGGCGGTCCATTTGATCCTGGAAAAGCAAAAGAGAGGGATGACTAATATTCCAGGGCATGCGCTTGGTGCTGCGTTTTGAGTGACTCTCATTTAAACAGATATTTCACAATGCAGAGCAAGGAGAAGCTATCTAACTTATTCTAACTTAATCTCCAAATATAAATGAAAGAAATGTTTTTAAAATAATCAAATCCACTTTCTCTACCACCATTCACTCAGTAAATCAGCTGGAAAAATGTTTATGTGATTAAATTGACTTATTTAAGTTAGAAAAATGTATCTTATATAATAAACATACATGAAAAATATATATCTACATCCTATATAATAAAAGGGAATTTTCTATGTGGCCGGCGGTAGCGATTGGTCCATAAAACTCATAAGACTCCCACGGCCAAACATAATTTTTTCCCCTCCTATTGAACAAGTTCACGCGGACGTTCTGAGCGGGTTAGTTTTTCTTCACTAATTTTTCCTCGCCTTTATTTAAATCGGTGTGCTTTCTAGAGCATCTTAAAGTCATACTGCGGTGCGCACATTTTCGTGTACGCAAATTAAATTTAGCTGGGCTATTTATTTTTTCACGGTTAATTTCCTTATTAAAAAGATTGTAAAACTGTTTCATTAAAATTGTCACAAGATGCAAGGATTTTTTTAAATGTGTGAATGAAGTTGTGAATTTTGTTAAATTCTGTTATGGTACATATTTCTTTATTAATTGAAAATTCTAATTATGATTCTGTAATTAGTGTGTGAGATTTACGTGGAAGCGATGGCCCAAGTAAAACATTTTTAAAATAGACATAATTATAAACACATATAAAATTATATGATATTCCTGTTGTAATAAACTAGGGGACATCCGGATATCCGGACTTGATTTTGAGATTTTTGCCACAATCTTGCATTGACATGACGGCGGGAATGTCATTGGACGGGTTTTGTTGCACCTATATTATAATATACTAGCAGACCCATTGTGTAGTGCAACGATCGAAGTAAAAATTAATATATTTAAAGAAACTATTAAGTTATATGTTTTAAAAACATGACAGAAACCTACGCATAAGTGTGAAAAAAGTCCAAGCTTCATAGCAAATGCATATAAATAATTATTAATATTTCAAAAGCGTACAAAAGAAGTAAAAAAAAAAAAAGAAATTAAGGGGCCCGGCTCCAAAATGAGTGAAAATGTATTTATTTTTATTGCCATTATACTCAAGATTTTATTTTTGGCAGACATACTCAGAATATTTCTCTGAATCCGCTGGTGAAATGTCATCACCAACGAGGACTTCTGGCAACGTACACAACAAGAGCCAGTGGAAGAACTAATACGTCAGCGAAGATCGAGATGGATTGGCCACACCCTCAGAAAGCTTACATTAAGCATTGTGAGGCAAACCCTCACTTGGAACCCCCGGAGCAAGAGGAAAAGAGGTCGACCCTAAATGACCTGGAGAAGAGAACTGGAGACAGACTCAAAAAAGAGTGGGCACAGCTGGGGACAGTTATAAAGATATAAGGATCGCTTGGAGAGCCTTGGTTCGTGGCCTATGCCGCAGACGGGACGACAGGCTCAATAAATATCTCTCATTATTGCGTAAAATTGATTGGGAAATTAAATTATTAACGTGCAGTAGAGAAAAAAAAAAAATCTTTTTGCCCCTCCCCCTGCACCGAGGGAATTTTAGGGAATGAACATAAATGTAAATAAATATTGAAATTTGAGTTTTTATACACTAACAAGGGCAAGATCCATTAAGGTTTTCAGTAAATTACGCTTACAATAACTTTTGTACAACTAATTTAAGAAGAAAAACAAACGACTTCTAGGGGCCCCTGTGCATATTCACTGCCTATTCGGTGAAAACTATCAATTGCAAAACCTATTCATTTTAACGTAGTTTTACCATGGATATATTCCTCAAAATCTTTTTTTTTTAAAAATGGGGGAAATATTATAATAATGGATACATTTGTCAATACTTGTCAAGATCATTAATAATTAAATGACAAATAAAATTTTAAACGCTTAAGAAAAAAAATTGCGGCCCCAAAACCAAATTAATGTTTATTAGGACTTCAGTGCCCATAATATTTTAAAATTGGCTGTTAAAATTTTAAATTACGGACATTTCCACCACGGACGATACGACCAGGACGGTTCCACCCTGCCAGTTCGACACCAGGATGTTTCGTCCCCAGGACCTTTCTAGCCCGGTCGGTTCGACCACGGACGGTTCGACCCCGGGCGATTCGACCCCGGACAGTTCAAAAATAGGACGTTTTGTCCCTAGGGCGTTTAGACCCTTTCGTTTCTAAACTGTGAATTTTTTTTCATTTATAATGTATTTTACTAGTATTATTTTAAATTAATAAACGCTATCCAAAGGGATAAACACTATCCACATTCAATGCCCTGTAGAATTCCAAGATGGGCTATCAAATTATTATAAACTAAGTTTGGTTAAGATCCATCCCTTTTCCCAGTCGTTAACGCTTAAATAACTTGTAAATATCTTATATGTGTGAAAACGATACTTAGGGCCCCAAGGCCCAATCAGTGCAAGAAATTAACTTTATTCATATGTGTTTATTTCAATCTAAATCATAAAAGAAATATTTTGCAATATATTCCTAGGTCGCGTAAAGTAATAATGGGAATAAAGCCTTTAAAACTTACGAAAATAAAGATATTGGGTCCATGTTGCCAGAAGAATGGACATTAGGAGTTCAACACCATACTGCATTTTGATATGGGCTATGTACCAGATTTGGTAAAGATCCATTCATTTTCCAAGTTGCTAAAGCTTAAACTAATTGTTCTAAAGCTCATAATAAAAAATAAAAAAAATCGGGCCCTTCGGTCCGATCCCCATGAGTGTCAATGTCCATTTTCTTCACAAAAACCATGCCGAAAGCATACTCAGCAATATCCTGAAGTTTCATCTTGATCGGATGAATGGTTTAGTCAGCTATAAAGAACACACATACATAACACATACTTTAATTTATATATATTCTAGCTTACCCGTCGTTCCGTTGCAGCGATCTCAGTAATAATGAACAAATTTAAGAAAAAAATGAATGATGTTTTTAAAAAATCATTTGGGGCCCCTTGCACTGATGGTATGAACATTATAAGTTCAGTACCCTATAGTAATTAAATATAGACTCTTGAGTTTTATGTACTAAGATTAGCAAGATCCAATACCTTATTCAGTTACTTACGTTTAGACAATAGTTTTAATACAACTAATATAAGAAAAAATAGACATCTAGGGACCCCTAGGCCCATTCGGTGCAAGTTGTCTATTTATAAAATCTGTTCATTATAATTTAGTTTCATCATGGATCAAGATCGTTAAATAATTGAATGGGGAAAACTTCTTAAAATTATACGAATAAAGAAATGTAGGGCCCCTGGCCCTGAAGATAAAGAAATTAGAAGTCCATGACCTGTAGCATTTTAATATTGCATAGGCTACTAAGTTTTTGTATACTAATTTTTGTTAAGATACATTCATTTTTTGTGTAAATAGGTCGTATATAGAAAAAAAATGAAATTATTGGCCCCAGGGCCCATTCAGTGCAAGATATAAAAATGAAAACACCTGTTCATTTCAATCTGCTTAAGATTGGATATGTTTGTAATTATTTGTCAAGATCGTTTATAATTAAATGGAGATAAAAATCTTAAGCATTTAAAGAAAAATCGTATTTTTGGACCCCAGCCCTTCTTATATATTACAGACGCTCCTTCTGTACAGAAGATTATTGCCTTGAAGGAATTGTCATTAGGAGTTCTGTTCGATGTATTATTTTGCTATATGTGGTCAAGTATTTATTATAAACAAAGTTTGTTTAATATCCATCAAATTACTTATTAACTAAAGCTTCAACTAATTTTTGTATAGCTCATTTTTGCAAAAATTGAAAAATTCGGCCCTCAGCGCCACATGAGGAGTAAAAGAAAAAATGTTGCCATTAACTTTCGGGAGCCTACTTGGCAGTGTCCAAAAGTTTTCTGACAAACGAATGCATGGTTTATAAAGGACAAGCAGACACACACACAAAGCCATACTTTGATTTATATATAGAGATATAAATAAACAAAACATGAAATCAAGGGCAGTCTGGCCCCATTGTTGCAAAATTTAAATTTTGAATCATTTCTTTATTTTAGTTTGGATAATATTGCCTATATTGTCGATATTTGTTGAAGCCATGGAACAGAATGGGGAATAAAATTGGAAACGTTTCAAAAAAATAATAAAGGCCACCGGCCCAAAAGTATGAATATTGAAGATTTAATGTCTTATATCATTTTAATATGAGCTATACAGTTATTATACACAAGTTTAGTTCAGTTCCTTTTTTTTCCAGTCGTTAAAGCTTACATACTTTATGTACATCTCATATCTGCAAAAACGAAATTATGGGCCAATAGGCCCAATCGGTGCAAGAAATTAACTTTAAATTACATGTTTATTTCGTTCTAATTCATAATATATATATATATAATTCAGATATGAGATGTACATAAAGTATGTATATATAAAGCTAGCCAATAGCGACATGAAGATTACTATAGTTATAGCTTCATGCATTTAATTAATTATATTTAATTCTTAACAATTCTACTCAGGCCTGCATTTACAATTTGGAAAATAAGACACATGCCAGGGCTCTAAGCGTTTGATGGGGCACCACAAGTTCTCAAGAAAAGAAGTATACATCGTACCATTTTACCTGCGTAATCGACATGACATTAGGATAGCAAAAAAGTAATATTGTCCCTCCCCCCCCTCTAAAAAAACAACACATTATTTAATCTTAACCTTAGNNNCCCCCCCCCCCCCCCCCCTCAACAGTTTTTTTTTTGTTTGTTTCTTTTTCTGGAATTTTCTTTCAACGATGTTTTTATTTTTAGTTTGTAGGAGATGTTTGTAATACTTAATTTGATAATCATGGACATGGCGATACGTGGCGGCGGGCTGCTTGTTAATATACCTAGCTCGACGACAAATCTCGTGTCTACCCCTAAAGTTAGACGAGCAAATGAAAAAAAAAAGAGTACAGTTACTGGGAACTTGTTTGAGTCGAGTGTTATCCCCGGGTTATACTTTTAGAGGTACACATGAAACATTTGGATCATTACAAAATGGAAATTATCTTACGTTGCTAAAGTTGTTCATTCAGTTTGATCCATTTGTAGCACAACTTATTGTGAAATTTAAAAAAAATTCTGAAAAGGAAATCATTCGTATTTACCCATTTATTCGTATTTTACTATATTGTGAAGAAGTGATTGGAATCATGTGCCAAAATATCCATAAAATAATTATAGCGGAAGTGAAAGCTTCCCGTTATTTTTAGCTTGTAAGTAGACTCAACAACTCATAGTTCACACACGGATAAGTTAAGCGTTGTATTTCAATACGTGGTAGATGCCACTTATTTTACTTTCAGGAAGTTGCAAAGAAATACAGAAACAAGGTCTAGAGAAAATGAGTTTAATATATTTACATACCCTGTGCTTCCCTTTCACTAAATCTGGTAGGCGGAAAAGCGTGGTGGCCGAGAGGTAGCGCTCTCGACTGTCATACTGATGGTCACGCGTTCGAATCCACACGAAAGTGAGGATTTTTTCTCGGAGCCTGAGGAGTCACCCATCTCTCGTGGTCTGTGGACGCAATTATCCTCTGCATAGAAGGAGCGTCTGTATATCTAAGATAAGTAAAATTCTTCCATACAAGTGCAACTCATCTACATTTTTTTCTCAGCTTCAACTAACAGATTCTGAAAGTATGCCTTGTGAATGAAACGCTGGAAAAGTCTCTTTTCTATACCAGATGGAAAACACATGCTGTAATTGAAACTATTCTCAGACGATAGGAGCATTCAAAATTTTACGGAAAGACAGTCATAGAAGGTGTACAACAGAAGATAATAATTTTCACAAAGTCAGTGAGACTCTAAACAATGAGCACGTGAACTTGAAAACTTGTGCTGATTTGTATTCTTCAACAGCAGATGACTTGCATGAATCCTGGGATAGGAGTAAATAGCAACGATGTGAACAAGCTGCAAAAAGAAACAACTTTAGCGCCAGGTGCGGATAATAAGTCAACTTTCCTTGACCCGTAATCTTAAACACAAAAAAAAACAAACAAAAAAAAACATTTTTCATTGTTGGTGAAGCACAGAGGTATCTCTGAATGCCAGAGACAAATATCATATATCGGCTTTCTACGTCATTGTTGACAAACTTGAGACAGGGGTGAGTAGATGAGGACAGGTTAATACTGATATAGCATTCGGATTTCATTGTTTGGTCGATGTACCATAAACATCTCAGCGTTGTAAAGGACTAATAAATGCATATTCTGAAGATGAGAACAATTATTTATATTCTCAACTGCTACAACAGTTCCAGTTATGTTTCCACCACAAGTTTCCTTCGTCAAAAACCGAATAACTCGTGGACTCATGCAGACTTATACAAAGCAAGAGCTATTGACGTCTGGAACATTTCGTGTTCATTCTGTGATTGGAATACGTGATATTCTCCTTGACCAAAACACAGCTCACGACAAGGGCCACAGTCACAGAGATAACAAGAATTCAATCATTGAAGTCAACATTCCGACACTCAAAAAAATGGACTTATCTACCATAACAGATCTGAAGTATTTCAACCATCAAGTCCTTCAAGGCTGCACCTTAAACACATCTATTTAAAATTCATTTTCAACGTTAATGAAACAACATATCTTTTTTAATGATTAACGTAGCCTATGTGTTAAGTGTTGTCATGTATGCGGTTGTTATGATATAAATGTTTATATTTAATACGATGTTATCTTCATGTAAAGCGCCGTGAGCCCAGTTCTTTACAGAAATACAGCGCTATATAAAAAACATATTATTATTATTATTATTATTATTATTAGATAATACATTGAGTGTGCTTTTCCAAACGTGTAAGACATGTCCTTTTATTGTACAAACTGACCAGATGGTCTTCCCTAAGGGGATATTTAAGATTAAGGATGGCTTTACTTGCTCTAGACGCAACGTTGTCTACACCATTGTGTGTAAGCGCTGTCCTTTGAACTACACATGGGAGACTGGGAGGTCTTTTTCGTGCCGCATGTCTGAACACATTCGGGCGATTACACAAGACAAACAGTGTACCGTTTCACGACACTTCAATGGACGCGACCATATGGGCGTCAAGGATCTGGCAGCCAAAGCCATTGTCTTATGTACAAACTCACCAGGGCGCGTCAGTTTTGAAAATAAATTAAGAGAAAATCACGGGACACTTACACCACATGGGATGAATGTGGTGTTCGCTTTGACCACTTAGGCGATTTGCCCCACACACTCCATCGTTTCCTATATAGGCTCACTCTGCCATCTCTGCTTCACTTTCTTCGATTCTTTGGATTTCACCGAAGCTAAGTTTCTAATTTTTATTTTTATATTCCTTTTATTTGTGTTTTGTATGTCCGTTTAAATGGTCTCTTTGCAGAAACGTTCGCTGTTTTGCTACGTCCTGTCAGGCTAACCATTACCCTGTTTACGTCTTTTCCATCCAATTTTTTTTAACACATCGACGCTCATAAAAGTAATAACTCTTCTAAATCTGAAGATGTTTATTTTCCGTCTATATTCCACAAGGAATCGCAATATACTGATATAGTCGCATGTTAGTGTAAAAGATACATAATCTTACCACACGATACTGTTTGTATGTAATTGAGATAACCCTAATGTTAGTCCAAAACGCATTAAAAATTATACCCAGATCTAACTCAAAAACATTGCATTGATATACTTTTACCGTTACAAGTAACCCGTGAATATACGAAATCTAATAAAGTTTTATTTAAATGTCGCAATCTACCTTCGCTGGCTGTCATAATTGTAAAAAGACACAGATAATAAATTTGTGCACATATAAACAGATATACTAATTTTGCACATGTATACACATATACCAAATCTTGCACATAGATACAGATATACTAATTCTTGCACAGAAATATCAGCTTTCGCACATAGTTACACAGATAATAATTCTTGCACAAAGATACACAATTACTAAATTTTGCTCATAGATACACAGATACTAATTACTCATTCTTGCACATATAGTTCTATACATAAAAACTAATTCTTGCACATAGATACAACTATTCTAATACCTGCATATAGATAAACAGATTCTAATTATTGCACGTATATACACATATTTTAATTGTTCACATACATACACAGATACTAATTCTTGCACAAAAAACCCTCTTATAACTACTGGTCATGGACACACGGCTAAAATTATTTCAGAAAAGCACCACTTAAAACTATGACACGTATACACAACAATTATTTGTAGCCAATTGGCAACACTTATACTTTTTGTGCATAAGCACAAATTATAATCCCTGCACAAAAGTTTTTTCTGAATAATTCCAGAATACAGTTCCTCGGGCTTTACTGATACAGGCACTCGGCAACTACTCATACAGGTACTGGGCCACTACTCATACAGGTACTGGGCCACTACTCATACAGATACTGGGCCACAACTCATACAGGTACTGGGCCATTACTCATACAGGTACTGGGCCACTACTCATACTTGTACTGGGCCACTACTCATACAGGCACTGGGCCACTACTCATACAGGTACTGGGCCACTACTCATACAGGTACTGGGCCACTACTAATACAGGTACTGGGCCACTACTGATACAGGTACTGGGCCACTACTCATACAGGTACTGGGCCACTACTTATACAGGTACTGGGCCACTACTCATACAGGTACTCGGCAACTTTTCATACAGGTACAGGGCCACTACTCACACAGGCACTTGCCCACTACTCAAACAGGAACTAGGCAACTACTCATACAGGTACTGGGCCAATACTCATACAGGTACTGGGCCACTACTCATACAGGTACTGGGCCATTACTCATAAGGGTACTGGGCCACTACTCATACAGGTACTGGGCCACTACTCATACAGGCACTGGGCAACTACTCATACAGGTACTGGGCCACTACTCATACAGGTACTGGGCCACTAATAATACAGGCACTGGGCCACTACTGATACAGGTACTGGGCCACTACTGATACAGGTACTGGGCCACTACTCATACAGGTACTGGGCCACTACTTATACAGGTACAGGGCCACTACTCACACAGGCACTTGCCCACTACTCAAACAGGAACAAGGCAACTACTCATACAGGTACTGGGTCACTGCTCATACTGCCACTTTTTAACTACTCATACAGGCACTGGGCCACTACTTATACAGGTACTATGCCACTACTCATACAGGCACTTGGCCACTACTCACACAGGCACTTCGTCACTACTCATACAGGCACTCGGTAACTACTCACACTGGCACTCGGCTAATACTCGTACATGCACTTGGCCAATACTCATACAGGAACTAGGCAACTACTTATACAGGCAGTCGGCCACTACTTATACAGGCACTCGGTAACTACTCACACTGGCACTCGGCTAATACTCGTACATGCACTCGGCCAATACTCATACAGGCACTCGGCCACTGCTTATACAGGCACTCGGCCACTTCTCATACAGGCACTGGGCCAATACTCATACAAGCACTCGGCCACTACTTATACATGCACTGGGCCAATACTCATACAGGCACTTGGCCACTACTCATACAGGCACTCGGCCAATACTCATACAGACTCTCGGCAACTACTCACACAGGCACTTGGCCACTACTCATACAGGAACTAGGCAACTACTTATACAGGCAGTCGGCCACTACTCATACAAACAGTCGGCCACTACTTATACAGGCACTCGGTAACTACTCACACTGGCACTCGGCTAATACTCGTACATGCACTCGGCCAATACTCATACAGGCACTCGGCCACTGCTCATACAGGCACTCGGGCACTACTCATACTGGCACTGGGCCAATACTCATACAGGCACTTGGCCACTACTCATACAGGCACTCGGCCAATACTCATACAGGCTTTCGGCAAATACTCATACAGGCACTCGGCCACTTCTTATACATGCACTCGGTCAATACTCATACAGGCACTTGGCCACTACTTATAAAGGCATTCGGCCACTACTCATACAGACACTGGGCCACTTCTCACACAGCCATTCGGCTAATACTCATACAGGCACTCCACAAAAACTCATACAGGCACTGGGCCACTACTCATACTGGCACTGGGCCACTACCCGTACAGGCACTGTGTCACTACTCATACAGGCACTAGGCCACTACTCATACAGGAACTCGGCCAAAGCTCATACAGGCACTGTGCCACTACTCATACAGGCACTGGGCCACAACTCATACAGGCACTTGGCCAATACTCATTCATGCAGTCGGCCACTACTCATACAAACAGTCGGCCATAACTCATACAGACACTAGGTCACTACTCAAACAGGCAGTCGGCCACTACTCATACAAACAGTCGGCCACTACTTATACAGGCACTCGGTAACTACTCACACTGGCACTCGGCTAATACTCGTACATGCACTCGGCCAATACTCATACAGGCACTCGGCCACTGCTCATACAGGCACTCGGCCACTACTCATACTGGCACTGGGCCAATACTCATACAGGCACTTGGCCACTACTCATACAGGCACTCGGCCAATACTCATACAGGCTCTCGGCAAATACTCATACAGGCATTCGGCCACTTCTTATACATGCACTCGGTCAATACTCATACAGGCACTTTGCCACTACTCATAAAGGCATTCGGCCAATACTCATACAGGCTCTCGACCAATACTCATACATGCACTCGGCCACTACTCATACAGACACTGGGCCACTACTCACACAGCCATTCGGCTAATACTCATACAGGCACTCAGCAAAAACTCATACAGGCACTGGGCCACTACTCATACTGGCACTGGGCCACTACTCGTACAGGCACTGTGCCACTACTCATACAGGCACTAGGCCACTACTCATACAGGCACTCGGCCAAAGCTCATACAGGCACTGTGCCACTACTCATACAGGCACTGGGCCACAACTCATACAGGCACTTGGCCAATACTCATACATGCAGTCGGCCACTACTCATACAAACAGTCGGCCATAACTCATACAGACACTAGGTCACTACTCAAACAGGCACTGGGCCACTACTCATACAGACACTTGGCCACTACTCGTATCGACAAAAAGTTGTCATTGTGACTTACTTTTTGCTAAGGAGTGAATCGTCAAGAAGAATGCTATTGATATAGTCATGTTCAACCACAATGTTTACTTTATTCTGCAGGTTTAACACCGGACTCCTGTGGGTAGATGATACATTTTTTGATATAGTGTCTGCTAGAACATAACTAGTGCTGGTAAATTGATACTGTCAGTGATGTGTTGTTCTATTGAACAGAACGAGTGTGGGTAGAGGATACCATCTTTCTTTGTGGTGTAAGCTAGAACACAAAAAATGTGGGTAGATGATAACATTTTTAAAGTGATGTTAGTTAGAACATACCTAGTGTGGGTAGTAGATACTATCTTTGTTTGGCGAGTTACAACATAAATAGTGTTGGTATATGATACCATCTTTTATGTGGTGTAAGTTAGAACACAAATAATGTGGGTACCTGAGACCATCTTTATGTGATGTAAGCTAGAACACAAATAATGTGGGTAGATGAGACCATCTTTATGTGGTGTTAGTTAAAACCGAAATACTGTTGGTTGATGATACCATTTGTGCTTGTGGTGTTACCTAGAAAAGAACTTGTGCTGGTAGATGATACAATCATTGATGCTGTGTTAGATTGAACAGAGCTAGTGTGGGTAGATGATGCCATCTTTGACGTGGATATAGTTAGAGCAGAACAAGTGTGGGTTGATGATACCATCTTTGATATGGTGTTAGCTACAACAGAACTAATGTGGATAGATGATACCATCTTTGATGTGTTGTTAGCTAGAACTGGACTAGCGTTGGTAGTTGATACAATCTATGATTGTGATGTTAGTTAGAAAAGAACTAGCATGCGTAGATGATACCATCTTTGTTTTTAGTGTTAGAACAGAACTAGTTTTGATAGATGATGCCAACTTTGTTTGGAGTGTTTGTTAGAACAGAACTAGTGTGGGTAGATGATACCATCTGTTTTGTGGTACTAGCTAGAACAGAACTCGTTTTGGTAGATGATGCCACCTTTGTTTGGAGTGTTGTTAGAATAGAACTAGTGTGGTTAGATGATGCCATCTTTGATGTAATGTTAGACCAGAACAAGTGTGGGTATATGATACCATTTTTGATGTGATGCTAGTTAGAACCGAACTAGTGTGGGTAGATGATACCATGTTTGATATTGTGTTACCTAGAGCAGAAGTGGTGTGGGTAGAAAATACAATCTTTTTTGTGGTGTTAGCTAGAACTGAACTAGTGTTATATATTATACAATCTTTCATGTGATGTAAGTTAGATCAGAACTAGTGTTAATAGATTATACAATCTTTCATGTGATGTAAGTTAGATCAGAACTAGTGTTAATAGATTAATCAATCTTTCATGTGATGTTAGTTAGAACAGAACTAGTGCTGGTAGATGATGCCATCTTTGTTTGTTGTGTAAGCTAGAACACAAATAATGTGGGTAGCCGAGACGATCTTCGATGTGGTATTAGTTAGAAAATAACTAGTATTAGTAAATAATACCATCTTTTTTGTGATGTTAGCTAGAACGTAAATACTGTCAGTAGATGATATTATCTTTGCTTGTGGTGTTAGCTTTAACAGAACTAGTGTTGGTAGTTGATACCATGTTTAATTGATTTGGATATAGTAATAAAAGAACAAGTGTGGGTTGATGATACCATTTTTGATATGGTGTGAGCTAGAACAGAACTAATGTGGATAGATAATACCATCATTGATAATGTGTTAGATATAACACTTCTTATAGGGTAGATGATACTATCTTTGATGTGGTTATAGTTAGAAAAGAACTAGTGTTGGTAGTTGATACCATTTTGTTTGTGGTGTTAGAACAGAACAAGTAATTATAGATGATACCATCTTTGATATGATGTAAGCTAGAACAGAACAAATGTGGGTAGATGATACCATCTTTGAAATGGTGTTAGCTAGAACAGAACTTATGTGGGTAGATGATAAAATCCTTGATATGTTGTTAGAACAGAACAAATGTGGGTAAATGATACCATCTTTAATGTGTTTTGAGCTAGAACTGAACTAGTGTTGGTAGATGATGCAACCTTTGATGTGGTATTAGCTAGAACTGAACTAATAAGAGTAAATGATACCATTTTTGATGTGGATATAGTTAGAAAAGAACTAGTGTTGGTAGTTATTACCATTTTTTGTTTGTGGTGTTAGAACAGAACAAATGTGGGTAGATGATACCATCTTTGATATGGTATTAGCTAGAACTGAACTAGTGTTGGTAGACGATACAATCTATGTCTGTGATGTTAGCTAGAACAGAACTAGTGTGGGTAGATGATACCATTTTTGATATGGTGTCAGGGAAACATAATGTAGTTATTGGGTTTATCCTGACATGTCAATGTTGTTACTAGTGTTTGGTGCGGTGCGCACGGTATGAAAGTATATGACGTAAGAGTTTGAACGTGACGTAGTGAGAAGGCAGTTGTTGAGAGAGAGATAGAGGTCAGTTGGTATATGGAGGAACCTTCGACCTGCAATACACAATGGATACAAGAGTTTTGGCGATGGCCAGTGTTCGTCTGTTGGACTGAGAGTTATTAGATTTGATGTCAAGACGTATGGAGTTGTACTACGATTAATAAAGATTGCTGTTAGTGTTAGTACAAGGACTTTGTGTTCGGTCTTTGTGCGCAAGTTGGCGGTGAAGTAACGATCATAACCCCTAGACAACGAATCCCGGCATTGGGGGCTCGTCCATCGTGATAGTCAATACATTGGTGTGCTAACGAGAGCCTGATCATTGCTGAACAGAGCAAGGTGTCGGATACACACCGTTTCCGTCTTGTAAGTCGCCAAGGAACGAGACAGTTTTGTCGAGCATCAAGAAGTCGACAGTGCTGTTTAAATCAACATTTTGTGGTGTACGTTACCGTACAAACAGAAAGGCATCCGCCTCCTAGTTTGCTGCACAGTGTCCAGTGTGTTGCCGGTGAAAGTCCTGTCCGTGGGAAAGGCATCTGCCTCGTTGCTGTCCAGTGTCCAGTGTGTTTTCGGTGACAGACCTGTTTGTGAGAGAGGCATCCGCCTCGTTGCTGTCCAGTGTCCAGTGTGTGGTCAGTGACAGTCATTTCCTTCAGAGAGGCATCCGCCTCGTTGCTGTCCAGTGTCCTCTGTGTTGTCGATGACAGTCCTGTCCGTGAGAGAGGCATCCGCCTCGTTGCTGTCTAGTGTCTATTGTGTGGTCGGAGACAGTCCTCTCCTTGAGAGAGGCATCCGCTTCGTTGCCTTCCAGTATCCAGTGTGTTGTCGAGTGCCAAGAGTGAACAGTACCAGCACTTACGACGAGACCATAACAGCCCAGGAGCCACAAGGGCAGACCAGAATCAAAGAACTTTGCCTATTTGAAGTGCCCAGGAAGAACCATTGGAATATAACTGTTACCACAAGAACTTTGAAGAATTGGTATAATTTAATGTTATTCTATGGATAAACATATGTGTGTTTTGATAAAACTGTAAGTACAAAAATTAGCTAATTAGAAACCTATTGTAACATATTGTAAAGCATTTTGAAATTGAACAAAGTAACATTTTGTTTTTGGAAGCTAGACTTACAAACAAAAATTAGGAGATAGATAAAATAATGGCAGGAAAAGATGGATTGTGGGTAAACAAAATTGAAAAAGTTAGGTGAAAGTGGGAAAAGGCCGCTGAAGAATCCCTGAGACAAAATGAAGAGAGACAGAGACAGTGACAGAAAAAAGATGAAAAGAAACTGAGACAATTCGAAAAAAGACAGGCAGCATTAGAGGCAAAGAGACATAGAAGGGCTATGGATGACATGGAAGACCATGACCGTGACGATAGCAAGGGTGAAGAACTTTACGGATTAGCCAGCATTTATTGTGAAGATCCGTAATCTGACGGAAGAAGTTTATAGGGTGGTGGACCCGCAATCTGGCCAGTTTGAGTATTATACATATGAAAATCCCAAGAAGCCGGTTAATGTCATCAAGTATAAAAAGGAAAACAATATCCAGGGGGGGGGGTCAAAAGTACAATAGTAAAACAATTAGTGAATATCGTGAGAAGGTTCCTAAGAGCAGAAAAGATAATATAAGGAAATATTAAGTATCTGAGAGGAATGAAAAAGAAATTATATTCCTTAGAAACCGTGATGCCGAAAATGATAAAGAAATAGAGTGGTTACGAAAACAGTATTCAATGAAATATGAAGAATCAGAGGAGAAAGAAAAAGAAATAAGGTTTCTTACAAACCCTGCTGCCGAAAATAAGAAAGAAATAGATGGGTTAAACTGGGAATTAGCAGACAAACTTAGCCTCGTGGACGTATTAAAAACATCATTGTTCGACAAAGACAAGGAAATCCCGGGACAGAAAATGACAGTATATGATTTACAAGCAAAATTGGATAGTGTTCAATATAGACTTACAGAGGTGGAAAGGAAAGCCGAGAATTACAAAACAGAGCTAAAGGAAGCTAAAGATGGATTAATAATGGTAAATGTCGAAAAGCACATCCTGTTAGCTCAAGTTAATAAAGAAAAAGCTAACTTGCACAAAATAACTAATGACAAAGATGAGTTATTAGAAAAATTAAAGAGTGACCACAAAACAAAATTAGATGAAAAGGAAGTCGAGGCAGTGAGCTTAAAATTGAAAATTGAATCAATGGAGAAATAGTTGTATAGTTTCAAAGAAATAGTCAAGATTAAAGATGAAAAACTGACAGAAGGTGATACAAATATAATTGCGAACACAAAAACAGCAGATCTGAGTAAAGCTTTAGCTTAAAGGGACGATTTAGTAGAGCAATTGAAGACGGAGCTCAAAATAAAACTAAATGAAGCTGAATTAAAGTACATGAACTTGAACATGGAAAATACTGAAATGGAAAATGTGTATTCTTGCTTGATAAAGATTTTTAAGGGTAAAGACGTAATGCTAGCAGAGATGGAGTTAAACTTAATCATTGCAAACCAAAATATAACAGGGCTGAATAAGACACTGACTGATACAGATGGAATTGTAGAGAAATTACAGAAGGAGCTAAAGGAAATAAAGATAGAGAATGAATATATTAAAGAAAGAATGACTCAGAAAGAAGAAGAGAATAAGGCGTTAACAATAAAACTAGCACATAACAAAGAAGACATATTAGAATTATGGAGAATCATAGAGGAAAAAGAAGAGAAAATGTCTATACTGATGTTGAGATTAACAGGGAATGATACCGATATAACAGCTGGGGTACAGAAACGGTCCAAAAGGTCTCAATTACTAATTGAGAAGGAACAATTTATGGCTAAAAATCAAAAAGTGTACAGGGAAAAAAGTATTGACCCATAAAGTAAACATGAATATCATCGGGTTATAGGAGCCTGGCAGACAAAAGTTGACGAAAATCAGAGGATTTCAAATGAAATGTAAGTTATTGAGGAAAGGGCCGAGCCGATTGAAACCACAGAGGTGGAGAAACATACACATTTTGAATGTGATGAATACAGAGATAGACATGCCACGCAGGGTGCGGAAATGGTAATAGTCCGCAAGGAGAAAAAAAAAGAAAATTAATGATAACTGCTGCAGTGGGTTCACACTGCAATATTTGTGCTCAAAGAAACATTGTTTTGTACGGCAACACAAAGGTGACGCTTATGACCTCCATAAACACACCAAGACAAATACAGTGTTACACATGGACAGGGACAATGTGCGGGCAAGACTAGCCATAAATCAAAAGACCTTGACCGACAACTCACAGGACAGGTTCACGCGAAAAAGAGAGGACGGTCTTGCTTTTTCGTTACGCCTAATGAGTTTATTGATCTTTGGGGTCCTCAAGGAAATATTGAGTCGTGTGGGGGCAGATGGCTGGTACGCCTAATGAGTTTATTAATCTTTGGGGTCCTCAAGGAAATATTGAGTCGTGTGGGGGCAGATGGCTGGTACGCCGAGATATTAAAGGACACAGACATGAAATGCCAAAAGTGTAATAGAGGTCAGGGTTATATTGACACCTGTTCGACATATTCTTTGCCATGTGGGAAGGGCCGCGTAGGCTTGCGCTAGTATACATTAGCCTGTATAATGGAAACAAGGGTCGATTTTTGTTTAAGATAGGTGACAAACGAAATATACCACCATCAAATACAATGGCTATGATTTCTTGGTTTTGTTAACAAGTTGTTGACTATGAGTAGCTGTAAATAAAGAGAAACTGTATATAGGGATTTGTCTTAATAACTATGATATAATAATTTGGGGGGTTGAATTTTGGAGTCTATGTGATATCGTGCCATTATTTTGATATGTTTTGAGGTATTTTTGAAGTTCATGACCAGGGTTATTAGCTATTATATGAGGTGATTTTGATGTCATAAAAAGTTGTTTTGATGATGTAAGAAATTTTGTACCTGGAGACCTCAGGACGATTTTTAAAAAAGAAGATGTAATAATGATAATAGATTCTTATGATGAGATTTCCATGAGATTTATTACAATGAGCTATATAGTTTATGAGCATTATGATTATGATGATTGCTCTGTTCCAATTAATTCGCTATTCGTGATTATAAGATTTTTTTTTTTTGGTTTGATGTTCACATTGATGATTATTATTATGATGCTCATGTTTAAGATAAATAATTTATATAGGTGGGTATGGCTGGATAGGAGATCCTCCATAACACACGCGTCCCATGCACAATGGGGACATTAAAGATACATGTGGAGTCCCACTATGGGGACTGTAAAGATACATGTGGAGTCCCGCTATGGGGACTGTAAAGATACATGGATAGTCCCACTATGGGGACTGTAAAGATACATAACAGGTCCCTCTATGGGGAACTTAAAGATTCATAGGGGAGCAATGACTGCTCCGTAACAGATCCATATATGGGGAATTTAAAGATACACAGGAGGATAATTATTACATGAGCAAGAAGGGCTCTGTAAAAGATTCCATGATGGGGACAATGATAATAAAGCTGGGTTGTGTTTTATGATTATCTTTTTGATTACTTGTTGGGGCAGGTTGTTAAAGATGACAAACTCAGGTATTCAACCTTACAGATGTAATTAATTAAGAATTTCTTGTTTGATTGTTTTGCTTGCGGTTGCAAACGAAATTGATTCAATTCTCTGGTTTTTTTTTTAAATGTTGTTAGAAACATCGGGTGTTGATCTTATTTCATGTGTAGATTTTACTCCGTGAGTTAAATCTAAAGTGAAAAGGGGGGATATGTCAGAGAAACATTATGGAGTTATTGGGTTTTCCCTGATATGTCAATGTTGTTACTTGTGTTTGGTGGGGTGCGGTGCGCACGGTATGAAAGCGTATGACGTAAGAGTGTGAACGTGATGTAGTGAGAAGGCAGTTGTGAGAAACAGATAGAGGTCGATAGTCGGTTGGTATATGGAGGAACCTTCGACCTGCAATACACAATGGATACAAGAGTTTTGGCGATGGCCAGTGTTCGTCTGTTGAACTGAGAGTTGTTAGATGTGATGTTAAGACGCATGAAGTTGTACTACGATTAATAAAGATTGCTGTTAGTGTTAGTACAAGGACTTTGTGTTCGGTCTTTGTGCGCAAGGTGACGGTGAAATAACGATCATAACCCATAGACAACGAATCCCGACATACGGTGTTAGGCAAGAACAAGTATGCGTTGATGATACCATCTTTTGTGGTGCTAGCTAGAACATAACTCGTTTTGGTAGATGATGCCTACTTTGATGTAATGTTAGAAAAGAACTAGTGTGTGTAAATGATACTATTTTTGATTTGGTGTTAGACCAGAATTAGTATGCGTAGATGATACCATCTTTGTGTTTGGTGTTAGAACAAAACTAGTGTGGGTAGATGATACAATCTTTTTTTTTTGGTGTTAGCTAGAACAGAACTAGAGTGGGTAGTTGATACAATCTTTTTTTTTTTGGTGTTAGCTAGAACAGAACTAGAGTGGGTAGTTGATACAATCTTTTTTTTTTTGGTGTTAGCAAGAACAGAACTAGAGTTGGTAGTTGATACAATTTTTAACTAGGTGTTTGAATAAAAATCAGTGTTGGCAGATGATACCTTCTTTGATGTGGTGTTAGCTAGAACTGAACTAGTGTTAATAGATTATACAATCTTTCATGTTATGTTAGTTAGAACAGAACTAGTGTAGGTAGATGATACCATCTTTGTTTGTTGTGTAAGCTAGAACACAAATAATGTGGGTAGCTGAGACGATCTTTGATGTGGTATTAGTTAGAACAGAACTAATATTAGTAAATGATACCATCTTTTTTGTGATGTTAGCTAGAACCCAACTACTGTCAGTAGATGAAATTATCTTTGCTTGTGGTGTTAGCTATAACAGAACTAGTGTTGGTAGTTGATACCATGTTTAATTGTGGTGTTAAAACTGAACAAGTGTGGGTTGATGATACCATTTTTGATGTGGTGTGAGCTAGAACAGAACTAATGTTGATAGATGATACCATTTTTGATAATGTGTTAGATAGAACACATCTAGTGGGGGTAGATGATACCATCTTTGATGTGGTTATAGTTAGAACAGAACTTGTGTTGGTAGTTGATACCATTTTGTTTGTGGTGTTAGTTAGAACAGAACAAGTGTAGGTAGATGATACCGTCTTTGATATTGTGCAATCTAGAACAGAACTAATGTGGCTAGATAATACCTTCTTTAATATGGTGTTAGAACAGAACTAATGTGGGTTGATGATACCATGTTTGATATGGTGTTAGCTAGGACAAAACTAATGTGGGTAGATGATAAAACCCTTGATATGTTGTTAGAACAGAGTAATTGTGGGTAAATGATACAATCTTTTTTGTGGTGTTAGCTAGAACAGAACTAGTGTGGGTAGATGATACAATCTATGTTTGTGATGTTAGTTAGAACAGAACTAATGATGCCACTTTTGATGTAATGTTAGAACAGAACTAGTGTGGTTAGATGATACTATCTTTAATATTGTATAAGCTTGAAGAAAACTATTGTGGGTAGATGGTTACATCTTTGTTGTGTTAGCTAGAATAACAGTAGTGTGGTTGGAACTTAAATCTTTTTGTGGTGTTTGCTAGAACAGAACTAGTGCATGTTTGTAGAGTGAGAGAAAAATTTTATTGATTATTTACGTAAAAATAATTTCTAATTTAATATTTTTAATAAATAGTTTAGCTAAAGAAATGTCTAATCCTTAACCTGTACTAAGTTAACAACCGATGAATGATAAACTATGCCAAGATTGATATGCAGCAGTCGAACTCACCTCCACATGTAAAAGACGCTAAAAAGTGAAGTGGGCAGTAAGGTGACCAGTGACTGATCACCAGACACATCACTGAACGGGTCGAACTCGCAATGAATTTTTACTTCTTGTATCACCTGCACTGGAAACGATGAGCTAAGAACCCCGGGTTGATCTATACTAACCTGGAAAGACATGGACGTCAAAGATTAACTAACACTGACGTCACTTGAATAAATAAACCTTCTTAACGTATACAACGCAATCAATCTATTAGTTTCTTGTTCTTTTTTTTTTTTAACATATTTTTTCTTCGTCTTTTTGACCTTAGACAATTGAAAGACTTTGTACATTGAATTTTAGATGTTAAAATCATTTTTATAAAGATTTATATCATAATTTCTACAAATACAAGTATACTAAGATTTAATAAAACACGTTATGAAGTTATTTATACTTCAATGCCTAAGGCTAGAATGGGCACATTTGTAAACATTTTGTTGATACTATAGAGAGGCACCGTATAAATAGTTTTTTATTACGTTTTTAGCGCATTTTCGAGATGTCGAAATCGCTATTGCACCCGTTTTGTCCGTCCGTCTGTCATCACCCTTGATCACAGGATCCATAAGTCCTACACCCATGATGTATATATGTTTTTGGTATGTCCTGACCTGCCATTTGTGCATCAACACTCAGTTACTCGATCCGTTTAAAAAACCCGTTAAAACTACCAAAAAATATTTCGAATCGAGAGGTAACACTAAACGCAGGGAACGGCCGCCATTGCCGGAAGTCGAATGCACAATTCTTCATGCATTGAAGAGTGGTGTGAAAGGGTGCAAAATAATTAGTTTTTTTTTTTTAGTTGACGTCAATAGAATATGTGTACAAGTTTAGAGAGTTTTACGTCATCATTTGTGGTGACTTGTAGTTGGAATAAAGAGAAAATAATTTTTTTTTTAATGTAAAGAAATGACTTTTAAATAAAAAAAAGGTCAGGTATATTCATTACACAAGAAAATTCATAAAAATATGTCTAAAATCTAAACACAATTACTGATAACTACATAATTCTGATAACTAACATAAGTACTGATACATAATACGAAAATGCGCTAACACGTCCTGAGTTCCAATAGGTACCAGGCTTAACATGATTTTTTTTTACTACTGACCATATGTGATGTATTGTGTCAGACAACCCTGTCAATATGGCTCATACACCCCTTAAAGCTAATAACGTTTTTGAGCTAACACGAGTTCATATTAATGTCTTTTAATTTAAATAGAGACTAAAAACCCTTTTTTTCGTACATGATAGTTTCAACCATCTCAAACATTGGAAAGCAAGAGATCGATAATCGTGGAGCATTTGCCAGAAAAAAGTTACACTAATCTAATAAATAAAGCTGAAAGTTTGTCTGTTGGTTTGTTACCAATACAAATCCACACCGTTGGACACAGGGTGGTGAAATTTTGCAGGAGACCCCAATTTGACCTGGAATAGGTCATAGGCTATGTTTTAACCCAAGGTGACCACCCCCAGGGTAAGGGGGCCCATTTTTTGCTTTTTTCCTAATATGAGCTATATAAAAAAATCACGAATTCTCTTATTTCGCGTGTAGGTTAAAGCATAAAACTTTGGGTAATTGTTAAGTATACTTCTACAATGGTATCATTCAAAATCAATATTTAAATTACCTCTTACTGGGATCCGGGGGCCCAAATGTAGTTTTTTTTATATTAAAATTGACTCATCACTAATTATTCATCTCTAAGTGTAGGTAGAAGCATGACACTTTGGTGAATTGTTGATTAGACTCTTGGAACGATTATTGGTGTTAAAAAAATAAAATCATAAAAAGTGGGGCCCGGGGGCCCAAAAACTTTTTTAAAAAAATAATGAAAATCGCTACTTATCCACTTTCCCGTGTAGTTAGAAGCATGAAACTTTTCGAATGTGTTGTGTACACTTCCGCGATGGTAACGTGTAAAGAAATATTTAAAGTATTACTCATTGGGGGCAGGGGGCCCAAATGTAATTTTTCTTATAAACGGACTCATCACTTCTTCTCCGATTTTCCGTGTAGGTAAAAGCATGAAACTTTGCAAAGTTGTTGAATAGCCTATTGCAACAATTATTGGCGAAAAATAATTTTAAATATCACACTCATGGGGGCCCGGGCACCAAAAGCGTTTTTTTCCCTTACTAGGACAATATAAAATATGAAAATCCCTAATTATCATATTTTTCGCGTAGGCAAATTTGGTAAATTGTTAAGTACACTTCCACGATGGTAAAAATTGAATATCATATTTTAATTATCACTTTCTGTGGGCCGTGGGCCCAATTAAGTTTTTTTCTTATATTTGTTGTCTGTCTGTTCCCTAATAACTCATGATCCAGACAACCCAGTTAAGTGAAATTTGTTAAACGTACACACAATCATATGGGGAAGGTTCTTAAATAGGTTTCATTCCATAAATTCACACACATGGGCGCCGGGGGCCCAAAACATTTTTTCCTTATTTGAGCTATACAAAAATGAATATCAACAAGTTTTCTATTTCTCGAGGAGGTAGAAGCATAAAATTTTAGGATATTGTTGAGTACATTTCTGCAATAAAAACAGTCAAAATATATTTATATTACTTCTTTCTGGGGGCTAAGGGCCCAAATGTCGTTTTACTCTTATATGAACTATATATAAAAGCTGAAAATCACTAATTATCTTATTTTACGGATAGACAGAAGTATGAAACTTTGGCAAGTTGTTAAGTAAGCTAACCCGTCGATATTTTGAAATAAACAATTTTAAAATTCCCACTCATTAGGGGCCGGGGGCCCAAAAGTAGTTTTTCCTTATATAAAAAACTCACTCATCACTAATTTTCAAATTTACCGTGTAGATAAAACCATGAAACTTTTGGAAATTCTTGAGCATACTCTCCCGACAATAATAGCAATCGTTCCATAAATTACCACTCATGGGGGCCGGGGGCCAACAACATTTTTCCCCGCTTTATTTGAGGTATATAAAATTGAAAATAACTAATTCTCCTATTTCCCGATTAGGCATAAGCATGAAATTGTAGGATATTGTTTAGTACATTTCCTAAAATATTACAGGCGAAAATATATTTAATTATCACTTTCTGGGGTCCAGGGGCCCAAATGTTTTTCCCTATATAAGCTATATAAAAATTGAAAATCACTAATTCTTCTATTTCCCTTGTAGGTAGAAGTATGAAACTTTGGCATGTTGTTAAGTACGCTATTCCGACGATATTTTACAAGAAATTTTTTTAAATCTCCCTTATGGGGAGCCGGGGGCCCATATCTAGTTTTTGTTTTTTACTTATATACGCTATATAAATACTGAAAATCCCCCATTCGACTATTTCCCGTGTAGGTAAAAGAATGAAACTTTGGGAAATTGTTAAGTACACTTTCCTAACGCTAATTTGCAAAAAGAATTTTAGAATCCCCATTCTTGGGGGCTAAGGTCCCAAATGTAGTTTTTTCTTATATTAAAAACCGTATTATCTCTAATTCTCAAATTTACCGTATACGTACAGACATGAAACTTTTGGAAGTTTTTAAACTCTCTCTCCCAACAAAAATGGAGAAAAAGTCTCTTAAAATTCTCACTCAGGCCGGGGCTGCTGTGCCAAAATATTTTTTTTTNAAAATCCCCCCCCCCCCCATTCGACTATTTTCCGTGTAGGTAAAAGAATGGAACTTTGGGAAATTGTTAGGTACACTTTCCTAACGCTAATTTGCAAAAAGAATTTTAGAATCCCCATTCCTGGGGGCTAAGGTCCCACATGTAGTTTTTTTTTTTATATGAGCGATATAAAAAGTGAAAATTACTAATTCTCCTACTTCCCGTTAAAGTAGAAGCATGATACTTTGGAAAGTTGAGCAATACATATCTGCAATGGTAAGAGGAGTAAAACTCACTCCCCTGGGGGCGGGGCCCAAATGTCTTTGTTCTGATATAAAAACAGACTCATCACGTATTCTCTAATTTTAGGTGTCGGTAGAAGCATAAAAGTTTGGAAATTTGTTGAGGAGGTACTCACGACGTAAATTAACAAATAAAAATGTTAAAACTCCTGCTCATGGGGGGCCGGATGCCCAAATACGTTTTTTCCTTACATGGGCTTTATAAAATTTAAAAACCACTAATTCTCATATGTTTGAGTAGGTAGAAGCATGAAATTTTCGGAAGTTCTTGAGTACACTTCTGCGATTGTAACAAGCGAAAAATATATTTATAACATTTCTTGGGAGCCTAGTGCCCAAATATAGTGCTGTTGTTTTAAACTCATATAAGCTATATACAAATTGAAAATCTTTAATTCTACTATTTGGAATTATGGGAATTCGGAAAATATTTAATTACACTAACACGACGGTGCAGTCTTAACTGGTGTGCCAGAATCTTGGGATTGCTAGTATATAATTGAAGACACTATGCTTTTCGGATAGGCAATGGTATTTGACCTGCTTCAATATAAATGTTTCCTTTTACTTTATGAAAATAAACAGTATGTACGCCTACGCTTCTACAGAAAACCTCATTTAAAACCCATGCGAAGCCGGGTACTTGCTTCTAGTAATTAATAAATACATAAAAAACCACCCGTAAAAACAAATTGTTTGATTATAAATCCCTTATATATGAGACAGAACTTAAAGTAGTCATTGTATTAAAAGTAATATGCACCGCACGACAAATATTTAAATGGGACGGTTGGGGGTGGGGGTGGTCACCGAACGTTTGTCGTAACTCTATCTTATCTTATCTTAGATATACAGACGCTCCTTCTATGCAGAAGATAATTGCGTCCACAGACCATGAGAGATGATCTGTTGGCAAGTGATGCAGCGGTCACAGGCCACGGCTATAGGGGTTCCACGCATTACCCCAGCCGCCTAACGATTGTCTAGTTAGGTACCCATTCGGAGCTGGGTAACTCGGGGACCTCTCAGGCCCCGAGAACAAATCATCACTTTCGTGTGGATTTGAACTCGTGACCATCGGTATGACAGTCGAGAGCGCTACCTCTCGACCACCACGTCCCACAACTCTAGCAAACACATGGATGTCAGCAACAACAGACGGCTACCATACATATATTTAGAGATAAACTAAAAGTGCATTAATTTAATTTCGGTATATTCGATCGGTCTGAAGTTTAATATAATGAAACTTTTAGGTAAAATAAGTCTATGTGCAAAATTTCAGCTCGATAGCATCAGGCGAAGTTGGTCAATTTTGACTTTAGTTTTTCTGCCGTACGGAAGGACCAAGATACGACGGTAAAGATAGTATAACGGATTTAATAAAGATGACGTTTAACCAAAAAAAATATTTAAAAAAAATTAAATATAAATCTAAACTACTTGTACACCACATGTATATTTTACAATACATCATGCCAATTAATACAAGAGAACACCCGTACCCAAAACATCCCATCATTAATCAGCCAAAATATGGGAAGTAGTGTGAATTACCAATTGTTTATGAACATCGAATCGACAAACAAAATAACATGACAGTAGAAAGAATGCACTCACTCTCATATAGGAATCCTGGATTGCGTAAGTTTCGATTGCTTTTGCTTTTTTGATATACACTTTGGTACCGGTCTTTCCAAACACTTTGAGAGTCTTCTTACCCGGAAAGTCAATCCAAAAAATGAACTCTGTCGTTGCAAAGTGGATGGGCAAAATCATTTCTGATGACAGATTATGCCATATGTCACTTTTATATAATGTTCATGTCATCTTTTTTATGTAGTGTCAAGATTATTTGTGTACTTTGTTTAGGTCATAGTTTCCCAAACTCTTTTGACAGAGGGAAAATTTCAGAAGTCAAAACTTGCCCACAGACCCCCAAGTGAACATGGCAACCTAAATATAAGGTTCTAAAATTAAAAATAAAAACCAATGTTGATAAAAAAAATATTTGTTGAAATTGTATAACTTTTTAAATATTAAAAAAAAAAAAACGGAATGAACGTGATTTTCTGAGTGTGTTTATGTCTGACTCAATGTTTGTGAGTTAAAAGTTTTCTACCGAGTGGTCATAGGGGGCATGGGCGTATAAAAGTAGGGGAATTCCCCCACCCCTACATTTGAGAAAAATATAATAAATTTGTTACAATAAAACTGAACTAAATTCCCTGAGAGTTAATTACATTGAAGGCAGTGTACACATATCAAACATAAAAAAGAATTATATCTACAAGTATAAATGATTATATTACTTATTGTTGTAAATAAAATTTATGTCACATAATAAATATACCAGCATTTATATTTATGTGTCCATGTAGATTCACATAGCAAACGAACATTTTGATTTAGTTTTTTTTTCGCTGATTACTCTCTCGGAAAACACTTTAATTTATTTAATTGTTCCCATTGTGTTTCGTATAGCATGCACATTATTTAAATCGTTCACAAGATTAAGATTATATGAACTGCAATATACAAATGCTGCTTTTGGGTAATCTTTTCTAATTATTTCTTGGATTCCTCCTTCTTTACCTTCCATTTTAGAACAGCCGCAGTATCCTTAACCAACAAGCTTTGTCAAAACTAATCCAAATTCTAATGAATATTATGATGGTGTTGGCTAAACCTTCAGCTTGTCCTATAGACAATGGGAATATATCCCAGGAATTCTTCTGTGACCATCATTTTTTTACATTTTGTTCTCTGATAAATCTAACACAAAATTACATCAACTCAATGCCCGAAATTTCATTGGTCTCTTCGGCAAGTGTAGAAAATGCAACACATTTCGATAAATTTTAGTCAATTGCATGGTTGCCGAGGGTGACCCGTCAAAACTGCCCCTGACTAATCGGCCGTGGTTAAAACGGCCCCGGTAAAAAGCGGCCCCAGACCAATTATTCACAATTTTTACAACAAATTTAAGTGTTTTTTTTTTGTCGTATTTAAAAAAAAAATTAAGTTAAATTTAACCCTTTTTTTGTACAATTTATTTATATTTTAAGAAAGTTGTCAAATTGTAAAATTATTTCTTGTGACGTTATGATATTATTTCTCTTCAACTGACAATTGTGACTTCCTACCATATAGTTTAACTGTTACTAAATTGTTTCTTGTGATGTTATTATTATTGTTTTTGGGAACTAAAACAAAAACTGAATCAGTGAGTAAAAATAATAATATAAAATTAAATTCCATTAACACATAATATTATTAGTTCTGGGCCGATTTGTCTGAGGCCGTTTTGTCAGGGGCCGCTTTGAAAGGGGTTGTTTGCCCGAGGCCGTTTTTACATGGGCCGTTTTGACAGGGACCGTTTTGAAGGGGCCAATTTGTCGGACCGTTTTGTCAAGGGCCGTTTTGTCGGTGAACCTGGAATGATTACCAAGTAATTTATCGCCAGTTTCAACATGAAACTCTAAAAGGTCATAAAAATTACCAGAATATAATGATTTTCCATTAAGTACTAAATCATGCATGTCACAAAATAGAATTGTAGAAATGATGGGACACTGTTTGTTGCGATTTTCTTAAAATTCGTCTTATAAATGATGAATCCAACTGCCCATCTATAGAAACTGCTTTGGCAACAAAATTGCTTGCAGTTGCATCTTCATGATAGCCTTTCTGTCATGTGCTTTGCATGTGGCTACGGGAATCTTCGTTAAAATCTTTATCTTTGTTACATGGTTTGATAACCAATGCCAACTGACTTCCTCGATTTACTTTTTGTGGAAACAATGCACAATAATAACAAAAGGCGACTTTTAACATGTGCGAGTATAAAAGCAGCGGTGAATAGTCTGATAAACATGCATATCTAAAAAATGAAAAAAACTCTGTTTCCCTCACTGTCAGCTCTTAACTCATACATTTTATTAGGGTTCCAACAATCTCGAATCAGGTGCAATGTCAACTCATGAAAGTGGTCATCGCCCACAACGAAGGACGAAAAAAACCATAATAGAATAAAATTACGATTCAATTTTTTTAGTAGTTTGAAATCGCTAATTAATTTAGTAATAATGAAATTATATTACCCTAAAATAAATGTTGGTCACAAAAGGCCCATAAAAATGTCACTGCCATTTCAGTATTTATGCTCTTATATGTAGGGGAAACTGGGGTAAAATGGGGTTTTGAAAATACACCCCTTTCAGAGCCTCAGAGCATAAAAAAAATTATTGGATTTGAAATATCGCGAGACGAGACGGCACCATCTTTTATTTTGGTTCACGTTATCATCCTGCATCGGGGTTGAGAAGTGAATACAATTTTTTCAACTTTTTCATCTTATTTTTTTACATGATATTTTAAGAAGCAGCTTCCTTGTAATTAAAGATTTGAGTTAAATTTATTATTGCTGCTGAATTATATTATATATTAAGCAAATAAGACTCTTATTTATACATGAGAATTGTTCTGCTTCGTTTTTTAAAAAAAGTTTGATTGTGCCCCCCTATGTTGGGGTGAGATGGGGTATCTTAAAGGGGCAAAATGGGGTATTTACCCATTTTGCCCCGGTAGTTTTATTTATTTAAATTATGAATATGAAATGTAGTTTCTACTTAAACATCCTTCTATTTTTTAAATTACAAATATTTGTAGAGTATATTTTTATTGTTAAGGCCTAATAGCAATAGCTAATTATATAAATATAAACTAAGAAAGTCTAGTTTGAGCTAAGTCATCTAAGTAGTCTAGGTAAGTAAAATAATTATGACATTTAATTATAGTAAGAGTAATAGTAATAGTTATAGTAATAGTAGGCCTATTTGTTCAGTTCTTACTGAATCATAATAAAATTGCTGATATTAAAGTTGTTTTGTTTTTGTTTGTTGTTTTTATTTTCAGATTATTAACTGTAAACAATGAGAAATTATAAAAGAATATCTGAACGTCAAACTTGGAATGAAACCGACATGCAGCAGGCAGTACTGTCTGTGATCAATGGTGATCATGGGTATAAAAAGGCAGCTGCAATGTACTGTGTGCCCCAGACAACCATGGAACGCAGAGTGGCTAAATTTAAAAATAATGCTGATATTGAGGATGCTTGCAAAAAAGTATTTTTAAAGGATTAAACACTATCTAAATACAGGAATTTTCCACATTATTAAATGCAAGAAAAATTAACATGAATAGCCTATGGCATATGTTCTAAATATATGAATTTGTATGAAATTAATCTTTATATAGTTAATGCTAATTATTTTATTTTAATTTCTTTTTCAGGGCTTTGCGCATTCAACACCATCTTTACATTGGAAGAGGAGGCAGAACTTGTTCAGTATGCGCAAGAAGGCAGAGTTGATGGATGGAGCACCTCCTGGTGCTTGGGCAGAATGCCACCCAAGTGGATGGATCCAGACTGATTTATTTATAAATTGGCTAAAGAAATTTATATTATACACAGGAACCACAAAAGATTCACCCGTTATTTTAATATTAGATGGACATGCGACACACACTAAAAGCATAGAGCTTATTGATATTGCCAAAGAGAATGGTGTCATTCTCCTTTGTTTGCCTCCACACTGCATTCAAAAAATTCAACCTCTTGACATCTCGTTTATGAAACCCTTGAGTGCATTTTATGACCATAATTTAAGGAAATGGCTAAGAGCAAATCCTGGGCGTGTGGTAACGCAATTTCAAATTGCATCACTGTTTGGTGCGTCATATCTTGATGCTGCTACCATGACAAATGCAATCAATGGAATTTTTAAAAGCTGGTATTAGGCCAGTGGATAGTTCAGTATTTACTGATGCTGATTTCATGGCAGCGGAAGTAACAGACATGAGCATTATCTCCGAGGATACAGAAAGTTTTGTTACCACGGATTCAGCCCCTACCACTGTCTCTGCTCCTGCCACTGCCACTAAACCTTCAGGTAGCACATCCACCGCTGAACCTTCAACTCCATGTAGCACATCAGCCACTGAGCCATCAACTCCAGGTAGCACATTCACCACTGAGCCATCAACTCCATGTAGCACATCAGCCACTGAGCAATCAACTCCAGGTAGCACATTCACCACTGAGCCATCAAAACCATGTAGCCCATTCACCACTGAGCCATCAACTCCATGTAGCACATTCACCACTGAGCCATCAACTCCATGTAGCACATCCACCACTGAGCCATCAACTCCATGTAGCACATCAGCCACTGAGCCATCAACTCCATGTAGCCCATCAGCCACTGAGCCATCAACTCCATGTAGCACATTCACCACTGAGCCATCAACTCCATGTAGCACATCAGCCACTGAGCCATCAACTCCATGTAACACATCCACCACTGAGCCATCAACTCCATGTAGCACATTTACCACTGAGCCATCAACTCCATGTAGCACATCAGCCACTGAGCCATCAACTCCAGGTAGCACATTCACCACTGAGCCATAAACTCCATGTAGCCCATTCACCACTGAGCCATCAACTCCATGTAGCACATTCACCACTGAGCCATCAACTCCATGTAGCACATTTGCCACTGAGCCATCAACTCCATGTAGCACATTCACCACTGAGCCATCAACTCCATGTAGCACATCAGCCACTGAGCCATCAACTCCATGTAGCCCATTCACCACTGAGCCATCAACTCCATGTAGCCCATTCACCACTGAGCCATCAACTCCATGTAGTCCATTCACCACTGAGCCATCAACTCCATGTAGCCCATTCACCACTGAGCCATCAACTCCATGTAGCACATCAGCCACTGAACTTTCAAGTTTTTGCAATCTCGCCACGACATTTGCTGCCCATCCCAAAACAAGCTAAAAGAAAACGTATTTCCAAACAAAGAGGAAAAACGGCTATTTTGACTTCTTCGCCTTATAAAAAATCTTTAATGGAAGCCAAAGAAAAAAAGAATCAAAGGCAAAAGTAATCTGTCAAAACATAAATGAAGATACAGCGTGCCTCTATTGTGAGGAGCTTTACTCCAGCAGCAAAGAGAGTTGGGTCTCATGTACTGAGTGCCAGAGATGGGCCCATTATTCTTGTGCAGGCATTGTTGAAAGTAACAAAAAACCTTACTTTTTGTGTGAGCTATGTACCAGCAGTGATTAATCATCTTGTTTTTTGAAATCTTCCTTTGACCCCGTTTTGCCCCATGATTGAGGGTAAAATGGGGTTTTTATGTTACTTTTTAAGAATTTCAATAAATCAATAAATTTACATTTTCACTTGCTAATTTTTGCAATGGTGTCTATGTAGTATTCTAATGTTTCAACATTTATTTGCAATCATTTTATTTAATTTGGTGACGTTAATAGGGTTTCATTCTTAATTTTCCCATTTTACCCCATTTTACCTCAGTTTCCCCAGAAGTTTAGGATTGTTTAAAAATAATATCCTATATCTGTAGCCATTTGCATTTTGAGCCCTAATTTGATTTTGGTGTTTAATATCTATAAATATAATTTAAATCAAAATTAACTTATATATATATATATATATATTAGCAGCTGAAGAAATGTGTGCAGTGTCAACCAGATATTAAAATAATTCATTTTTTCCCATAAACATCGGTTAAAGGCTCATCCCGGTTTTCTTCAAATTGACATTATTTCTCAAACTCAATGTCTAGTTATTGAAACGATTTTGTTATCTACATATACAGCGGGTGTCAATGTCTGGCAATAGCAAGCAGGGCTTCAAAGTGACTGTCCGATCTACCATTCTTTAAAGGACAATTGAATTTCGAAAAGTTTTATTGCCAATGTTTTGCCAGCATGACTTCAATAATAAATTGACATGATTTTAATATCTCAGACCCTATTATGGTAGAGCAAATAAAATGAAATTAAATTCCTTATTTGTTTAGGAAATTGAATAATAATTTATTCCCATTTTTTTACTGCATCTAATATTTTTTTACATTATGGACAATTATGTGAAATACCTCATTTTGGTTATTAGTTTTACTGAAGTATATATTTTAAAAAAATGTTTACTGAAAGCCCACTTAACTTTCTCCTCCCCGAGAGGATCAAATCATACACAGTAATGAGTGGTAAGTCAATAATAATTGTTCCTACACAATCCTGAATACTATGTTCATAATTAATCGTAGTTACACAATTTCATATTGACATGTCGAATATCGTTATACTCACCAAACTTATCGTAGTTACACAATTTCATATTCACATGTCAAATATCGTTATACTCACTCAACTTATCGTAGTTACACAATTTCATATTCACATGTCAAATATCATTATACTCACTCAACTTATCGTAGTTACACAATTTCATATTCACATGTCAAATATCGTTATACTCACTCAACTTATCGTAGTTACACAATTTCATATTCACATGTCAAATATCGTTATACTCACCCAATATTTTATCGGTTAACTGTGCACCCACATCACAATTCCGATCACTCCCTCTCCATGTAAATTTACAGTTGCCGCTGATTACTCCTATAGGTTCCGTCGAGGTCACGTTTAGTGCTGTTTTTTTTAAAAAAAATATGTTGTTTTTTTCAAAAGAAAGAAGGTTTTGAATTTGAGAAGCACAGAACTCGTGTTCAAAAGCTTAGAAAAAAACTGTCATTCAAGGATAGGACTGCACCTGCACAGCCACGGGAAATGCTGCTACTCAACCCAACGGTGATTCACCATCGTCTTGCGAGACGGGAAGGTGAAGATTTTAATTATTATAATGTAGTTTATAAAATAATCAATTAACCTAAATCTATTTTGAGAATTCTTTCCTTTCACATAAATTCCTTTCACATGTTGCTTTATCTCAATTATTATGACATAAAATTATGGTATATTTGAAAATAATCTTGTATCCATCCATATTCCTGCATTGTTTACGAGGAAAAGAAAGAAAGAGGAAGCAAATTGTAGAAGAATGAAAACGAAATTCGTTTGACAATAATCAATAAAAGATTCATAAATTAAATGAAATTTACGATGTCTGTTTTAATTTACGTTTTTCTGAACAAAACCAATAGCCCAAACTAAAGATGCAAAATACTTAGGAGTCCCAATAAATGAGAACATATCATTATCATGGAATCCCCATTTCAATGAAGTTATTAAAAAGCAAACAAAATCTTAGCTTTTATATAAAGAAACTTCTACAAATGTAATAAGCATATGAATCTAAAATTAAATGCTACATCCCCTTGGTGAGACCTATACTAGAATATACATCTTCTGTATGGAACAACAACCACCAAAGAAAACATTGATCAACTAGAACAAATTCAAAAAAAGAGCTGCCAAATTCATTACAGTACAATATTCAAAACTGACAAGAATAACACCATTAGTTAAATCATTAAACCTTGAAACACTCGAGGATTGAAGAACATAGACTTAAGTAGTAAATCTACATAATGCAATTAATTCTAATTTAGAAATGCATCACAAAAGATAACTAAATACAACCCTCCGATAGACTAATGGAAATAAACACATTTCTTAATTCCGTATGCAGGAACAAACGCATACAAGTTTTTTTTTCTTCACGTCCGGAATTCGGGTGTGGATGGGTTGCCTGAAAAAACCATGAATGCCAACACTTTATCATCATTAAAAAAAACAATAAGTATGCAGGAGTTGTCACAAACCATATAAAAGTTTAGGACGTCATTATCTTTGGTATAGAAGGAGCGTCTGCAACAGATCGGATTGTACGAGATAAGACATAAGGCGACGTAGGGTAAATATTTGAAATATTCTCTTGTTGGCTCTCAAAATATTAGGAAATTATGGACAGTCGGTTAATGTCATTTCTTGTAGATTAAACGATCCTCAAAAAATTAGTGGTCTTAAAAACCATGGTTGTTTCATGACTCTTGATCATGGCTTCGTGTACACTACACTACACACTCGGTACAACTTACAACACAGTTAACCTTATACACAATACGTGTTTCGTTCAATTTCGTTCAATTGCTTTCACGCAATGCATTGTAAAATGTTCATCTTTGACTTTGACAGTGAAAAGTATCATTGTAAATAGCAGGAACCCTCCCTATTTGTATAATAAATACTTTAATAAATAGTATTTAATTATAAATAGAATGTACTATATCACACATATTTAGCTCTTAAATTTAATACGAAAACATTTTGATCCTTATACACATCTGGCTAATATAAGTGCCAAACCATCCGAATCTGCCAAATAGTAAAAGAAAAAAAAAACATATCTTCCACATACTAGTTTAAAGAGTAGAAAAAGTTTTACTTAGCTTATATCAAGAAAAAAGCATTGCATGGGGCACTAATCCCTTATGAGTGGCAATGTCAAAATTCTTTTTAAAATTAGTTTTTTGTTAAAAAATATTGATCTAATATTAATATAAAAGAAACAAAGAAATAGTTTTAAATGTTGATTATATTATTACCGAAAAACAGTTTAAGCTAATTGTTTATAAAAAAGAGCACCTGTAGCACATAAGATAAGAATATAAGTTATGACAGTTTATGTGTATGTTTAATTGGCCTTTTCAATTTTGTTTACATATTATTATGTTTTAAGAATAATTTTTGCTGTAGCTAATAAATATGCGTTCATCCTGAACTTAGTCCACCAGATAAAATCCAGAGTTAGCCACCTACTAGTGACTTGTTGAACATTGAAATTTAGCCACTAGGTGCGTGCAGCTAAGAGAAACATCTCAACAATACCGCAACAAGCAGAAATACACACAAAGACTACAAGAAGATCTAGTACGAATGCCACCAGTTGACACTCTTGAGTCCAAATGGTCACATCTGCGGTGAACGATATATGGATCAACTATTGCAGCATTTGACAAGAAAAAATGCAAAAGTGCAAATTGGTTTGAGGCTCACTGGGAGGATATGAAGCATGTCCCTGCCGCAAGAAGAAACGCTAGTTTAGCCTATCAGGACAGACATTGCCCAGAAACTCTACATTCCCTTCAAAGTGCCAAAAATGCCCAGCAGGCAGCTCGTCACTACGCTAACGCACATTTGTTCAATCTAAGCTCAAGTAGACAGTCATCTGCTGATATGGGCGATACAAAGGCTGTGTACGAGAATATAAAACAAGCAAGACGCTTTCTGACCTCCAAGACAGCATCCATAATTTCAAAATCAGGAGAACATATCACTGATCAAGATGAATATCTCAAATGGTGGATTAAGAACTACTTGGCATTATGCGCAGCAATAACCAATGTCTCAACTGCATTCCTGGAAGATCTTGATACCATACCTAATATAGATGAGCCATCGATTGCCTAACTTGCGGGAAAGCCCCTGGCAATGATGGAGACCACTGGGAAATTTTTACAAATATGGAAAAGAAGTACTTTTAGAGCCTTTGCAGGACCTCCTAATTGTGGTGGGAACGGAGACAGATCCCACATGAGTTAAAATATACATTAAAGGAGACAAAAGTGACTACAGTAACTATCCTCGAATTTCTCTCAGTATAGTGAGAAAGGCTTTTGTGTGAGTTGCATTAAGACGCCTGAAGACACTAGCATTGCGTGTACTCCCAGAATTGCAGTGTAGCCGGAATATCAACCATAGACATAATCTTTTCTCTGCGCCAGTTGCAGAAGGAATCCATGGAGCATCATATGCTTCAATACATCGCGTTCGTCAACCTAACTGAAGCCTTTGATCTTGTCAGCAGAAGCAGCCTTTTCCAGATCTTAGTAAAAATGGGCTGCTCAACATTATCAAGCAATTCCACAATACCATGCAGAGTTCACTGTACATACACACCAGAGATGACGAGAGCCTTCTCGTCCACGAAGGGCAGCCAACGACCAACGTCAGCGTCTTCGATTCCTCAAAGGTCATAGGCCACATACAATAGATTACCAGGCATCTCTTTCCTGGGCCAGCTTCTCCAGGATCTCCCATTTATGGCAAATTCTCTTGATGTCTGCCTCGAATTTTCGCGTCAAGTGTTTCTTGGACGGGCTCTTTTTCTCTTATGCAGTGGGTTTCATTTTAAGGCTTGCCTTTTATTAGAAGCAGGTTTTCTTAGTGTTTAAGTAATCAACCTCCACCGCTTATGAAGAAACTCTTCCTCAATACGCGTCTGTTTTGTTCGCTGCCACAGTTCACCATTGCTGATTTTTGCCGGCCATTACATTCTGATAATCCTTTTTAGACAATTGTGGATGAAGGATTGGATTCTTGTAATGTTTACGACCATTGTTTTCAATATATCGGCTCCATATAGCAGCACAGCTTTCATAACCACGTTAAAAATCCTTAATTTTAACTTGATGCCTAAGTTTTGGTAGACCTAAACATTCTTGAGTTGCTGGTGGAAGGTGTTGAATACCTCCCCACCCCCATTTAGAACCTCTGCATTTTGAGAACCGTTGAGGGTAGGAGTCGGTCCATACACGCAACAGGGACGCTGTCCTTGAGATGGACAAAGATCCATGATGGACCATGGAATATTCCGTAGCATGAGTATAGTAAAGGATGGCCGAACCTTCTCGAAGCCATGCATGTCAGTGCGTGATTAACAGTTGGTACACGCCACTGACCAATCACATGAGAACGTTTCGGTCAAGCCACGCTACAGTAGAGGCCTATATAAACGGTCACTCAACCTTACAGCGGTCTCTTTCTCAGCTATTCGCAGTACACCAGGTCTGCGGGTGTGACTGAATGAATCCGAGTAGAGCCTAGCTGAAGTCTGATCAGCTAGTTAGTTAGTAGTGGAGCTAGTCAGTGGAACTAGTCAGTGGAGCTAGTCAGTGGAACTAGTCAGTGGAGCTAGTCAGTGGAACTAGTCAGTGGAGCTAGT